>BSYO01000010.1:9078263-9488720 GCA_033239525.1 Nepenthes gracilis | reverse complement strand
TAAACCAACCTAAAAAATCACTCCTGCTACTTTTTCCTCCGCCACACTCAACTGCTTCAAACGGGTTCTGAAGGAAGAGAAGCAAAGGCATATATGCTAATGTGAAAAGGAAGAAAGTGTACTCACAAACATGAGTTTTATGGAAACTCTTTGCTAGATCCGTCCGATTACGTGTTTTTAAGAAAACTATTTAATTTGGGCCGTCTGATTTTTAATTTAATCGGACGGCCCAGATTAAATATTATATGACAAGATCCTGGCCGTCCATTCTGGTCCATCCAACGGCTACAAATATAGTGGACAGTAACCCGAATTTTTTGAACGCAGAAAGGAACGCTTTCGGCCATTTTCACTTTCTCTGCAAATCTATTCTCCTCTCCTCTCATATCCTCTCCATCTTCGTACGCGGTTTGGTGTTTCTTCTTCCTCTGCTTGTGCGAACTCCTCTCCTCTCCATCTTCGTACGCGATTTGGTGATTCCACTGTCTCCCGAAACTTCTTCCTTTGCGTCTGCAAACTCCTCTCTCCTCCTCTCCTCTTCAGCTTCGATCTGTTCTCCTGTGTGCTTCGCAGCACCTAATTTCTGGCGACCGGCGCTCTAATTTGAAGCGTTGTTATTTGTTATGTCTGCACCATATCTGCCCTAATCTGCTGCTTCCCCTTTCCCTTATTCGTTCTCTCTTTCTTGTTTTTTTTTTTGGCTTTATTTAAGTGGTGAAGCAGCGAGCTATTTGTTTTAATTTTGTAAGTATGTAACAAAGATTCTAATATGACCACATGCACATCACATGACTTAAAATCTTGAATTCAATTCGGTGTATTTTTCGCTGAAATTATATTATTATATTAATACATATGGTGTTATAAAATGATTAAAAATAGAATATTATAGATCATGAATAATTGCACACCGTTCATTGGCATAGAGTTTGACGCTATGGATGATACTTAGGATTTTTGAAAGAACTATGGTAAAAGAAACGGTTTCGGTGTACGAAAAAATTTTATAAGAAAGTAAAAAATTAATGATGTTAAAATTTATAGGATGTTTACTTGCGCAGAAGAAGGTAAAAGGAGAATAAATAAAAATAAATAAAATATATTAGAAAGGTGGAAAACCAAGGATTCGGGGATGCTGTTTCGCCTGGCCAAGTAGCGTCCCCTGCTTTTCCCCTTTGGGTCGTCAGATCAAACCGACGGCCCAGATTTCCCTTTATTTTTTTTTAAGTGTAGAAAAACAAATTTGGGCCGTCCGTTAACCGACGGCTAGATTTTAAAATTTATTTTAAATCTGAGCCGTCAGTTTTAATTCTAATGATCCGACGGCCCCTATTTCGACATAATATGACCCGTCGGATCTTTGATACGTGGACGGTCGAGATTAATCTTCGAAATAAAAAAAAATATCTGGGCCGTCGATTTCGAGACACGTGGACGGCCCAGATATGATTTTTGACAATTAGCTAAATTGCCCCCAAATTTCAAATTCCCTCCTCTCTCACTTTCACTCTTGTCTCTCTCACAACGAACCCTAATCTCCTCACCATCTCTCACTTTCTCAAACGCTCTACCCTATCATCTCCGTTCTGAAGACCCTAATCCTCGTCGTCGCCTCTCGCCGTCGCCGCTCTTTGCGAATCTTAGTCATCGGACGACAGGGACCAGAGAACTGTTGCCGGCACTTATCAGCAACCTTCATACCGCCGATTTGTACATTCTTGAGAAAACTGAGAGGTCGAAGAGCAGGTAAAATTTATTTTTTCGTTACTATTTGTAGTTTTTCTTTGTTTCGCGAAATCTGAAAAAAATATATATATTTTCTCGAATCTGGGTGTACAGCTGAAACTACATTTGTTTCATTATAGAATTTTTTTTTCCATTACTAAGTTAAAAAAAAAATTACCGATACGTTGTGTGTGTGTTTGCTGTGCACAAAAATTATGTATACAAAATAAGGGTGTGTTCTTTGTGCCATTCCACATTACCCGATCCATGTTTTGTTTCTAGAAAATCTGGGCCGTCGGATGAAATTTGGAATAATTTTTTTTGGTATAAAAAGAGAGAATGAAGAAAATAAAAATTAAAATATGGTAAAATTTATATGTATTTTTAGTAATCTTGATATAATTAGTAGATATATAAAAAAATATTTCTCATAAGGAAAAAAATATAAAATTAAACTTTGATTATTTAAAATTTTATTTACTTTTAGATTAAAAAAATATTAAGTTTATCTTTTAATATTTTATGGGTTTTAAAATTTAAAAAATTATATTGAAGACTAATTTTCAAATAAAAGCTCATTTGATTTAGTATAAATGAATATAATGGTTACAATTAAATTAATATAATGTGAAAAATCAAACAAAGGGAAATAAAAAGAATCCAATAGGGCTCATGGCAAGAAATATGGGGGTGTTTTATAAGTGGACTCTCAACCAGGGGCATATGCATTTGTGAGGGACCCAATCGAAGTAAACTTATATACAAAAAATAATAATAAAATATGTGAAAATTTAAACTAAAATTTCTTATTAATTAAAATTATTTTTAATTGACCCATTAAAATTATTTTATGAGCCACTTTATATCGCATAAATTATTCAGCTGTTTTATTATTTTGATCAAACATAATAACTAATTGTTTTTAATTCTTTATTACAAACAAAATTATTTAATTATTATTTTGACGTAAAAATAACAATTTAACTCGATACAATCCAAATTATTATTTTTATATAAATATATTTTTTTATTTCATATAGATATCAAAAATTTTTAAAAATTATTTTAGTAGATTATACTTTTATATAATTAAGAATTTTTATATAATTCATTAGTAGATTGCCGGTGGTTTGACCCAAGCCATTAAGATTTTCGTTTGATGTGTTGAAAAAGGTTCATTCGGATTGGGTCGGACCACCGGCAAGGCTTCTCGCCCTGACATGAACCTCTTCCCCGTTCTGGACAATAAGTTTTGAGGATATTTTCGTCAGAGAGAAATCTAAACGGCTCGTTTTTCAAAATATAGCCGTTGTGTCGCGGTGTTCCTCTTGCTGATCCTCCGTAAAACATCTGAAACCCTAATATTCACGTATAAATCCCACCAATTGGCTATCGGCCCACCCTCACTGATCGCGAATTCGCTTGCTTTTGTCTGCTGCTCCATTGCGAACACTTCATCTCTTTCCCTCTCTTTCTCTCACTGGGATACTTTCTTCTTATACTTGTAGCGGATTTGCTATTTACTAACGGAACTAATTTCCCTTCATTTCTTGTGTTTTGCAGGAATTAATATATCGCAATTTTGTATTATTTTGGGTTTGTATATTCTTCTTTGTTTTCTCTTTTTGTGTCTATCTCTGTGTGTGTGTGCAGGACATGGATCCTTGGCAATCATTCCAACAGCAAGTCCTCCCAAGAAAGACCTCAAAAGAAAATGTAGTACTTCCTTTCCCTCAGAACGAAACCGAAAACAAAGATTGTTTTTTTCCATCCTTATTGATGTGGATTGATTTGAATTTCTATGTGAGATGTTTACTATCTGCCACTTCTGTTGATTGATATGTTTAATTTTTAATTTGATCGGTTTAATTGAATTCTCTCATGATTTTGTCCTGTTTCAATTTACTGGTTAATTTTCTAATGATTTCGGTTGAGAACTCATTAGTTTTCTCGTTTTGACTGGGTGTAGTTGCTTTCAGGCTCAATTAAAAATCCTCTTATCATATTAGTTGGCCAAAAAAATCCCTCATTCTGAAGTTGGTATCTTGTTTCTAGTATGGTTCTCAGAAAAGTGGGCATTTAAATATTGAAAATTTCTTGTTAGATTGAGTTGATTGAAAATCCTCATCTTTTTTCTTTCTGAAGTTATGTTATACGGTAACTCTATGGAGGAAACTTTGTTTGTTTGTTTGTTTTTTTTTTTTTTCTTTTTGACTTCTCTTATCTTAATTGAGTGTGATTACAGGTTGCTTTGAGTGAGTTTACATTGGAATGCCTAACCTTTTTTTTTCTCATTGGTCATAATACAGCTGGACAGATTCATACCAAATCGATCTGCTATGGATTTTGATTTTGCACACTACATGCTAACAGAAGGGTGGAAGGGAAAGGAGAACCCAGCTGTGAATTCTCCATCGAGAGATGCTTACCTGAAACAGTTGAGGGAGGCATTAAACATGAACAGGACCAGGATTCTTGCATTCAAGAATAAGGCTCCTGCTCCTGCTAAATTATTCCCCCGGAAGTGTTTCTCTCCACAACAGGCTAAGCCCGTGAGGCCTAAGCGTCGTATTCCTCAGGTGAGTGTCAATTTTCACCTCTATGCAGTTTGTATTTATTTTGTTGTGTATAAATAATCTATGTTTTAGAGATCCTTAAATTAGTCCTCAAAAGGGTTTGGGAAACTTGGAAAAATAAAAAAAATTATCATTTTGACCATATAATTCAGTTCACAGTCTTTGAATTGTCAATCAATAAATAGATTGTGCTCGAATTGTTTTGCAGACGTCTGAACGTACTTTAGATGCACCTGATCTCCTTGACGATTTCTACTTGAATCTGATGGATTGGGGTAGTAGCAACATTCTGGCCATCGCGCTCGGAAGCACTGTATATCTGTGGGATGCTTCTAGCGGTTCAACATCAGAACTTGTAATGGTGGATGATGAAAATGGCCCTGTCACTAGCGTCAGTTGGGCTCCTGATGGAAAACATATTGCTGTTGGCCTAAACAACTCTGAAGTCCAGCTGTGGGATTCTACTGCCATTCGCCAGGTGGAACATAGTAAATATTTAGTCTATTCTAGAAAAAATTTCTGGTGTTTTGAATCAAATTGGTGATTTCTTATCAATTTCAATTGATTTGGTCTTATCTTTCCTCACAATTTGTTTTATGATTCTGCAGCTGAGAACATTAAAAGGTGGGCACCGAACACAAGTTGGGTCATTGGCATGGAATAACCACATACTTACTAGTGGAGGAATGGACAGTAGGATCATCAACAATGACGTAAGAATAAGGGATCACATTATCGAAACTTACAGATGGCACAACCAAGAGGTGTGTGGACTAAAATGGTCGGCCTCAGGCCAGCAGCTAGCCAGCGGAGGCAGCGACAATCTCCTCCATATATGGGATAGATCTATGGCATCCTCGAATCTTGCCACCACTCAGTGGCTGCACAGGCTCGAAGACCACGCTGCAGCTGTCAAAGCTCTTGCTTGGTGCCCCTTCCAGGGCAACTTATTGGCCTCTGGTGGAGGTGGTGGCGACAGGTGCATCAAATTTTGGAACACCTACACTGGTGCTTGCTTGAATTTTGTGGATACTGGATCGCAGGTCTGTGCCTTGCTATGGAGTAAGAATGAGCGTGAGCTGCTTAGCTCTCACGGGTTTACTCGGAACCAACTGATCTTATGGAAGTAACCATCAATGGTGAAGATGGCAAAGCTCACTGGCCATACTTCCAGAGTTCTTTTCATGGCACAGGTAAATATTAAATGTAATGTCTTCCAATTGCATAAATATGAATTCGGAGCTGTTTTTTCACTTTTTTTTATGCTATAAGAAGTTAGCGTTGCTTTAAAAAATTATGTTGTCTCAGAGTCCAGATGGCTGCACAGTGGCTTCTGCTGCGGGTGATGAAACTCTCAGATTCTGGAATGTCTTTGGGACTCTTGAAGTTGCTAAACCTGCGCCAAAAACAAATCCTGAGCCATTTCCTAATGTGAATCGCATTCGATGAAGGTTGTTCTCTTAAGAAAACTCTATATAGCTGGCAGGAATTCTACAAAGTTAAAGATGTATATAGATATCTGTGGTTCTTCGGATTATTTGTATACATGATTATTTGTTGTGCTGTTTCTATGGTCATCAAGCGTTTACAATGGGCATGTTATACATGTGAATCTTATCGTCGATGCTACAACATTTTTATTTTGTATAGTGGAGGAGAAGATGCTGCTTAACACTCTTCCATCTACAATTTTTTTTTTCTTTTTCTTTTTGGCAGAGAGAAGATTTAAATTTTTTCAAGTTGTCAAGAGAAAAAGAGGAATGGTTTCTCCATTTAGTGTTTCGGTCGGTTTCTTGTCACTTAGTTGTGACTTTGGGGAAGAAGCTCATCATCAGCCTAAAGAATTGTAATGTAAGGAGGGCTCTGCAGCTGCATTGTCTATTGTACCTGGTAAAAATATAGTCTATTGTACCTGGCAAAAATATAGTCTATTGCACCTGACAAAAATATTTACATTAGTGTAAGATTTTGAATCCTTTTTTGGACTACCAACACTCTCTCATCTTCTGATATTGACCTCTCAATTATTATAATTCAATTAAAAGCTAAGGCTCTAAAAAAATATGAGGAGAAGAAAGCTCGAAGAATTGGATATGGGAAAGCGTGCTTCAGTGGAGAACCAAAAGAAAATACAATACTCTCTCTCTTTCTCTCAAATCAGTATTTTTAGGTGTATGAGCCACGTGAACAAAGGAAAACAGTCAAGTATTAAGTAACAGTATTTTTTTAACAACTCACTTTAACAAGAGATGTTAGGCTTTGATCAGTTGGCAGGGGCTAAACCCAGTAGTATAGATTGATGAATAAATTTCAGTCATTGCTCAAAGGCTCATTCCCCCCTCCCCCTCAAAAAAGTTCTCTTCTTCTGAATGCATGGCTCTAAAAGAAACGGACGTTTATAGGTCGACTAAAAATCCAATTCTTTCCCCCTACTTTCAAGTGCTCACACTAAAGCAACATATCTAAAACCTACCTCTTATAATCACAACATAACGTTTTATTTATCCATATAAATTAATAGGCCTACCGTATGTATAAATTAATGAATGATTTTTAGTTATCTATGTTGCTGAAATGGTGAATAAAAAGGCTCATTCCCTTCTCAAAAAAATAAAAAGTTCTCCAATAAATCATAAAATTCATAGGCCGGTTAAAAAACCAGTTCTTTCCCCTTACTTTTTAAGTGTTAACACTAAAACAACATTCCTAAAACATGTCCCTCTACTCAGGGATAGCTCTAAAAAGAAATGCAAGAGAAACCGCGTAGTTGATAGGCTGACTAGAAAAACCAATTCTTTCACCCATACTTTACCCAGGAATACCTTTAAAAGGAAATGCAAGAGAAACCATGTAGTTGATAGGCTGACAAGAAAAACCAACTGTTTGGCCCATACTTTGAAGTGCTAGTACAGGGATGAAAGGAAAGAACAGAAATCATGGAAAAATCCGAGGAGCCTCTGCAAACTTGTTTCTGAAAATTAAAGGAGACTCGGAAACCAAGATAGTTCTTTCTTTCCTACTTTGAAAAAACATGTTAGTTCGTGGCTGAATTAACCAGCATGCAGAGCTTAATCAAAAAGAAAAAAAAAAACACATTTGCACGGGATTTCCCCCTTCCCTTAGAGACTTCTGTACACATTAGCTTCCCTTTAAACAGTCTCATCAGCCCCAGAATATTTCCAGTCCTTCAGTTCTAGCTAAACAAAGCGGTAAAAATATGTAGAACTACTAGAACAAATCCAACCCCCAAATAAACTTCACTCTATTTTCATAACCTTCTGTAACAAAATTTGTTTCTCTTTATAGTTTTCCAGCCAAAAATTGAAGCTTGTGAACCAAAAAACCACCCAGAATCAACGATCATGTAAAGTGTTGCCTGATGTATGTATCTTCGTGTACAAAGATAAGGCCTTGAGCAGTGGGAGGGATCTGGGGTTGTCCCATAGCAATGCCACTCTAAGTAGGAACACCAGGGCTGCCACTCCATTGACCGTCTTGGCTCTTCCCAGAAGTTAAGGTGAGGTAATAGAGGATTCCGAGGGCAATACAGACAAGGGACAAAACAGCAGCCCCAGCAAACACGCCTTGGTTCACGACATAGCAATAGTAGCCAGAGTACATGCTGTCCATAGTATGTCGGTCATTGAGGGCGGCACCACCCAACAGCAGGAGAACTGCAAAGACAAAAGAAATCCTGCATGTTTGATAAATTCCCCCACCTTCTTGTATAAGAAATCAGTCTTAAAATGATAGCCTAAACCGTCTTTTTTATTGTATTATATACATAAATTAAAATATCAGTACTAGTATTGGTCGTATTGGATACCAAATGTTTTCTTCGTGACCACATCAGTAAGCTACCTGCTAAACATATTATGCATATTTAAATAGTTTTAGTTAATTGTATTCAAAGGAATTAGTACTATAATAACATTTATTATGCTAGATAGTAACTAAATGACAAAAGTAATGAGAAATAAAATTAATATAAGTAATGGGAAATGAAAAGACAAAAGAAAACCTGCATGTTTGATAGATCCCCTCATCTTGTATCAGACGTCATTCTTACAATGATAGCCTGAACCATCTTTTTGATCACATTTCAGGCATGGATTAAAATATTGGTACCAGTATCCGTCATATTGGACACAAAATATTTTCTCCATGATCACATCAAAACTAAGTTATCTACTAAACATATTTGCATATTTAAATGGTTTTAATCAATTGTATTCAAAGGAATTAGCACTATAATAACACTAATTATGTTAGCAAGTAACAAAATAGACAAAAGTAACGAGGAATAAAATTAATAGATGTAATGAGAAATGCAAAGACAAGATAACCTGCATGTTTGATAAATCCCCCCTTCTTGTATAAGAAATCAGTCTTACAATGATAGCCTAAATCGTCTTTTTGATTGCATCAAAGCATGGATTAAAATATTGGTACCAGTATTAACTGTATTGGACACAAAATATTTTCTCCATGCCACATCAAAACTAAGTTATCTACAAAGCATATTTTACATATTTAAATGGTTTTAGCCAAATGTATTAAAAGGAATTAGCACTATAATGACAATATTATACTAGCAAGTAACAAAATGGCAAAAGTAGCAAGGAATAAAATTAATTCTAGCAATAACTCAACGATACAAAACAAATATCACTAAGAAAATACAATTACGAACAAGTTGAATTTTAAAATATTGGTACCAGTATCAACCATATTGAACACAAAATATTTTTCCGTGACCACATTAAAACTAAGTTATTTATTAAACATATTTTGCATATTTAAATGGTTTTAGTTAATTTTATGAAAAGGAATTAGCACTACAACAATAATTATTATGCTAGCAAGTAACAAAATAGCAAAAGTAACGAGCAATAAAATTAATTCTAGCAAAAACTCAACAATAAAAATTAAATATCATTAAGAAAATACAATTATTGACATGTTGAATTTTAGACAACGGTACAAGACAATTATAAATAAAGGAAAAAATATTTGAATGTCAATGGATTTTTTTAACAGTTTGGGATAATAAACAGAAAAAAAGAAGAGAAGAAAGTGCAGGGCTGAGCATATGAAGGAGAACAAAATAATTTCAAGGGAAAATATTAGGCCGTAAATACTAATATTTTTTAATATCGTGATAAAATTATAATATGTCTTCACATTGAAAGTATAGCGCAATATATCGGCCAATATATCCAGAATACATTGAGTGTAACAAGTGCCTTTATAGCACAAGAAACATGCGTCGAAACAGCCCAAAAGCTTTAACAAGGTCAAAAGTATGGTTCTCATGAAAAGAACTCATCTTATCCTTCATGGCCTCCAGCCATTTCTCCTTGCTTTCGCCATTCACAGCCTCTTCATAGTCTTCAGGCTCTCCGGCATCAGTAAGCATAACATATTCACTGGGGGACAGATGAACGGACGGTCGTCTGTTCCGAGAGGATCGTCTAACCGTAACATCTTCGGCCAGTTGAGGGATGGCTTCATCCTGATCATCATCAGGCACCATAACCTCCTCTCCAGTATCCTCAACTGCTTCAGGACCACAGTTATTGACTTCCAATGATACATGATGGACATTTTCGATACTTTGTCTGTCTACTCATCATTACAATTTGCCTTTCTACCAATGTCTTCAATCGTCTCAGTCTCATCAAAGGTTACATCTCTTGACCGGACAAGTTTCTTGGTAGCTGGATCATAAAATCTGTAACCCAACTCATCATCTCCATAGCCCAGAAAGACGCACTGTATCGTCTTTGGCTCCAATTTCGTCATTTCGTCTCTTGGGACATGCGCGAATGCTTTGCATCTAAGTTTCAATATAATTTTTTAAAATTTTAAAACCCATAAAATATTAAAAGATAAACTTAATATTTTTTTAATCTAAAAGTAAATAAAATTTTAAATAATCAAAGTTTTATTTTAAATTTTTTTCCTTATGAGAAATATTTTTTTATATATCTACTAATTATATCAAGATTACTAAAAATACATATAAATTTTACCATATTTTAATTTTTATTTTCTTCATTCTCTCCTTTTATACCAAAAAAAATTATTCCAAATGTCATCCGACGGCTCAGATTTTCTATAAACAAAACATGGATCGGGTAATGTGGAATGCCACAAAGAACACACCCTTATTTTGTATACACAATTTTTGTGCACAGCAAACACACACACAACGTACCGGTACTTTTTTTTTTTAACTTAGTAATGGAAAAAAAAATTCTATTAATGAAACAAATGTAGTTTCAGCTGTACACCTAGATTCGAGAAAATATATATTTTTTTTCAGATTTCGCAAAACAAAAAAAAACTACAAATAGTCACGAAAAAATAAATTTTACCTGCTCTTTGACCTCTCAGTTTTCTCAAGAATGTACAAATCGTCGGTATGAAAGGTTGCTGATGAGTGCCGGCAAAAGTTCTCCGGTCCCTGCCGTTCGATGACTAAGATTCGCAGAGAGCGGCGACGACGAGGATTAGGGTCTTCAGAACGGAGATGATAGGGTAGAATGTTTGAGAAAGTGAGAGATGGTGAGGAGATTAGGGTTCGTTGTGAGAGTGACGAGAGTGAAAGTGAGAGAGGAGGGAATTTGAAATTTGGGGGCAATTTAGCTAATTGTCAAAAATCATATCTAGGCCGTCCACGTGTCTCGAAATCGACGGCCTAGATATTTCTTTTTTTTTTATTTCGAAGATTAATCTCGACCGTCCACGTATCAAAGATTCGACGGGACATATTATGTCGAAATAGGGGCCGTCGGATCATTAGAATTAAAACCGACAGCCCAAATTTAAAATAAATTTTAAAATTTATTTGGTTAACGTCGGTTTGATCCGACGGCCGAAAGGGGAAAAGCAGGGGACGCTGCTTGGCCAGGCGAAGCAGCATCCCCGAATCCATGGGGGAGGTGTGCTCAGGACGCAATGATGAAGATAACGGACGCCAGCAATTTTATTCATTCCGGTTCAATGTTTACATAGCCCTCAAAGC
This sequence comes from Nepenthes gracilis, assembly GCA_033239525.1. NCBI lineage: Eukaryota > Viridiplantae > Streptophyta > Magnoliopsida > Caryophyllales > Nepenthaceae > Nepenthes > Nepenthes gracilis. Next base: position 9,477,389 of record BSYO01000010.1, on the reverse strand, counting down.
AACTCTTTATACACCAAAATACAAGGCAAAATATGGAAATAAAAGAACAAAAACGGAAAGGAAAAATACAAGAGAGAAACGGGAAAGTGAATAAAAGAAATATGGACAAGAAAATAAAATTACAAATTATACAATATTTTATGTGATATTTTCCAATACCGTCTAAACCTTGCGGTCACTGTTGTTGAGGTTTTACATGTGTGTCTAATTAGTTGCGCTCACCTCTACCAGGAGGAGGTCGTAACACTGATAAAATGGTTGTTGCCGGCTAAACCTTGAGGCTATTGTCGTCGGGTTTTTACTAGCCTAGGCCGTGGTTTGCATGTACCCGTCGGCGCTCAGTCCTATTAAATGACGTTGTGGCATTCATGCGTTTGGTCCTAGTCTGTTGTTGACCGTTGTTGACCGATGTTGCTCACTCTTTTGGAGGTGGTCGCTGCACTCATGCTAAAAAGTCCCCTAAGTTTTTAAATTCGACTATGCATAGGCCGTTCGGTGACGGGACCGAAGTTCAAATCCGACCTCACAGGGGCCGCTCAGTACGGAACCAAGGTTTAAATTCCCCCATCTCTGGGCCTCTTGGTTTGGAACAAAGGTTTGTTGAAAGGTGAATGAAAATTCACCTAACTTAGGCAGTCTAGATCACACAAAAATATGCAATGATGCAAACAGTAGTATGAGTAGATAAAATGATTATACTATTAATTAAACATGATTTAAGCAATAAGTGTGATACATGCAAAACTTACATGGATTCTGCTTGGAATCATCGTCGGTGTTCAAAGTAGATGGCGTGCCATGTTCTTTGGGCTTGATGATTGAATTGATTTTCTTACCACCATCAGGCCTTGTCACTTATATCCACTTGAGTTACAAGGTTAACAATTCACAGGCTTTTCTGAGAATGTTGGATAGCCTCAATTATGTGGGAGTTGAAGGGCAAAGCCCCCAGCGTAACATCTTGGTACAGGCTTAAGTCGAAGAAGTGGAAGACTATCAACAAAGGCCGTTATGTTGGGTTTGGCTACATTGTTGTATTCGCCGCATCCGGCCATGTGGCCTCAAATGGATTCCGGAGTGGAATTTTCTAGGCGGCAAATTCGGAGTGATGAAATTCCAGGGGGAATGAAGGTCTCAGGATTGATGAGATCTCCGGAAAAGATGGAGGTCTGCGGAGAGATGAGAACTCCGGAGAAGATGGAGATCCTTGGGTAAATGAGATCTCCGGAGAACATGGAGGTCTCCGGAGTGATGAGATCTCCGGAGAGAATGGTGGTCTCCGGAGAGATGAGATATCCGGAGAAGATGGAGATCTCCGGAGAAGATGCTGATCTCCGGAGAGATGAGATTTCCGGAGAGAATGGTGGTCTCCGAAGAACATGGAGATCTCTGGGGAAATGAGATCTCCGGAGAACATGGAGGTCTCCGGAATGATGAGATCTCGGAGAAAATGGAGGTCTCCGAGAGAACATGGAGATCTCTGGGGAAATGAGATCTCCGGAGAACATGGAGGTCTCCGGAATGATGAGATCTCCGGAGAGAATGGTGGTCTCCGGAGAACATGGAGATCTATGGGAAATGAGATCTCCGAAGATCGTGGAGGTCTCCGGAGTGATGAGATCTCCGGGGAGAATAGTGGTCTTCGGAGAGATGAGATATCCGGAGAAGATGGAGATCCCCGAGAAGATGGAGATCCCGGTGAAGATGGTGATCTCCTGGAGTGATGAGATTTCCGGAGAGAATGGTGGTCTCCGGTGAACATGGAGATCTCTTGGAAATGAGATCTCCGGAGAACATGGAGGTCTCCAGAGTGACTGAGATCTCCGGAAAGAATGGTGGTCTCGAAGAACATGGAGATCTCCGGGGAAATGAGATCTCCGAAGAACATGGAGGTCTCCGGAGTGATAAGATCTCCGGAGAGAATGGTGGTCTCCGGAGAACATGGAGATCTCCGGGGAACATGGAGGTCTCCGGAGTGATGAGATCTCCGGAGAGAATGGAGGTCTAGGGTGATGTGATCTCCGGAGAGATTGGTGGTCTGCTGAGAACAAGGAGGTCTCCGGAGTGATGAGATCTCCAGAGGGAATGGAGGTCTCCGGAGTGATGAGATCTCTAGAAAGGATAAAGGTCTCCAGAGAAATGAGATCTCTGGAGAAGATGGAGGTCTCCGGAGAGCTTTTTGGGGAAACTTTCGGAGACCTGCCAGGAAAAATCCTGAGGCCGGCTAGGGAAAAGCCGAGACTGCGCCCGAAGGAAAATCCGGAGAGATTTGTGTACGAAGTGCTTTTGCGAGCAGTTGGGAGAGGAATTGCCAGTTTGGGCAAAAACCAGCTGAGTTGGCACTAGGATCGTGCTGCTTTTGACGCACGAGAAAATCCTGGTGTGGAATTGAGACCTTGCAATTGTTAGAGGAAAATCTGGGAGGCTTTCTGGAGACGTGTGTAACCGGACATCTAAATAGAAAGTTTTCCGGAGACGTTTGTTGTGTCCAACTTTTGAAGAGATGGAAAGCCGGAGATCTTTTGGGAGATCTCCGGAGAGGAATTTGGGATGGCTGGCCATGAGAAATAAATTCCCGAAGACCTTTTGGTGTACAGAGATGGAGAGATGGAAATCTGGAGATGGAAATTCCCCCAAAGATTCTTCCACCCAAATGTCTATCCTTCCGGAACTGTGAGCCTGTCGATTCTCAACGAGGACAGTGGATGGAGACCCGCAATTCCTCTGAAGCAAATTCTACTTGGCTTACAGGATTTGCTAGATTGAGGGTTATCGGCTCTTCATCCAGGATTTCAGAGATCCCCTGTTTTGCCTCTTTGGGCCGCCGGGTCAAACTGACGGCCCAGATTTTCTTTTATTATTTTTTTAAATGTTAGAATAAGTCCGTCCCTTAATTTAAAATTTGGGCCGTCGGAGCATTTTAATACATGGACGATTGAAATTTATCTTCAAAATAAAAAAATAAGAAATATCTAGGTCCTTAATTTTGAGACACCTGGACGGCCCAGACACTTATCTTCCCCTTCGCAGACTTTCGGAAATCTGCTCCTAATCATCTCAGGCACTCTCTCTCGCTGTCGCCGCTCGCCTTCGCCGTTCTCGTTCTCTCACTTTCTCAAGCCCTCACCGTCGACTCTCTCTGACTAATCCCCCTATCCCTCTTCCCTTGTCGGTTTTTTTATGTTGTTTCTCTTCCGATTCTGTTGTTTTATCACCGTCACTGTCGTCATCAATATGTCGGACTCAACAGAAATCCTCGCCACCGCCGCGAACCCGCCAACGGCAACTACGACGGCTTCGGCGGCGGTGGATGTCAAGCGTTCGTGGGGCGATGAAGCGGACGATGATGCAGACGATTGGAACGCTGTTTCTGGTCCAACCGACGGCAACAAGTTCACTGTTGATCTAAACGTCGATTCTCTCACAATTAGTGAACCTGAGCCGCCTCTTTATGATCCCGAGGACTCCAGCATCCAAGCGGTGTGCTACCGTTTATGAGTTTAATTGGTCATTTTGCAAAGCTAGGTTTTTTTCCCTCCCCCCTCTTGGACCAGGTCTTTTTGGCTAATTTGGTGAAGTTTGATTTTGATCGGTAGGTTACTGCTGGCGATACTCCGTATACGTCGGCATCGAAATTTGAGGACTTAAGCTTGTCTGGCGAGTTGTTAAAAGGTTTGTATGTCTCCATGGGATTTGAGAGGCCTAGTAAGATCCAAGCTATCACGCTGCCTATGATATTGACACCTCCACACAAGAATTTGATAGCTCAAGCTCACAATGGATCAGGGAAGACCACTTGCTTTGTTCTCGGCATGTTGAGCCGGGTGGATCCCAAGCTGCAAGCTCCTCAGGCACTCTGTATTTGCCCGACTAGAGAATTGGCTCTTCAGGTCACGTTGATCCCCTTTTTAATTTTCATCGCCCCTTTCAATTTAAGCTGCGAAAATGATATTTATTTGTATAATTTATAACCAAAGGAGGGAAAGCTTTTTCCATCCAACACATTTTGAGGTAAAACTCGCCCATCAAAATCTATTGGTCATTATTGTGTGCAGAAAATAATTTCTGTCCTACCAAATTGTGCTTTAGCTTAGCGCTTGGGTTCAATATTTTGGTTAAAGCTTTCTTTATTTCCTTCCTAAAAGCATTCGTTGTGTTCTGCAGAATTTGAAAGTTCTGAACAAAATGGCAAAGTACACTGGTACTACTGCAGAAAGTGCGGTTCAGGAATCACTAAATGACCCGGCTCATATACCAATCTCTAAACGACCACCTATTACAACCCAAATTGTCATTGGGACCCCAGGGACAGTTAAAAAAATGGATCTCGTACAAGAAGTTGTCGTTAGTTTACATGAAGATCCTTGTTTTCGATGAGGCTGATCACATGTTAGCTCAGGCAATTCATTTCTCACTCTTATGCTTGGCTGTTTTTTGAATTCAGCTTAGAAATTTGCTTCATATAAGTTTAGTGGACGATCTAAATTTATATGAATCTAAATGCAACCAAAAATCTTATTTTCCCGTACCTAAGTGCCAAGTTTTTTCAAGCATTTACTGTCCAACTTACATATTATCAATGTTTCAGAATTTTGACTTCTGGCCAATCTCTTGAAATGTTCTGCCAACTTATACATCTAGAGGGGTAGGTGGGTGGTTACCTTTTGGTGAAACCCACAACGTGGTGGTGGATATAACCATCTCCATAACCCATCATATGTGGCTCGGGTTGGCTCATGATGGTGGTTTACCTGTATCCATATACGAACATTAGCATTTCTGATAAGCAATCCCCTATGAAGTGCAGCTGTAATTGATGCCAAAACGTTTTTTTTTTTTTTTTTATCTCTAATATATATTAATTTGTTCCAAAACTAAGAACCCTATGTCATTCTTGGTAGTGCACAAATTACTCCATCTGAGATAGTATGCATGCATCTCTGTGATTCTGATATTAATCCTCTTTGTATTATTCCAAACCAATTGTGATATAGGGCAGCAACGTATAACATATGAAGATCTCTGTGACCTGATCCACTATCTTACTTGTGCTGCAAACCATATTTCATTCCACTGAGTTCTTCCATTAGCTGAGGACAACACTTGTCCCATAAAAGGTCTAAATAAATTCTCAATTTCTAAATAAATTCTCAATTTCTACAACTATTTTCATTGGAAAAAAAAACACATACCTGAGGCTAATATTTGTATATTGAATATAAAATCCTTGATAAGTTATACTCTCCCTGCATAAGTGCAACTGTACATGTCCAGCTGTTTACTCTGTTTAGATTTTTTTTCAATAAATGGCAGGCAATGTTAGAGGGATAGCTTTGTACACATTGATAGAATTTTAGTTATCTACAAAGAACACCCTTTATTAAAGTTTCATTTGACTTATATTTTAAGAATTCAAACCACCTTAAATATTATTTTCTCATATCTTCTATATGTGCAACTTAAAGTATTAATTTCATAAAGACTATTGTAGTTAAGCTAAGAAATATCCTTATTCATGAATCATAATCCTCCTAACACCCAATATGGCACCTCATTTCTTATGAACACTATTGTTCTGCTCTATTTCTCAAAGGGGTTAAGAAAAAGATGAGTTCTATACACACGCCACATTATCCAAGATATCGGTGCAAAAATTATAAATAGCATATTCACAGGTGGTAACATTTTTGCATCACATTACATTTAACATGGTAGCACTTGTAGTTCATGAAGATACTTGTCACAGCCCATGTAAATGGTCCTAAGGTAGCAAAATTTAAACATCATAAAACACCCTAATATCTAGGAAACCAACCATGAAAGACCATCTGGTCAAAACTCTAGGTCAAGCGACATCTTTGCTCCACAAGGTCTCCAAAACTACCAATTTGCATCCTACTCTAAAAGATCAGAAGGAATACAAAGATTGAGTTGAATGCACAACAAGTAATTTATAGCCAAGGTTGGCAAAAATCCTTGAATTGGAATTTAAAGATGGGTAGTCCGGTTATCAAGATTTATAATTTCGGGTTTTGCACAAGCGAGAACATATATGTTATATTAATATTATCACATAGTTGTAATGCACATATTGGAAAGGTATTTTCTTACCCTTTTATAGGTAAAAGTGGGGGGAGAGAGTTGTTAGGAATCAAACCCAGGTGTCTGGTCTGTTCAAATGGTTAGATAACCATTGTTTAGATAAATAAAAAAGAATACCGTCGTTGTTTGATCCAAAAAAACAATCAGGTTTAGGTCCCCCAAAGAAAAAATAGATAGATGGAGAATGGAGAGAATTAACATACCTGAATAACTGAGATTCAGAGTCTTGCATGAGTGAAGTTGAATTAGGCAATGAGTGAAATAGCATTGCACAACGTGTAGTTGCATGGATGAAAAAGTGTACTGACGATGATACACTCAGTCCTCAGTGAATGTCAAAAAAGAAATTACAGAATTTAGGTGGAAATTACAGAGGACTTGTGCTTTCTTGGGAGCTGTTATCGGTGGTTAGGAGTTAAAGCTTGGTCCCATGAGTTGGTATAGTAAATGTTGCAAGGATGTGAAGATCATGGTATTAATGAAGATTTTTGGCCCTGTAACAGTGACAGAGGAAGGGAAAGGGTGAGACAGAGAGAGAGAGAGAGAGAGACTTCTGTTCAAATATTGGTGAAAAGATAACACTAATGAGAATACATTGGTATTCCAACACCAATGACAAAGCATTTTTTTTTTTTCCTTTGTTTGGTACACATTTGGCAGACTGAGAATGTAAAGAACAATCAACGGAGATGTTAACAAGTGTGTCATGACAGGATCAACAGGAAAAGTTGTGTCATGACATAAGACTTCCAAGTAAAAAGGTTTTGCTTACACGGCAGTTAGGAACCTTTGTTAATTTATTTATGTCTTCCTCTCAAGGGTCTTTGATGGTCTTGACAGGAATCTAACTCATGCTATCCAATTTGAGCGAAATATATATTAAATTGTTTCGGTCATGATGGATTCCTTTGGATCCCATAGAAATCCATGTTCTTCTAGTCTAGTGAGTAGTGGCAGTAGTCCTATTCCTTCGTTTGGATGTGAGCATGTCTTTTCAATTAATTGTTGTAATAGTCCTATGTGGCTATTGATTCTCTTAAATCTTGGTTTTTGCATTTCATCATGTTTATTCTATTATCACATAATCTCATGATCTGAGCCGTGTGTTCGGACTTGACAATATGTAGATGTAGTGGGATTGCTTGCTTTGGGTTTGTGAAGGCTATGGGGGAAAAAAGAATGCTTGTTGATGCATCATTTTGAGCAAGAACTAATTAACTATATACTTGTCGACAATGAAACGAAACAAAGCTTCAGGAGAAGAGTTTCTCTTGCAAGAAACAATGAGATCAATAACGGAACTTTGTCAATTATTCTTGAATGGAAGAATTTAACTCAAGCTCTCTGCTTTCTTGCCATTGGATTTTAATGATTTTAGTGAATCTTTGGTGCCTCCTCTCGTGCTTCCATTCCCCTGGCTGGGTGGTGAGGTGGAGGAATAAAGGGAGGGTAGATTGCTCAGGAATTCACTATGGGATGGCATGAAGATTTGAGAATGTTGCTAGGCAGGTAACTTGCTAGTAGTAAGCCTTGGTGCATTAGGGATTATGTTACGAACCTTTAATTATTTTCTTTTTTCATTTTCTCCTTGGGTTGTTTTCTTTATTCAGTCAGTTAGCAATAGTCCCTGCCCCTCCTTCACGTGGACAGTTATAAAACTCAGCATCCCCTTTCCTGGTTTCCCGTTTTCCATTACAGGACCCCCATTCCCGTATATATAGGCTAATATGTGTTAATGGAAGAGGAGGAATTATTTTCGTCCCTTAACTCTCTCTCTCTATCTCTATCTCTCTGCTGATTCTCTCTCCTCTGTTCGTCTCTCTCTTCTCTGCCTTCTCTTCCCCGATCCCTTCCCTTTTCTCCCTAAATTCTCTCTCTCTCAAGGCATCTCGCCCCATTCAGCCTCGCTATCCTCCGCTGATCTCCCCTTCTGTTGGTTTTCCTATCATCGTTGCCGGCGTCACCATGGAGATCGTATCATTTGGTGCTCTCATTGAGACAAAAGCGGAGGAGAACGAAGAACGCGCACTCGACGCCCTCAAAGCGGCCATCGCCGCACTGGCCAACGAGATGAAGGCTCTCCGGCGAGCTACCGACCGATTTGGCGCCTCTTTGTCCACCACGGTTTCACAAACTGAATAGATCTGGTCGTCCTGCACCGAACTCAACTCGTCCATGGCAAAACTCAGCAACTCACTCCACGGCTTCGAGCAAGACACACGACGGTTAGTAAACTCTTCGCTTCCTGTAGCTTCATCTACGATGGCTTCCCATCGTCACGTTCCTCGTCCCACAATTCCCTCCTTCACTGGTACCGTACCTCCATCCATTCCTCGGATAGCCATTCCTGATTGAATCTCCGAACAAATTGGGTCAACACGTCCCAACCAACAACGAATCGAACACCATTCCCGGTCGGCTCTAAGTTTCGCCCGATTATCATCCCGTCCTCTCATCTTCGCCTGCCTCCCACGTAAATCTCACATTTCTGTTCAATCCCTAGCTTTCCAAAGAAATGACGAGGAGTTCTGACAATTGAAGGTGACCGTACCACAAAACACATCAGGTATCGCATCTCATGTTTCCATCATTGAGCAAATTCCACAATCCCTCACAAAAATTTTCCAATCCTCATTTCGCGCCGAGACACAATCCGCCACTCCACCGTTGCTTCCAAACCCCACACCCTTCCTGATGCCTTCGACTACGACTCCACCAACTGCTTTCCCCATCGCTACTTTTGTTCGAGCTCCAAATAACAGAAGTGATGCTACTGGAGGACATGACCGCATCACCACCATTGTTTTCCCCACCGTATCAACCCAACCAACGCAAATATCTTTAGTTATTCGTCATGGTCAATCGGACGCCCTTACCACCTCCCATCTTCAATTGTTGAAGGCCAAAGTTCCATTGTTCCCTGCCAAGACCCCTAGATCCGAGGGGGAAGAGCCACACACCAACGATCCTGCTCTTGACTCTATTGTGGATGCTAGAGTTAGAGGTTTGAATGCAAGTTGTTATGATGCCCTGCCTTCGGATTGTGGAGCTAAGCCGCAGGGGAAAATTGAGAAGACAGGAGTGATCGAGCCAAATTACCTCAGCTGGCAAGTTCACGTTCGTGACTGGAATAATAGACAAGCAAAACCGATAATGAGTAACTGGAAAATATTTGATGACACTTCATGGACTTATATTGTTATTATGGTCACGGTCCTGCTGCCTATATTCAACAGAAGGAGTCTGGGCAGTTTGTTAGATTTTTCGGCGAGGGAATTTCAGGTTCAGACTGAAGTTGTTACTTCAGCAGCTGCTGGTGCTGTTGCTGAGTGTTCCTCACCGAGAATTGCGAAGGTAGGAGCTGAAATTGCTGTGCAGCTTTCTATGGTCTTGGTAGAGAATGCCACTGTGATAGTGATGCTTGTGGAGGATCATCGTTAACTGCAGAGTGAACCATGCAGTGTTTCGAGTCGGGTGAACGAAACGGTAGCACCCTTGGCTTATGTTCCACCTGCTAGTAATCAGTTGAGTTCATTGACCATGGCGGGTGGAGAATTCAAGGTGACTAGTGCCAACTGTAAATCATTGCCTGATAATGCGGGTGGACTTCTGGTTGATATTATCGCTTCACTGTCAAATGGAATTGGACACACAACTGCAGCAGTGATGGAGCAACTTACTGCAGATGAGCCTTACGACTCAGTTTCTGGTGCCTTTGTGACATATGGGGGCTGTGTCATAGATCTAGTAGAGGGAGAGAGCACGTCCTTTAGCGCCATATTGCTTGTACTGGTGCCTGCTCATTTTCCTACGTTTATAGCAAGGCAGCTTTTCCGTGATTTTTCAACTTACCATGCAGGCGATGCAACTCTGGTGGGAGCAATTTACTCCCCTGCTTATGATGACCGAAAATTGTGGGAAGTGGCAACCCTTTTTCATTTGCAGCAACATGTTGTCTGTTACTATCAGGCCTGGGTTGAAACTGACGTTGCTGGATTTCTTGTGGGTGGCACCTAGGATTCTCGGACTGCCGTGAACACACTTCTAAATGGGGATAAAATGGAGACAACGAACAATGTCGGGTTTGCTTGTAAATTGCTGATTTCGGTGACATTAATACTTCTTTTTGGTGAGATTATACCCCAATCTATTTGCTCGCGATATGGTCTGGCTATTGGCGCAACTATGGCTCCAGTTGTTCGGGTTCTTGTTTGGATATGTTTCCCTATTGCTTATCCTATAAGCAAGCTGTTAGATTATCTACTAGGACATCATGTAGCCCTTTTCCGCAGGGCGAGCTGAAGTCGCTTGTAGATTTGCATGGTAATGAGGCTGGAAAAGGTGGGGAATTAACGCATGATGAGACAACAATTATTGCTGGAGCACTAGAACTGATAGAGAAAACTGCCAGTGGTGCAATGACCCCTATATCTGAAACTTTTGCAATTGATATCAATGCCAAGCTTGACAGGGATTTGATGAACTCAATTTTGGGGAATGGGCACAGATGATTGCCGGTTTATTATGAAGAGCCTACGAATATAATTGGGCTAGTTCTTGTGAAAAATTTGTTGACCGTTCATCCGAGAAGATAAAGTACACAGAAGAGTGTCACCATCCGCGAGGATCCCGAGAGTGCCGAAACCATGCCATTGTATGATATCTTGAATGAATTCCAGAAAGGTCACAGCCATATGGCGATTGTTGTAAGGCAGTTCAACAAGCCAAGCGAATAATCTTTGCCGACAAGAGTCCAGCTGATGACTCGGTGAAAGAAGTGAGAGTGGCTATGAACGCTTGCAGCAGCCTTGAACTGTCTTCTAATGTATGACCCTCCTATCTGCTGGAAGGAAGAATTAATCGCATCATTTTGGTACGGGAGATCCAAGATTTTGCATATGCTGACCGAACAAGACCGGGCAACTCCATCCATGGTTGGAGAGCGGATAATGGCATTGGAGGATTTTAAGAAAAGTAACTCAAGAACTCCATTTTTATTTCCTATAATGCTGAGGATGGAGGACAGCAAGCTGCCATTTCTCCACAAAGATTTGATGAAGAAAATCCTATATCAATTTTGGAAGGAATTTTCATGGCAATTCAGGATGATATAGATTGCTATCCTCACCTATCCAATGGTGCAACAACTTGGTTCCCCGAGGTTTGGCCTATTAAGAAGGATGCAGTTTTTGTTTCAAGGTTACATAGCTGTGGCAAAATTTTGATTGGGAAGGCAATCATGCATGAGAGTTACTGTGGGGTTGTGCCAACGGTTGTATTTTTTGAATATGTCACTGCGGGTTGGACCCGAGAGAACACTGGTAAAGCCGTTGCTAATTCTCTACCAGCATTTCTCTTGATCAACCTTGAGGACAAGGTTGTTTTGAAGGAGCAGGCAATGTTATGAACCTTTAATTATTTTCTTTTTTCATTTTCTCCTTGTGTTGTTTTCTTTATTCAGTCAGTTAGCAATGGTCCCTGCCCCTCCTTCACGTGGACAGTTATAAAACTCAGCATCCCCGTTCCCGGTTCCCCGTTTTCCGTTACAGGACCCCCATTCCCGTATATATAGGCTAATATGTGTTAATGGAAGAGGAGGAATTATTTTCGTCTCTTAACTCTCTCTCTCTATCTATATCTCTCTGCTGATTCTCTCTCCTTTGTTCGTCTCTCTCTTCTCTGCCTTCTCTTCCCCGATCCCTTCCCTTTTCTCCCTAAATTCTCTCTCTCTCAAGGCATCTCGCCTGTTCAGCTCGCCGCTATCCTCCACTGATCTCCCCTTCCGTTAGTTTTCCTATCATCGTCGCCGGCGTCACCATGGAGATCGTATCAGATTAAGCAGGGAAGGAAAGGAATTACTCTTCGAACTGTTTTGAGTATCGAGATGTGCAAATTGATTCAGATCTATTGAAGAAAATGATCGCTTGTATGGATTATTCACTTGTGCCGTTGATAATTTTGACAATAATGATGATACAGTATGAAGGATAGGATGTAATCATAAACCCTTTTGGCTTCCTTACATTTTTCTGTTATATGATTGTTGTTGTTTATGAAGGATGGCTTTAGGGATGACTCCTTGAGGATTATGAATGAAATTAAGAGAAATGCTTCTAACTGTCAGGTTTGTCACATGCATTTTTACTTTGTCGGATATCCTCCTCTGTATCATGTGACCATTGTCCTAACTTGTTCCTGCAGTTTTATTGAACATAATATGCTTGATTTGGTTGATTTAATCATAATCATTCTTAATATTTGAACTTCTGACTACTTCGCTTGTGCTGTTATGCTGAGGTTGACAATGACGGTGCTTTGCTTTAACTTCTCACATTGCCACCCCTGTGGCCTGTGACAGTGTGAGAGAAGTGGCATTCATGTTATGATGATGTTTAAACTTGGTAGTGAAATGCATCACATTTGCCTCAAATTCTACATCTCCTCCAAGAGCTTTCCACGTTTTTTTTGGGGCCTCGCGGGAGGGCCTGGGATACATTAATTTGCTATATGTATTACTTACCTACATTATTATTGTCCTGATTGCTGCAAAGTTTTTTGTACTGTGATTCTCAATTAATTGTACAAACAGAAATTCCTTGGAGTGGGAACTTTACTGTTGTATGGAGAATTACCTATCCTTACAAGAATTCAAGCTTTTGTAGTAATTCCTGATGTCCTATCATCATAGACTTGTTCCATGCAATGTTAAGCAAGAAAAGTGCATACATGTGGGCGGCTCTGTCTCCACCCACCATCGCGATCAATTAATCACCTTCTTGCGAATGAACTTCAACGTGTTCTCCGGATTCCTACCAACATACCCGTGATACGGCGCAGTGATGGTCCATAGGTTGGGCCTCGATCCCAACCATAAGCCCGTGTGATAGAAGCATAGAAACCATTCCGTTGAGAAGCTGGTCGTGGTAAGGGAGGAGGTAAAAAGACTCCTGGACACCAGGTTCATTCAGGAGGTCCAATATCCAAACTGGCTATCCAACGTCGTGCTGGTGAAGAAGAGTAATGATAAATGGCGAATGTGTGTGGACTTCACCGACGTGAACAAGGCTTGCACAAAGGATATCTTCCCTCTCCCTAGGATCGATCAGTTGGTAGACTCCACATCCGGGTACAAACTCCTGAGCTTCATGGATGCCTACTCTGGTTACAACCAGATCAGGATGCACCCGGATGACGAGGAGCATACCTCTTTCATGACCGACCAGGAGACGTACTACTACAAGGTAATACCCTTTGGACTCAGGAACGTCAGGGCAACCTATCAACACCTAGTGAACAAGATGTTTGAAGCTCAGATTGGGAAAAACGTGGAGGTATACGTCAACGACATACTTGTAAAAATTAGGGTTGCTGGTAACCATATCTGTGACCTAGAGGAGGCCTTCCAGGTCCTGTAGGCACATATGATAAAACTCAACCCGGCCAAATGCGCATTTAGGGTGACTCCGGGAAGTTCCTGGGCTTCATCGTGTCACAGCACCGCATAGAAGCAAACCCGGAGAAGATTAAGGCCATCCTCGACATGAATCCTCCACAAACAGTGAAAGAAATACAGAAACTCACTGGGCGACTGGAGGCCCTCTCACAATTCTTTGCCAAGTCCACGGAGAAGTACTTGTCCTTTTTCAGGGCACTTAGGGGGACGAAGTCGTCCGGATTCCGGTGGACCGAGGAATCCGAGGAAGCCTTCGAAGAGCTGAAAGCATAGCTCATCAACCCGCCTCTCCTGAGCTCATTGTGCACGAGCAAGGACCTGTACCTTTACTTGGCTGCATCAAATACTACACTCAGCTCCATGTTAGTCAGAGAACACAAGGAAGCACAACGGCTAGTGTACTATATAAGCAGAGTACTGATAGACATGGAGACCCACCATCCTCATGCCAAAAGGATCGCGCTAACGTTCATCTATTCGGCGTGGAAGCTGCGGCCCTACTTCCAAGCCCATCAAATCATTGTCCTAACGGATCAACCCCTGAAATCGATCCTGCAGAAACTAGAGACCTCCGGGCAACTAGTCAAGTGGACCATAGAGTGGGGAGAGTTCAACGTACAATTCCAACCTCGGTCGGCCCTCAAGGGTCAAGCCCTAGCAGACTTTATCGTTGAAGCGGCAACCCCGACTCTAGATGACCCTTGTAGCCCAGGAAGCGTAGGCGATCTTGACATCCCGACATGGATCCTAAATGTAGATGGATCATCCACTCAAATAGGAAGTGGAGTCGGAGTCGTGCTGAAGACTCCAGACGGCGCAAAGATTAAGTACTCCGTCATGCTGACCTTCCCCACCACCAATAACGTGGTGGAGTATGAGGCCCTTCTCGCAGGACTTCACCTAGCAAAGGAATGTTTTGCCAAGTCGCTGGTCATGCACAGTGACTCGGAGCTCGTAGTCAACTAAATCCAGGGAACCTTCGAGGCGTCGAACTCTCAGCTCGCGAGATACCTAGAAAGAGAAAAGACACAGATCCAAGGATTCGATCGCTTCTTGATTGCACATGTCCCTAGGGCCGACAATTGGAAGGCGGACCAGTCAAGCTAGGGATGCAATGCAGATCCCCTAACAAGATGCCGTGGGAGCCGCGAAATCCTAGCTGTGCTTAGTGTGGACATCTCGGACCAGGAAGTGCTACACATTGACGAGGGCAACAATTAGATGACCCCATACAGAAAGTACCTGACTGACGAAGCTCTACTGAAAGCACCGATAAGGCCAAACAGATCAAGAAGAAAGCAAGCTAGTACGCAATCCTCGATGGAAAGCTATATAGGCGGGGATATTCCACTCCTTACCTAAAATGCTTGACCCATGAAGAGGCTGAGTATGCTCTGAGCGAAGTCCACCTTAGCATATGCGGCTCGCACATCAGGAAAAAAATCTTCGCGTTCAAGATCTTGCGGCAGGGTCTCTTTTGGCCCACCATAAAGCGAGGCACCTTGGAATTTGTGATGAAATGCAAAAGCTGTCAAGTTCATGGATCCATGACGCACCTCCCACACATGAAACTGCATAGCCTTCAGTCCCCATGGTCATTTGCACAGTGGGGGCTCGACATCCTTGGACCGCTACCTTTGGCTTCCGAACAAAGGAAATTTCTTATTGTCGGCATCGACTATTTCACCAAGTGGGTAGAAGCAGTCCCTTTGGCTCGAATCACTGAGCAGAATGCAATAGAATTCCTCCACCAAAACATCGTCTGCCGCTTTGGAATTCCTAAGGTTGTAGTGACCGACAAAGGTACCCAGTTCACCAGTAGGTGGCTCACGAAATACTACGCAGGTCTGCGCATCAAGCTTGTTCATACGTCCGTGGCATATCCTCAAGCAAATGGGCAGGTTGAAGTCACCAACCGCACACTACTGCATGGACTAAAGACCAAACTAGAAGACACAGGGGGCTCGTGGGTTGATGAGCTACCTTTTGTACTATTATCATATCGGACAACCCCGTGGGAATTAACGAGAGAGACACCCTTTGCCTCTGCTACAGAGCTGAGGCCGTAGTCCCTTTTAAAGTGGGACTACCCTGCCTGTGGGTTGAATATTTTGATCCAATCGCAAACTCTTAGAGACTCAGAGAATGCCTTAACCTTCTCCCAGAAGTTCGAGATGCAGCTCACCTGCGAACCGCAGCCTATCAACACGTATCGCGTGGTACTACAACAAGCGGGTGAAGGCACGCCCACTTGAGGTCGGAGATCTGGTCCTCCGGAGTGTGCAGGCCGCGGGAAAAGCCATGAGTAGGAACAAATTCTCCCCTGAATGGGAAGGCCTGTTCCTCGTCTCCGCAATCCTCTGGAGTGGGGGCGTACAAGCTACGCGCCTGCAATGGTAAAATCGGTCCCTCGGACATAGAACCGCCAACCTAAAGAAATACTACCAGTAACGTGACGTAGCCCCAAGTAAGGCATACACACATACCACGAGGAATGCTTGTACATACATTGAATTTTTATTTAATGAAACTAATCATTCATGTTAACCTGTATCTCCATTCATGTGAGTGTGGCATGCATGACATTCCAAAAGCATAACAACCTAGACTACCCCTAAGTCGGGAGGACTATTGTCCGTTCGTAAAACAAGGCCTTGGAATTGTGCCAAGCGGCCCGTAAGCGGCCACCTCAAAACCTTGACTCATCGTCGAGTGGCCCAGAAACCTTGGCCTAGTGCCAAGTGGCCCATTAGCGGTCTCATCCGAGCCTCGACCATGCGTCGAGCGGCTCGAAAGCAGACGCATCTGGACTTCGACTTCGTGTCAAAAGGGTCCCAAGCGACCCGCTACCTTGGCCTCGTGCCAAGTGACCCAAAAGCAGTCACCACTAAGTCTCGGCTTTACGCCGTAGGGGCCCGTGGCGGTCCAGAGTCACTTGCCTCCAAACCGAATGACCAAGGCGGTCAAAACGTTAGGCCTGGGGCTTTGAAGCTTCCCAACTTATTGCCATCAAAACCTTAGGGGGTAAGAATCACAAAGTGCGGGCGACCATTTCATGAAGAAGAGAGCACCCTCAATCTACAATGGTTGTGGACTAGGACCTTGTGCAAGGTAGCGATGACGCCTTGAGCAAGGGCCACGTACCTAATGCGGATACCGCATGGAAAAAGGCCTAGACTCGGAGTCTGGCTGCTGTGGCTTGAAAACCTAGCTAGCCCTTAGTGTGGCTCCACGGAACTTGCGACGACATCCACTTTACCAAATCGAGCTTCCCATTAAACGCGCGATATGCGACGACATCCTTTGACGAAGGATGAGTATAGTGCAAGAAGGCGCTGGATTGGGGCCTTGGCGATAATAGCATCACAAACTTAGCCGTTAAACATGAGATGCAGCCTCTCAAATCTCACTGGAAGGCATTGAACGCAAAAAAAAAAAAAAAGTGCTACTTTTCATTCATTTGTACAAGGCACAGACAAAGGAAAAATAGGGAAGATATATCTATGAGTAAAGCCACTACTGGGGATCCGACGAATCGGTCCCCTCAAGGAAGTTTCTCAGGCGAGACCTGTCTTGGACCCTAGAGTTGCCTAGGTTGAAGATGCCCTCCAGGACGTCAGGGACCGCAAGCGAGGCAATTCTGCGGCACAGGTGGATGCCGTCCCAAAACCGAGCCTCCAATAGAAGATCTGCCTCCAACGGAGTAAACCGGCCCCTCAGATCCTTGGGTAGGCATGAGTTGTCATCCTTGAGGATGGTAACCATCTCTTTCACTTGCTCGACCTCCCACCATAGAAGCTCGACTTCCAGTGTCCGCTGGCCATTCTCCTCCTTCAAGCTCCTAACTTCCTCCTATGCCCGCTCGCTCTCCTCTTGGAGGGAAACGACCCTGGCTCTCATGTGTTGGACAACATCCAGCCCGTGATGAAGGCCCCCGTATAGCTAAACAGCTATTTTGTCAAAAGAGTCGATACCCTCAAAAATCTGCATGGGAAATGAGAAGGTCAAAAACTCCCAAAACTCGTGACTACTGAAGAATGTTCAACTTGAGGCGAACATACCTGGACGGAAGGTGCATTCGGACGACGAGCTAAATCCCCAGACGCGGATGGGCCCAGGGACTCCCCCCGTTCAACCACCATTTCTACGGGGCTCAGATAGCCTGGAAGTATGGAAGGCAAGGGAATGCTCGAGGGCTCCGGCTCCAGAGCCATCCCTCCCGCTGCTGCTTTCAGGACTGACTTAGCACCTGGCAAGCTAGCCTCCATTATAGCTTCCACCTCCAACGCCACAGGAACATCCCCCGAGACACCTTCCTCCAATGACGGCTCGGCGGAGGTTTCAGCTGGCTCTAAAGACCCCCTCGACTCTGGTACTGGCACTGGCGTGCATGCTTTCTCTGTCACCAGAGACTAATGCGTTGCCCACCATGGCTAGAGCATTTTCTACGATCGACTCCGGTGGCTCCAGGTCGATAAAGGAATCCGTGGAAGACTCCTCACTAGAATGAAGTTCCACTGAGGTCCCAGGTTTCTTCTTCTGGGGATTGGCGGCGCGCCATCCTAACAAAGGCCCCCACCTGGCGACCTCAAAAGTGATGGACGTCAGGAAGTAGCCCTGAACGGAGAACTTCACCATCTAGGAGTTGATGGCGATGACCAACTCTGTCGTATCCTTGGCATACTTCGAGGACACCTTCTCGTGGAAGTACTCCGAGATCGGGGCCCATTTACGTGAAAGTTCGGAGTCGGAAGGCTCTTGCAAAAAGAAAAAGCGATTTTTCCAGTTCTTCACCGAATCAGGGTTGGTCCCCCAGAAGTGGAAATCAGTTTTCGGAGACATAGAGACCTAATCTCCAACTCCGTGAAGCGGAAGATCAATCTCGCTGCCTTCGCATCGAAAGCGCCGGCATGGAGGCGAGAGAAGATGCATAGTGAGACCAGATAACAAAGGGCGTTGGGGTGGAGCCTTGCCATAGGAACGTCCAACGCCTCAACTAGTGCATACAGAGTGCACGGGATAGAATAACGAAACCCCCCTCTCAGATGGTGCTCGTAAACCGCGACGAAGCCATCTGGTGGGTCGTTGGCTCTACCCACAGGACTGGGAGCGCAATAAGCCCAGTCGCTGGGGATTCCGAAATCCACCATCAGAGCAGCAATGGCGGTAGTTGTCAGGACGGACCTCGTACTGTCGACCCTATGCCGACCTGCCTTAGAAGTTCACGAAGAAGAAGGAGACTCTCTCTTCTTTGCCATCTTTCTCCCTCTCTCTGTGGAACGAGTGGAAAGCTTTCAGCACAAGGAAACGGCTAAGAGGAATTTTACTGAAGTGCAGCTTAAATACATGGCGGGGTGTCAGCGCTAGGGAAACCCAAACGATGCTTCTGTTGAGTAGCCAGGCTGCGAGTCGACCTTGCAGGAACGTCATGGGCCCCAAAGCAGTCGGCAATCATGACGTCTCATCAGATCGCAGACCAACATTACCTCAGCGACCTGGCAAAATCCCCACTGTCACAACGGCAATTAATGCGATGGGACTTTCGAAACCAGTGCGTAAGGAAGAAAGTGAACCGTTTGACTACAATAAACCACAGAAAATAAAATGGCACAGCTAAGCATTGAATTTCATTATAATAGTCATTAGTAACTTTCTTTACAGCAGCTTGCGGCCGTAGAGTACATTTAATGGCCCTCTCCGAGCATAGAGGAACCTGGTACAGGATACTCCGACAGGTCCACACGTGTCAGGGCGCTAGAGTTTCGAGAGTCTAGGATACTGATGCAGAAGTTCGAATCTTCCAGCGAGACTAATCTCTGACTAAGACGAATCCTGTCCTAGAAGTTCCTTTCCAGTGTGGGACCGACTTTCTCCGGCAGAAACCTCAACCTCAGCTCAATCCCCATGTGCGCGACCTCTATTCTAAACTGTCATCGCAGCCGCTCAAGCTCCTCCTAGAGAGCTAACACGCGGGCTCGAGCCTGCACATTTTCACTAGCAAGCCTGGAGGCACCCTCGAAAATCTATTAGGGCCCACAACGGTGGCCTCCGAATGATATCCCTCCGACACGGCCACACCAGGGGCCCCAGAGGTGTGGGTCCTAGTCTTAGGCTCTTCGGAAGAAGGCCTTGACCCATTGAAATCACAGCGAAAGCAAACAAGAGGGAAAGGGATCGAAAGCAACGCAAAGCTTCGCGCCGTTAAGGAAGCGGTAGAGTACACTGCATTGGAGGAAATTTGTGCGTTTAAATAGGCTAAGTTCCCCCTGAAGCGGCAGCATTTTGGAAGGTGAAGAGTGCTAGAACGGAGCCAACGAACGACCTCCACGTGGCGAATTCCTGAAGTTTTGCTCGTTTCCAAGGCAAATCATTATGGCGCAGCGCCCTGTGATTTCCAGCACATTTAATACGCCAGATGGACAAGCGGTTGTGACTGCCGCCAGTGATGATTCAAACTTCCATGGCATCAAGCATCAGAGGACCCCTCCCGCTGCGTCCTCCCGACAACAGTCTACATTAAGACTCAATGGATAAAATCGCAGAAATAAACCGCAGACATCCGAAGATGCTTAGGTGCATGAAACAGAGTGTGGCGCAATGGAAGAAGCAAACTGCCCGTGAAGGGGGATAAAAAAGGGGGAGGGGGAAGCAGTCAGGAAGAAAAATGCATATTACAAAGTAGAAGAGTAAAGGCGAAAAGCTATTTTTTTCATTAATCAAGGCTTCCCTTATAGAGTATAAGATTTGTAATAGCAAAAGTACAAGGAGGAAAAAGATATGGCACGGGGTCTAGGCCCCACGGCAACTGCCCCAGATTCTTGAGCAAGCTTGGGAACGTGATCTACATGATATCACCACGGCCTCACTGCTAATGATCCAACAAGCTAAAGCACCGGGAACAGCCACGCGTTGGTCTACCTCCGGTGGAGACGAACCCAATGTTATCCACCGAGGCAGAACCAACACCGAGCTTGAGAGCCTCCAGCAGGAATGCAAAAAAGAACCTATTTTTCCCTCGCTGGGGCTCACCTCTCAGCCTCCTCCTCAACCGGTGCGCGGCCCAGGAGAAGTGGAGACTGCGAGCGACGCGCTTCACCGGAGGAGAGGATCCCCGGGATAGCTCCGCCGCGATCCCACAGCGCCTGGACGAGTCACTCCATGGGGGGAGGCATGCGACAACAGCAGAGTGGCCGAGCCACCCTCATTAGCATGAGGAATTGACCGCAACATTGGTATGAAGACAATCTTCGCCAAGAACTCCGAATCTCTAACTAGTCCATCCAACTCCTTCGTGGACTCCCACCAGAGGTGGGACGGGCCAAGATCTTCGCATTGCTCCCCCAAAGTCGGCCAAAGGATGAGCCGCTCTAGCCGAAGAACCCTCCTATTTATGGGCGAGAAGACGCCTTCCAAAGACTTAATGGGGTGCGCTATTCCATGGACGTCTTTCATAGAACAAGAAAGCCCTCAAATCAGACGCAACCTCAAGCGTGCGAATCGTTCTATTCCAGGCATCGAATCGCTGCAACGCCAGAAAATCTTGCGTGACTGCCTGGGAAAAGCATGAAGCCAAAAGACGACAAGTATTGGCGCACCTCGAGGGGAACCGGGCGACCGCGAATTGGACCCAAAGGGCATGCCAAGCTGCGACCACTAGTTGGCCCAGGCATGAGGCGCTAGTGTTCGGTCCGAAACAAAGGCCCAAAGAGATCCAAAGCCCAGCCCACGAAGCAGCCGCCTGAAGGACAGTTGAGGCCCAGCACTGCAGAGCGGCCTACGTGGCAGCCCACATCTGATAGCCGATGAGCGCAATTGGCAGCTCATTAATGCTGCTGCCAGGGAATGGCGGAAGAACAGAAGAGGCGAGCTAGTGAGGAAACAGTTAGCACTGCCAGCCGCGGCTCAGGTGGCTACCCCTAGTTGCCCCCCCAATCCCAACTCAAGGGGTAGACCAAGCGTGGCCGGTAGCACCCAGCGGTTTATTTGCCACCGCTAAATGACAACCGACATGCCGGCAACCGCCGACAGCAATCAGCGGCCAATGAACCCTTGTAACAGGGATTCTTGCGCCCAAAGCCCCTCGCCAAGGGACCTATAAAATCCTTCTTCTTCTATAGAGAGGGGGGATCGGATCCTAGATAATCGATTCAGCGTCACTAACCTGGGCTCCACTGCCATCTTCTAGATCCAAAGTTCTTAGCCTTCTCAGGCGACCAAAGTCAGCCACCCATCGCGATGCGCACCGGGAGCCAGGCCTCCCATTACCGCTCATTGTTCTCCCATATAAACGTATTACCCACACATTCCAGCATATTCCGGTGCACCTCTAAGCGTGCGCCTGCTTTTGTTGTTGAAATTGCCACCGAGGTCGGAGTGTCCTTGGTGGAAGAAATCCTGCCGAACCCCTAACCTCTTCTTCGTTGATTGTATTATGCAGGTCCTAGGTTAACAGAGACGGAGATCGAACCATTTCGCGACCACCTCCAAACGGTGAGGAATCCGAAAACTCTTTAATCCGTACGGCAATCGAGGATCCAGGACGAAACAATTTATGTTTATATTTATATTTTCTATTCTGGTGTAAAAGCATCAAATTCAGGATAATTTTTTATATATTCTTATAAAGAAAGCGTACTGAAGCAAAATTGAGACCTTACAAATCAGTAAAATTGAAGTAGTTTGCTTGTATTGAAGCAATTTGCTTGTCAAATGACACTATAATCATACTTCGGTGGCACCAAGGTGTCGACCCTTTAGGTAGGGTCTCAGGCGCATTCAGAAACATCAAATAAAACGGCATCTAGTGTGTGATTTCGAGGCACGTTTTTATGTAATTTATGGAAGTTGACAAAAATGGCAAATAAATGCATTCAGTGACGTACGAATCCAGAAATTTCACAGACTGAAAAAGGCAAAACCGAAAGTTTGCAATGCCCCCCTCCATATTCTTTCTGCTGTCATCCGCCAACAATTGTATTTTGGCACTTTTCAATCTTATCAACCAACCGTTTAACATCCCAAGCCAAAAGCCCAGAGCCTTCGACAGCAAAAGGGGAATCAGATTGCCATATATGGTTGATTTGTTGCTGCCGGGTTGGAAGTTTCGCACTTGGATTTGGAGCACAGCCCTCTCGATTTTATGAATCAACAATTTTTTCTTTTTTTTTGGAATATAGCATCGGACCATATGTTAGTGTTTTAGAGAAAAAAAAATTAATTCTGCCTCCCCAGTGTTTCATTTTCAGGCCATTGATGATTTTTTTTTTCGTATTTTTAGGAATCTCTTTCTTTTAACTCTTGTCACGGGGATACCCTTATCAACGAGGTTTGAATTTTGATTATAGATTAAAAGTAGTAGCTCCAAAACCAACCCATAGCCATCGACAGTTTACTAGGCTTTCTATCGCACAAGCCCCCTTTACTTCGGGTCGTGGCAGCCTTTTCGCAGGGTGAGAATATTAGCAGGATGCTGCTGCTTCTGCCGAACCCTCAAGCAAGTGTTTAGCGCCACAGCCGAGCAACCGAAGCTTCGTACATGTACATGTGAGAAGCCTTCCTCTCAACATCTATGGTCGCGTCAAAAACGATTGCAAACAATGAGTACTCGTGTTTCCGGCAAGCCTGCTTGAGGAAAACCTTGTGCTGCCAATACCCTCTCTGCAGCAGACTTGGTGGAATCCAAATTTGCATGTGGTGCCAACATCCAATCAAATTTAGCAACGACCGAGATGTAAACAATGTGGCAGGTAGATGCTGCTCTAAACTCACTGACATTATGTAAAGAAGCTACAAAAACAACAATAAACAGATCCTCAAGTCCCTCCCTCCCACTAAGTAATGTGGACTATATGAACCTGTTTTATCCATTTCACAAGATTTGAAGCGATATCATAAAAGTGTAGAAAAAACTTTAAATTATTCCTTTATCATATCACTTTAAATTTTTTTAGATGAACTTTTCTTTTTTTATAAGCAATAGGGATCCTCATGTTTGACCAAAACAACACAAAATAAATAAAAATGAGACAAATCTTAATTACCGTTCATCCAGGACTCCTACCACCTCTGTCTATTTCTAGTGTTAGTTACATTATCTACAAGCCTTCAACTTTGCGCTCCATGCAATAAATTACCAAAACACCCATGCCCAAAAGCCCAGAAGCTACTGGAAATGTACCATGGCCGGCCGTGTCTTCCATAACCCAATGGCATAGATTTGTCACCAAATAAGATCTTTCACTTTGCACTGTCAGCTTGCCAACAAAACGGCTGTGATCCTTCAGAGGCCATATAATAGCAGACATAATAAAGAAAGGTTCAGTAGCGAAATGGTTGTTGGTCTTCAAATGGCAGCTCAATGGGTGTAGCATTCCCATAGAATTCCTCCAAATTGTAGAAAGTTCTCTGTTGAGGGAGAAATATGTGCACCACAACATCGCCTATCAAGAAGGAAGGTAACAAATCCTTACGAAGCAAATATTCTAGAGTGTGTTCTAATACTATCACTACCAGAAAAAATATACATATAATGCTCCCAACAGATTGATGAAAATATTTAACCCGGAGGTCTATCTCAGATCACTTAATATCACAGAAATCGAGTGTCATCATTCACACTGCCACAAATTTACACTTCTCATGAAAATGTATATAATTCAGCAGTTACTTGTAAACTCAAACGGAATTTGAATTGGCCCTGGCTGTTAGCAACAGTCCATGAGAAGAAGGCTCTAGGTTGCAGTATGCTCAGTTGGGTTATCATAGATGATATGAGTCGTTCAGTTCTATGAGGGACTTTGAAGGAATATTTTATAAGATAGTTATTAGATTAGATATATTTTTCAAAATGTTTCACAATCGATAACATGCATAAAAAGAAAGAGTTTCAGAAAGATGAGAATACAAAGATGGGAGGGCAAAGTTACACAACAAACAATATAATAAAGATGGTATCCATAAACATTAAGAAATTACACTTATAGAAGATAAAATGATATCTAAGATGGTTCACACACTAAGCCAAATGAAGTATTTGTGAAAAAAGAAATTAGTTGTGGTTGTGGAAATAAAGCAAGAGGAAAACCAAGAGAAACTTGAAGTGATATGACAAAAATGATTTAAAATTATTTCTATTCCCGGATAACTATTACACTAAATTGAATATTTTCTGGAAAAAGAATTTATATAAGTTCACACTTAGTGGGGCTCAAGGTTTGTTGTTATTGTTGTACTTCTTACAATAACAGCTCATCTGATGTGAAGAATGAATTTAATGTACCAACATCTTTCACAGATGGCACTTAGATAGCATGTAACCAGATTTGCGTCAATGAAATAAGATACTTCATAATGGAGGTTTCTGCTTACCGAAAAAAGCAAAAAGACTAATAATGGAGGTTGCCTTCATGTCGAGGAAGGAGAAAAAGAAACGCAGAAAGGCCACTGATGGCTGCAGACAAGAACTCATTGGTGCAGTGGATGTGAGACAATGATAGAACATCAGTGGTAATGTTTAGTTTGTAAATAACATTTAGATGAAAGGCAACATTGACCACTAGGAAAATATTAGTATTGATATTAGTTACGGCTAGTTTAGTATTAGTCGTATAGGGCAATACGTATCATTATCAGTTATATAAGACGCAATATATATATATTAGTGAATCGGAGTCACAAGGGCAAATATCAGCTAACAGACTAGAAAATATCAATTATATTGGCCAATAAATCGCAATTTTATCGTGTTCATATATTGGCTAATATTTCTTTCCACACTAACAATTGGTAACATTGGGAAAGAAATGAGGTGAAAAGCTCAACTAAAGAAGCCGTTATGACTCACGAAAGACACAGTGGGTGGTGGAAAAAAGCTTTTCCTTTCACATCAGATTCATGACCATGGAATCATCAAGCAAAAGAAACTTACCATAATCTAATAGGGTCCATGAGTTCGGTTTTGAGTCACCAGATGCGGTTCTCCCAAACTTTTTCTCAGCTAGGTGCCCCATTTTTGTTCTGCAGTTGCAAGAGGCTAATCAAAACGTTCACATAAATTATGACTCTGCACAACTGTAATGAACAGAAGAATAAGATATCTGGGAAGTATAAGTTGAAGCAAATACTTGATGGCATCAATTTGAGGGCGGGAAAATGCTGTTATAACAATGAAAAACCGAGTCCAGTACACCAGAGGCTTCACAAACAGGACTCTAATATCTGCAGCCTTCACCTCACTTGCAATCTTGGCCATTGCCACAGCAACTGCACCAGTATACATGTTGATCCCCCTCATTTAATGGTGAGTGTGCAATTGGATGAAATGTAATTTAAAAAAAAAAAAATGTGGAAAACTTTGGCTTAAGGTTACAACAATTTTGAAATGATTTTCCAGCAATGAATGGACCACAGATGCACTATAATGTCTCAAAACAGTAACCTTATTGCTTAAGCTCGAGATTTTTTTACTTTATTTTTGTTGGGTCAAGATCAAAATTTGATAATAGGAGATAGAAGAAGACAATCTTTAAACATTTGGAAAATAGTGTATCACTACATGGCAAAAGGAGTATAACTGCAGAATTGCACACCTATGCTAAATGAATAGTTGTTTTGCTGATAAGAAACATGATCATATTGCATGATAATTAATCTTCAAAGGCTACAATTGAATTTAATAATGACAATCAGATTTCAGGAGGCTCCATAAGCACATTGATGGTCATGATAGTTCATCCTATGACTGTTAAGAACAAGTTAAACATGAAAGGAATCAAGGCAGAAAAAGCAAGCAACTTAAAGATGGCCAGTTAAGCATGAAACTGAATAAAAAAGCTTCTGGGATAGCAGTAACCAGAAAGGAGGACTTCTGTGCTTAAGCAACAAGCAAAGAGCTCACGAACAGCAAAACTTGCTCAAATGTTGACAAATCTTGTGTGAAAGGAAATAACTTAGGTCAGTATTACCAATTCAGAGCCATCACATGACATAAATGGAAATCTGAAGGGCACATCCTCTTCTACAAGTAGTAAAATGAGCTTACATGATAAGCTTTCAGCATCATCATCAACTTCAGCAACAGGGGACTTTTGGTCATTCCTTCTAAAGACCACCTTTCCATGCTTGTTGAACAAGTCATCAAACATATCATCTGCATCTTCATTCACATTCTGCAACCATTAAGTTGAACAAGTCATCAAACATATCATCTGCATCTTCATTCACATTCTGCAACACATTAATGGTTGCAGCTTTCAGAGTAGGGCTGAACAAAAACATTTTAAACCGCCCAAACTAGACCAAACTAAACCGCTGATGACGGTTTAACATATTCGCAATTTAAGCATGATTTAATTTTTTTTATCCAAACCATATTTTTGGTTTGGTTGCAGTTTAAAAACTTCTCTGAACCAAACTAAACCAAACCATATATATATATATATATATATATATGTATATGTATTATATATAACAAATAAAACCACATTTATATCCAAACTATTGTCGTTAATACTGGTTGCTCGAATTTCTACAAATTCATCACTTATTTGAATCTTCTAAATCTTTAATACTCTTTAATGATGATGTATAATAATAGTATTTGACTTAGGGATCCAAAAATCAAAAATTCATCTATATAGACATTTTCTATCAAAATGTCTTAAGGGGTGGTTACCATTTAAAGGTGGAAGTGGGTAACATTGTGAATACCCTAAAATCAAGAAACATGGAAATAATTGATTATTTTTTAACAGAAAAATCAATAGGTTATACTTATCATTACCATGCTACTGAATCAACTTTCAATAGAAATGTTGAATTATAGATTTATTTAATATTTTAGTATTATCTGAATTATTAGATATTCTTATTTGTGGTCAACAAAGGTCACGTTTCAAGCAAATTCCTATGTTATATTATTTGACATATAAATTGTTGTTATTATGTGAATATTATAACTTTTATTTTAATTTTTTGTATATAATATATTAAATTGAATAAATAATTTTTAGACTAATAAACTTAATACTACAAACCGTATAAACTGCTTAAACCAAACCAACCATACATTAAGGGCTTGGGCAATTTAGCTCAAATGATGGTTTGATTTGGTTTGGTAAAAATCCAAACCTTGATATGCGGATTGGTCTGGATTATCCCTAATTGGCATTAAACCGATCCATGTTCACCCCTATTTAAGAGAACTACACATTTCATATAAATTATTAAGTTCAGTAAACACAGCATCCATCTCTCCCCCCAAATTAATGGATAAGCAAAAGGCATACACTCGGGTTTTAGAAGCAATGAAAGTCCCATTTATCCAGGAACATGCTTAACAAAACTAGTCCTATCAGAATAAAAGTGCCAACCAGGAAGGAACAGGGAAGTGCTGATATATTTTTCTTCTTCTTCCTGTTCCAGCAGAAGGCCCACCAACCTTCACCTACACAAGGGGATAGCCCTCCTCCATTATGAAAACCCACTTTCCCTATTGGGAAAATGTAACTCCTAGTGATGAAAGAAAAAGAAAATAACGAGAACACACAACATTTGTACGTGGTTTCCTCAGTGTGAAGCACGTTAGCAGGACTGATTTTTTAACACACTATCTTCAAGATTACAAATTTTTACAAGAGACTCACAAATCTCACAAATAATTAAAAGATTAATATCCCAAAAATGAAGCTTATCACAAAAAGAGATTCGAAAGCTCCAAACAAGAATGTGTGGTATTAATAAAAACAAGTCAGAAGATGCCCTTTATATAAGGAGCTTTCCATTTAGGAAGTAAATCACCCACAAGAGAAGTTGAACATGTCTCCCCAAAACACCACCTTCTAATGAATCTTTAAATTCCCACAACCTTGCCTAGAGAAATAGTAAATGCAACTACCCAAGCTAATACCATAAAGGCTTGAGAGTTTCCAATGGCTTGAAACTTGCACCCACAATTTATAAGTCTTGAGACTTGCATCCACAACTTGCGCCCATAATTTCCAAATATCCACTAGATGCACAAGGAGGGATGCACCAAAATCCCCCCAAGTTTGAACTAGGCAGGAACTGCTTCCCTGTTTTCAAGACACCAAAGTATTTTATCAACTACGGTTGCACGTTGTGTAGATATAATTTGGAATTTGCGGTGCAGTTGTAGCAAACAGAAGTGGATGGTCTCTACGAAGTATCTATTGGGAGAAAAGAGCCTTTGAGAAACAAGTCAAGTTAATCAAGTAACGTCTCAAGGAAATGCTTCAAGGTATATTACAACATCATTTTCCTAGACACATAATTCACACTATAAAATGCAAAAAAGTTTGTGTGAATCATCTTGATAATACAATAAATTCTTATTTGACTGCATTTTATACTAACCAAATCACACCCGAAATCTTTATGAAATAAAAATTGTCTGGCACTAACAAATCATTTTCTCAAGTAAATAATCTTTTAGAATATCTATTTTAATGTGTGTTAGACAAACATTGGCTCAAGAAATGATGTCTAATTAAATGTTGATTAGAAGTTAAACTGGCTGAAATAGAAGTTAAGTCAGTTGAAGCACAACAAAGCCAAAAATAACTTCCAAGTGTCATATAGGCTCCACATGTGCGCTACATTGATCCACCATCGACATGTAGCACGTCTATTTTGAACAATTGTTTGTATTTGTGTCGTTTATAAATAATCACGTCTATTTGCGACACTTATAATGAGACATGTATATTCAAATCAGACTTTGTTTGAAAATTTACATTAGCTTGAATAATTATAGTTATTCGAATAATCATAAGCAAATATTTTTCCTTTTATTTTGAAAATATCCAAAAATATAGCCTTTCAAAAGAACTCAGCAAGATGCTAGCATTGCAAAAGCCCTGAAGCAGACAAGCACACGGCTAATTCATAAACAGCCAACTTCATACACCAGGCATACAAGTAAATCCAAATGAAGCATGATCCCTTCTTATCATCTAGAACAAAATAATGAACACGAATACTAAACTGTCGGAACAATAAAGTTGCTAAGAAATAATTAACACGAAAGAGAAAAAAATTAAATCTGCTACAAATTGCGTTTTGCTTTCTGATTCAACAGTGAACAGACTATCTGGGGGAGTGAGCAACACAACGATCAAAGAGAGGATGTCATACTGAACCGATAGCTCTGCAAGAACAGACAGAAGATAGTTCCCTTGAACGCGGCGCAATAATTGGAAACTCCAAGTGCTTAGATTTTCCGAGCTCAACAGTCTCGCTCTGAGGACTCTGGCAAGTCCATGACCGGAATGGCCTTCTCCGACGCCTAATTCGCCGGATGGGAAATCCATCAAGCCAGTTTCCAAGATGGGTCTCGATGAAGGAAGTGCAGCAAGGTTTGGATAGAAAAAGGAGTCCGGATGAGGATGACATGGCTGCTGCAATTGCTTTAGCTTCTTCAGTTCAGTATTCCACGTATTCGAACTTCAGACTATTACAACTGTTGGTCTTACAGATGTTTGTAATTGGACCTGGCTGCTTTGATCCGAAATTTTGTTGGAAGTTTTCGCTCATACGGATATGCCTTTTACCACAAAATTTGTTTTCAAAAAAAAAAAAAAAAACAGAAAAATATAAACTTGAAAATTTTGAAAAATCCATGGACCGTTTTATTTTAAAATTTTGTTTTACATTTATTTTTATATTTTTTTATTGTGATTGGTCTAGCAAAAATATGGGCCAGCCAGCCCAGATTTTCACCCGCGGGGGTAGTAGCGGCCCAATAGACGTTTTCCCAAAATTATGGCCCAGGAGGCGCAACAAAAGACAATTCGGACCACTGAAAGAAGAGAAGCCCAGATGTAAGAGGCCCATTGTGCATACTGCCAAATCAAAGTCTTGGACAGTGGAGCGTTGGCCTGTGTAGTTTGACCCGAAACCGTTCAACAGGGAGCGAATGATTAGGGTTATGCGTAGTGACCTGCCCATCGTTGCCCCTTCTAGGTGGCCGCCGATAACCCTGACAACATAGCACAAGTAGGAAGAACTTGTCATAATGTGGTCAGGACAGTTGCCCTAACAACTCAGTAAATATTCCCAAAATATTACCCATGATTGTGCATCATCCCAGAATTATAATTACGGCTCAACAAATCTCCCCAAAAGGCAATTGTCATACAGTGACCTCTAGCATCGTCCTAAAATGGGAAGGAATGTTCCCCAGTGGCCATGGTTATCATATGTGTCCTACGTATGATCACAAAAATAGTTTAGTGGATCTGCCATGGCTGCCGACGTTAGCTGCGGAGGTCACATTGGCTATAATTCTATAAATACGCCTTCACCCCTGTAGGAAAGGGTACCAGACAATTTTTGCCCTCAAGTATCTCTTAAGGATCATAGAGCCCTCTCTTTCAAGTCACTTAGCCCATGAGTATATATTTTCTCTTAAGACACTTAGCTCATGAGTGCACCCTAACTCAAGCCGCTTCCCATCGAGCACATTCCTCGGAGCCTAGTCTTTCAGTCTACCCTCAATCCTCCTTCCTTGTCACATCCATGCATTCTTTACATCCCTAATCATTCTTACCATCACTGAATGATTTTTAATTTGAGTATCGGAGGCTATATTGATGAGCGAGTCTTATCATCCTCTGACTTCTCGTTAATTTATTGTGGTGTGCAGGATCCAAATTATCAGGAATAGAATCAGACCTGTTTCAATTTGATCTACGAGGAGAGATTAGGTGGCTCCATAATCCGTACAATAATCTGGATCTAAGAGTACATCATTGGTGCCATTTGTTAGAATAACTAAAAAATCTAACCACCACACTCACAAAGGAAAATATGGTCAACATTAAGGCACAAGCTAGTGTACCAATTAAGGACATTGTCTCTCACGGTGATGACCTTCTACAGATAGCAGTGCAAACAAGCGGTTGATCCTCAACGTGTGGACGCTTGCCACCCAAATGGACATTTCCAAAATGCTCTAAACCCTCTGCACGCGTTTGGATCGATAACAGCTGGGGGCTCCATTCTTATCTCCCACACTTTGGCTTCAAAGCAAAAGAGCCAGAGAAAGAGGCACCCAACTAAGAAGACTTAGTAGCCTGATGACCTTGGGGCCCAAGTGGCCGCGATCGACAGGGCCCAGACATAGCATGAGGCACAAAACATAGGAGGAAAGCTCGAAATGGCGGAATCCATGTTGCTCTCGTGACGACTGGAGGCCTTCTGCCCAGAAAGAAACTTTTTGTAGCAACATGATGACCAGGGCCAATAGCTGCCCAATCTTGTAAGGATCAAGTTTTAACTTATATTAATCAAGATTATTTAAACTAATATAATTGAAATTGAAGTCTAAAGATATGGATAATTGTGGTACGAACGAAAAAATTTTCAAATCAAACGAAATCGGGCATGCAACCCCGGCCGACACTGTAGTGCATTGGACCCGTGCCATGGCGTGCCTGGGGCGCAAAATCCAATGCCGAGCATGGCCAAACTACTTGAGCGTTCCCATAGGTGCGGATTCCAGAACCTTCTGCGCCCCCCACGCTTGACTTGGCTCAAACGCGGGTCTGTTATAAAATCGGCTAAAGATCAGCTCCCACCGCATTTTCAAGCAGTGGAAGAGATAGAGGAGGGAGAGAATAGAGAGAGAAGGGCCGAAGG
Source organism: Nepenthes gracilis (assembly GCA_033239525.1). NCBI lineage: Eukaryota > Viridiplantae > Streptophyta > Magnoliopsida > Caryophyllales > Nepenthaceae > Nepenthes > Nepenthes gracilis. Next base: position 9,445,177 of record BSYO01000010.1, on the reverse strand, counting down.
AGAGAGGAGGAGAGAGAGAAAGCTTCCAAAAAGTTTAATTCGGGACATTTAAAGTAATTTGTTGAAATTCATGCATAAATTGACTTGAGAATATATTTAGTCATGTCTTGAATTTAGTAATTTACCCATTGGATACCAGAAATTCCATGAATTAATTAATACGCACAAATGTGCACTGTTCACCTGAGCTCTTTGGTAATTTTTGCATAATTTCATATTGTCTAATTGTTAATTAAACTACATGTACATTCGTATATGATTAATTGTTATTTCGAAATTATGTTCATTAATTTATTGTGAAGGAAATGTGTTATAATTGCCTCTCGGTGGTAAGAATCTCTATTCTTCCCTATGTTTATAATATTCGTATATGCAAAATGAGTCAGGAAAAGGCTTAGACCGATGGAAAGATAATAATCATATATACGTTCGGAGGGAAATCCACAATGTGTTGTGTGATCGGATTGTTCTCCGGGATGAAGATATTATAAATTGAATTGTGGTGGACTTTCCCTCAAATGAACAAGGAATCATGAGAACTAGGACCATGGACTAAGTATTCGAGTTTGAGGTTTTTGGGTGATTTCTTCGATTGCGATGCCTAGGTTGATTGTAATATTAGGATTACGGGCTTTTCCTTAGTCATATTACTATCCTTAGGATTTTCCTTAGGTTTATAGCCGTGATATAATCTGGGTGTTTAATGTGAATCAATAAGTCATGGGTGGCAAAAGAATTCTTATTATCTTGATAATGGTTAATCAGAGTAGCGCAACGGAAGCGTGTGGGCCTTAGCTCAGAAAGTTTGGTAGAGGGTTAAGATTCCAATGGAAGATCATTTTTGAGATCTAGGAGGTATTGAGGTGAAAACCTAATAGTTTGTTTGGGATTTTATATTAATCTGGAGAGGTGGTCAATAATAAGGCCTACCTTTGAATTTGGATAAATTATCGTGATGTCTCCCATGTACCGACGAATGAAAAAGTATGATTATGATTAGGTTTAACCACGTGGGAGATTAGGAATTCGTTTTATAGCAAGGTTTCCATCTTAATTCTAGATAAAAAGCATTAGATGCTGAGGATCATAATAATTCAAATGATTAAGGTTCTCAAGGAATAATCATCCCTCCAAGAAAGTGATTTGAAAGTGTGTAGGTGAAATCTAGAAGATCTATCCCCCTATTGTTAAGTTTTAAAGTTCGTTAAATTTTGAGGATAAAATTTCTATAAGCGGGATAGAGTTGTAAGGTATTGATTTTCAAGATATTGTTAAAATGAATGGTGAGGTTCTGGATTCCAAAATATAGTAGTTGGGAGGTAACTAAGTTAAAATAAGTGAAACAATGTCAAAGGACATGTGAGGAATCGAATTGAAAAGCCCAAAGATCCGGAATTGACAACATCAGGAACCGAAGTTGTAAACAATGAAATGTTAATCCGTGAATAAGATTACAAGTTTTAAATTATGATAATCTTGACTTATTAAGTTAATACAATCAAAATTAGAGTCCACGGATGTGAAATATTGGATTAAAACGATCAAAACGGATCCCGAACGATAAAAACGTAAAACTGGCTTGGTGCAAGCTTGAGACGGGCCTAACCCGCGCCCTCTATCCGCTCGAGCCCCAAAGCGAGCGCCAATTCCAGCATGTTGGTGCTCGAAGCGCGATGTCTATGCGCTCAAGCGTCAATTTAGGGGAGGGAAAAAGTAGAAGCCACGGATAGAGAGAGAGAGAGAGAGACAGAGGGAGAAGAGAGAGAAATGGCCAAATGAAGGCCTTTGGGACGAATCCGGCTTCGATCTAGTTGAAGAAATCGTAGAGTAGGTCGAGGTAAGTGCATCCATACCCTTTTCTTCCATTCTTTTTGATTTTTGTTCAATTTCCTTTAGGTAGTTTATCCTGATACCCGACCCATCCATGCATATGTGATCCCCAAAGTTTAATCAAGCATATATATGAATTTCGTGTATTTATTTGAGGATTTATGCTGATTTTCGCGTATAAACCCTAACCCTGCACCTAGGTGGTTTCGGCCTCTGATTTTTGGTATTTTTACATAAATTGAGACTAGAATATCGTTACCCATATTTTAGATAAGTTAATTTATTGATTAGATGCCCAATTTAGTGGATTTATATGAATTTTCGTTCATGAAACCCTAGACCCACGTTCAGACCTGGTTTGAGCCTGTATTTTGAAATCCATGCAAAAATTAACTTAAGAATATATCTACCCACGTCTTGAATTTAGTAATTTTTCCATTTGATGTCTGAAATTTCATGAATTAACCGATACGCATAAATTACACTATTCATATGCACTGTTCACGTGCATTGTTCACTCGAGCTCTTTGGTAATTTTTGCATAATTCCGCATTGTCTAATTTTTAATTAAGCTGCATGTACATTCGCATATGATTAATTGTTATTTCGGAATCATATTCATTAATCAATTGTGAAGGAAATGAAAGCCGGATGCCTCTAAAATTATAATTGCATTTCGGTTGTAAGAATATCTATTCTTCCTATATTTATAATATTCGTATATGTAAAATGAATCATGAAAAGGCTTAAGACAGATGGAAAGATAATAATCGTATATACGTTCGGAGGGAAGTCCACAATATGTTGTATGATCAGATTGTTCTCTCGGATGGAGATATTGTAAACTAAATTGTGGTGGACTTTTCCTCAAATGAATAAGGAATCTTGAGAACTAGGACCATGGATTGTGTTATGAAGGGTAATATCCCTTGACATGACTTGGGTATCACAGTAGAGAGTCGAGGATTACACTGTCCACGTATCCTGACTGCTTATTGAAGTAGGTGATACTCTTACCAAACTTTAGGATATTGTGGAAGGACAAAGACTACCTCTGAACCACTGGAGGTTAGGGTAGCATTTTATCAGCCATGTATATCGGGTGATAGGCATACCACTATACCACGTGGTGTTCGGCCTTTTCTAGGTAGTTCATTATTGGACGTTGATTACATCATTCGGCCCTAGATCATGTGGGGAATCATGATCTTTCCTTGTCCTCTCGGACCTTTAGTTAGTAAGGCTTACTGACTCCGGTCCGCAAAGACTAGTAACAATGCATAATATACCTTTCAAAAAAAAAAAGAAGGACAAATATGAGAATCAATTGCATTCCAAGAAACATTCGATCATATTTTATAATTGCATATCTGCATTATGATCGTATGTCTCTTTTACTTTATTTAGCTTATATTGTTATCGTCGTTGATTATGATGCACTTGTTGGACTTTTAGCTCGCTCTTACTTCTCCTTGCCTCTAAATTAGTACAAGCCTGATATTTTATAGTTCTTATGGGAAGAAGTAGAGACTTAAAGTGGACTAGACTTGGGCTCAAAAGACCATGTCGAAAGATTTATATTTTATAGTTCTTACAGATTATAGTCATTTGTATATATTCGTATTTTAGTAGGGTTTGTTAATATATATTGTACAAAATGATTAATGATCAGATAGTTTAGTTTTTTGCTGTTGTTTGGAATTATTTATGCTTCCACAAAATATTATGGTTTGTAATAGGTACTTAGTGGCATCTCTCTTTAGGCAATGTGTATAGATACACAATGTTAGAGCTACAACTAAGTAGTGGCATTTGGATCCTGTGAGATTTTATGCTGTTTTATGTTATCGGATGTTGGGATTATTGGATGTATTATGTATTGTACATGGTTTGTACTTGTTATTGTATTTTGATGGATATCCATTTTACAGACGAAACTCTATCGATTTTTCGGCAGAAAAATACGGTCCGTTACAAGCAGCACGACATCAGCATATATATATATGTATATAATAATTCAGCAAGGGGCAGCACGTTGCAGCAGTAATGTGAGGTTTTGGGTCTGAAAACTTGATAATGATGAGGTGATTAGTATGCTAATGGTCAATACTAGGCCTATGAAACGAATAAGGTTGGATATCGGAAGAAAAATCAAGAAGAATTACGGTCCGTGCTGCTGAAGCGCTGCCAGCAGGCACGCGCCAGCTGCGAGCTCAAGCAGTGGCTCGAGGGTAATTTCTAGAATTGCGCCCGCCCGCTAGCCGCTCGAGCTCAGCTCGAGCGGGAATTCCAGAATGGCACCCGCCTAATGCTTGCTCGAGGCGTGCTCGAGTGGTCGTGCCTTTTTAAGTCGCGTCGTGCTTCTTTTTCTTCATTTTTTCCACGATCCCAGAAGCTTCTAGAGAGAGAGAGTGCCGATTCTAGTGAGAGAATGGAGGAGATCGAGGCCTTAGAGTCCAAATCCGTCCGAGAGCTAGTTATAAAGGTGAAAGCACGCGTCGAGGCAAGTGTTCTCATACTCACTTCTCGTTCTCTTTCGATGTTTTGCTTGATTTTGTTGGGTATTTTGTGTCGATACCAACCGTGAACGTTAGAATCATGAAGCCCATACCTTGAGGTCCAAGAATATGTAGTTATTTGTTCAAATCGTGTCCGATTCGCTCTGTTTGGTTTCACCGAAACCCTAACCCACGAAATTGAGGATTTCCAGTTTTCCTTCCGCGTATCGTGGAATTGACCTCAAAATGTGAATCCCCACTCCCAAATATGTATAGATGTCGGCCGCGAGTTCGATCTTGCACGTTTCGACCAGATCGTGGTGTCTGGGCCCTCTAAATCGGCCCTGACACTATTCATCCGAGTGTAAAGGGAAACATTGCACATTTCCACCTTCATTGTATGTTGAATCGACCCCAAAAGATGAATTACCATGTCCCAATTGTGCATATGTATCAATTGGACGCCCGATTTCACAAGTATCGAATTGTTCGCGGCGTCCGGATGCTCTAAAAGAGGCCTGACACTGCTCATCCGAAAATAAATAGGAAATTTACATGCTTTGCCCTCGTTTAATCGTTATGAAAGTGATGTCTAAATGTTGTGTTAAAGTGTAATCCCCAAAAATATGTATTTGGGCACCGGAAGTAAGGAAATAAGTCTAGGAGGCTTCTAAAATGATACGTGATTATCAAAGGTATGAAATTCAGAATTCTCTTGTGAACACGAATTGAATTCTAATAACGGGATTGAGTTCCACAGAAAGTTGTGAACCGAGCAAGTAAATGGAAGAGAATCCATATTGTACCTTGTGATGGAATGATCTCCCGGATGGAGATGTATGTGATGGGAATGGGATTTCCTAAGTTGTGAATGTGTATGGCAAATGTGGATTTTTCTCTCCAAGTGTTGGAACTAATCTTGAAACTAGGACCATGATTCATAGGGGTAGTAACCTTTGGCTTACCATGTCCATCGCGGTGTGAACCCGAGGAATACTTAGACACGTATTCTGGCCGCTCGTGGGAACGGGTGATGTTCGTGGTACGCTTTAGGAAACTGCTGTGGAAAAACAAGGTTTGCCCTGGTCCCCGGGGGATATGGGGCGTGTTGGTCGAGTGCTGCAGGCTTAAAATGTAGCCGTTTGGTTAAATGTTGCATAGTGGAGATGCAACCGATAGTCGAGTGCTGCAGACCTAAAATGTAGCCGTGGCTTTAGAATGTGTAACGAACACATTCCTTTCCTCGTTCTCTCCAATTGTTGGTTAGTACGGCCTACTAACTCGGGTCTGCAAAGATGATATAATGATGAAAACAAATAATGCCTAATCGATGTAGCCGTGAGAATCTAATGTTCCAAGATGTTTCCCGTTTTCTCTCCTGATTCCTGATTATTGATATCTTATGCTTTTCTCCTCTCCAAGTTGTTGCTTTCATCGTTGTCATGATTGTTAGTGAGTTATGATTACATTTACTGAGTTGTACGCTCACTCTTACTGTTTTTCCTTCCAGATGAGAACACTTAGCTGGCGCCAGATTAGTTAGAGTAAGGAGAGGGACTTGCTTGAAGATATTAGCTGGACATCGAAGCTTGAAGATTGGGTTATGTTTATCATATTAGAATGTAACCACTCATGGATGGATATGGCTTGTTGTTGTATTATGGTTTTGTTATACTTTCGGCAGTTTTGATGAACTAGTTGTACCTCCGCATTTATGCCATGTTAATGTTCTTAGATTTTGAGTTTTGTTAGATGACATCTCTCTAGACCCGGTATAGTAGATAGGGTTCTTTGTCTTTGGAGCCATGGATGATATGGCAGTTATATGATCCTGTGTTGTGTGTTGTAGGCTTTGTATTGATTATTTTGGTTAGTTGTGTGCTTGTACAGGATGTATTTGAGCATGTCGTATTTTTAATTTTCGTCTAATTGTAGAGAAAACTCTGTCGAAATTTCTGTAGAATTTATAAGCTAATTATAGGTATTAGTTTGTGTTACCATTGATGGAGGTTATTTATTGAAAAAATAGTCCAGTCCATCACAATTGGTATCAGAGAAAAAGAGATGCCTTTGGTTTGATCTGAATCATATACGGAAGCTTAGGTTAGATAAAATTGCTCGATTAAAGTCCGGGTAGTTTTGGTTACCCCAATCCTAATGATTTAGGCCAGCACTAAGTTAGGAGTGACTTAATGCGAAATGTCTCGGTCTCAAGGAAATATTAGTAGTGGCTTCTGGATGGGGACTACTAATATTAGTGGCCGGTTGTAGGGTCGAGAGAAAGATGGTGTGTCAAGACACCTTAGTGTTGGAATTTGACTGGTATCAATTGGATTTTTGAACTGATCAATGTCGATTCGAGGCCTAGGTTAATTAATCTCAGTTTGAGGTTTGAGTTTGATCGGCTCTTGGTTGAAGTTCTTAGGTTGGTATTTTACTACGAAGGGTTGCCAGGTCAACCTAGGGAACGTGATGAATAGGGTGGAGTTAGCAGCTCAAGATTTGTAAATTGGAGTTAATTCTTGGGCATGTCAAGTCCTAAGATGATAATTCATAATTGTTTTGAAAATACTAAAGTGTCTGAACTTCTAGGCAGTCCAGATCCTATTGAGGTGGAGATGTGGATTTTGAGACTTAAGATGACATTGTGGTGACCCTATGTCTGGTAAAAGATATGGCGTGTTGCCCCATGCTAAATAGGAAGTGAAGTTGACCTCGGTTGGTTGACGTGAGAAAGATCATGGGTCTCGGGGATTAAGAGATATTGTCCCATGTGTTATGCAAGTTTCATGGATTAATGCTTTGTGTCGATGAGACTCTTGGGAGCGTGTTTCAATAGTGGTTAGTTCAATCGCAAGATTTAAGGATGTTCTTATCCATGGATAGGCGGCAAAGAGGTTCAAGTGTTTTAAGTCAAGACTCTAAAGTATTAACTTAAAGTATTAAATGCCACGTGTCACAATAAGAGGTAAGGCCCTTGGGCTTAATATTGTAATATGTTGTCATTTTGGATATGCCAGACTCATGTTTGCATTGTGTTTTGAGTTATGTGTAATTGGGAGACCTAAGCTTTGTAATAGCGGCAAAGGTGACCTAGTACTTGGAATGACAAAAGATATATCAAAGTGGATGTTTATGTACAAATCTTCGATAAATGTTTTCCTAAAGGGATTTGGGGACTATAATCTAAGTTATAGATAGTACGGTCGTTGGATTAAGGATAGTTTGTAACCTTTGACCTTGAAGTGAAGAAATCCAATGCCTTTGGATCAGAGTTTTGGTGGTGATGAAGCATGAGAGAAATATGTGGATTGCCGAGATAGAAGATGAAATTTCTCAATCTTGATGTCACAACACTTGCATCTTTGGGATCCTGATTATATATATGGTTTTATGATTCCTAGGTTTATTTAATTAAGGATCTAAGTTTGATACAAGCGGTGTCGAGGTTGTGATATTTTTGGAGTTTGTGGATACGATTGGTTGGGTTAACTTGAACTATCTTGTGGTGCCGATCTTGACGTGACGTTATGGATGATTTGGTCAGTAAGTTATTGGGTCGATCTGAATTGTGTTGGTAAACATATTGTGCCTTGTAATTGAACTGTGTGATTTTCGATATTAACTTGAGCCGACTAAGATATTAAGTATTAACTTGATCTTAATAGTAGTTCGGTGGGCAAACTGCAGTGCTAATATAGTTGGCTTAGTAAAGGATAACATCCTGCAATTGGGTTGTGGGATCTAAAGCGTAAGTCTGAATTGATGAAGGTGTTAGGAGATTAGTGTTAACTTCCCTGTCAAGTATCTAATAAGAATTTGCGCTAAGTCTAATTTGTTTCTGTGACAACATCCAGAGGATATTTGTGGTAGCTGAAAGATTTTGGGTCGTGTGACTATTTGATCGAGGATGTTATCAAAAGGAAGATTTGGCTGATTTGTCTTTTATCGGTAATTTGAGGTTATGTCTACATCGACAGCGATTGTTGAGGATCTTATGCAGAGCCGTAGAAGGATCAGCTTTGGCATAGTTGTGAGGTACTCTAGATCCTTTGAGGTAAATAAGTTAGACCGATCAAGTTGTTCGTGAATTTTGGAAGGGGGTCGCCTAGGAGATTGATGGTTTGATAATCAGACTTCGTGAATGAATAGACATAGTTCGTGGGCCGTTGTAAAGGCTTGAGGAATTCTAAGATCGATTTGGGTCCATAGTGTGTTAATTGTGGATCAATGGAAGTTGTAGCCCCGGCGGTATTCAGGATAAGGATATGACCATTACGACGTCCAGAAAACGCCGTTTTGATTTTATAGGTTCGTTGGCGTTTCACGAAATTTTATAGGTTTGACCTTTTGGCCATATTAGGGTCCATGTTGGGGTGACTTCATTGATAAATTCAAAAGGAATAATGGGGTGTACGTAGTTATTTGAGGATTATGTCATAAGTTCTGATAGCTGATAATCTGTATGCCCCCTTTGGGAAGGGAGTGCGAGTTTGGTTAAGGAATTGCCTTGTTAAGCTTGTGGCTCTTTGGTGGCATGATTTCGAGGTCAACAAGATTGTAAGTGATGGATAATTGCGGAGACCAATTAGTGTAGTGAAAGTGTACGGCCATCTTGGATCTAACCGAAGCTATTAAGTGACCTGACAAGTATTCCTTGGGGAATTTCTGTGTCGGTAAGACGATTAGCGTTGGAGAGATTTGTAATTGCTAGGTCGAAAGATAAAAGGTAATTTTCGGAAAATAAAAAGGTATTAAGAGGCGTTCATGTCATTTAGATTGACCCCTGATGGGTCTAATAAGTTATCGTGGAATGTAATACATTTGATAAATGCTAAGGTTATGTGACTCTCATGTTATGATAGGTGGATACCTTTGATTTAAGTGGGGGAGAAGTTCATGATTAGTGTTACCCCCATATGCAAGTCGGATTTAGCCATTGAAGTTCCATTTAGAGAACTTATGATGTTGTCCTTGAAGATAACCCTTATGAAAAATTTTAAGAGCCGGAATGATTGTGTCATTGAGGAAGACGGTCTTATGATATTGCATGTGGACAGATTTGTTAAAAGGTTGGGAATGTGAACCTTGGTGTTTTCTTGTGGGGGAAAGCAGACATCGATGCTGACAATTGATGTTGGAAGCTTTAATATGTCTTCGAAGTTTCCTAGAAGATGTGAAAGGTAAATCGCGAGTAAGTCCAAATGATTGGATGATAGAATGTCGTGTTCTTGGTTGGAAGATAGAATCATATTAGTTTATGGGAGTTACGGGTTTATGGAATGTGAAATCCTTGTCGTTCTGTTTCAGGGCAATTAGAATGACCCACTTATCGTAGCCATGGAAGACGTATTTGGATTTGGTTCAGTTGGCTCATTAATATGCCAATGGGATCTTGAGGTTACTAAGTAATCGAAACTTTAAGAATTCTGGGTAATGATTTAAAGTTATGTCAACTCTTTGGGTGATTGTTATGATTATAGTTTTGAATGTGGCGTAATTGGATGATTGGAGGATTTGTCTTCATGGTATGGCTATCCTAGGATCGTATTAATCATAGTAGCGCAGCGTAAGCGTTGTGGGCCCATGGCCCAGAGATTTCTAAATAAGGCTGAGGTCCCTGTGATCGAATTCTTTCGAGGCTTAGAATGAATTGAAGTGAAAGTTCATTGGTCCGTTTGAAGTATCGGATTGAATTAGAAGAATGTCCGGCATGATTGTAGGTCGCTTTTGGAATACCTAGGGATCGTTATAAAGTCTTCATTGTATCGATGGCTGAGAGAATCGGTAAGTGTCTGGGTTGAGCCGTTTTGAGAGGCTAAGGATTTGTTTTATGATGAAGATTAGAACGATTCAATGCTTGAGATTCCTAAAATAGGCTTTGTTCGAGGAAATGAGTTTAGAATATAAGGGGGTTCACCTCTGATTTGGAAATTCGAGATTTGTTAAATTTTGAGGACGAAATTTTTGTAAGTGGGGGAGAATTGTGAGGTTTCGGGCCTGAAAACTTAATAATGATGAGGTGATTAGTATGCTAATGATTAATACTAGGCCTATGAAACGAATAAGGTTGGGTATCGGAAGAAAAATCGAGAAGAATTTGGGTTCATGCTGTTGAAGCGTTGCCAGTAGGCTTGTGCCTGCTGCGCGCTCGAGCTGTGGCTCAAGCGCGATTTCCAGAATTGTTGAGCCCGGCTGCCACTCGAGCTCCGCTCGAGCAGGAATTCTAGAATGGCGCCCGCCTGATGCTCACTCGAGGCGCGCTCGAGCGGTGGCGCCTTTTTAAGTCGCGTCGTGCTTCTTTTTTTTATTTTCCCCACAATCCCAGAAGCTTCTAGAGAGAGAGCGCCGATTCTAGTGAGAGAAGGGAGGAGATCGAGGCCTTGGAGTCCAAATCCGTCCGAGAGCTAGTTATAAAGGTGAAAGCAAGCGTCGAGGCAAGTGTTCTCATACTCACTTCTCGTTCTCTTTCGATGTTTTGCTTGATTTTGTTGGGTATTTTGTGTCGATACCCACCGTGAACGTTAGAATCATGAAGCTCATGCCTTGAGGTCCAAGAATATGTAGTTATTTGTCCGAATCATGTCCGATTCACTTGGTTTGGTTTCACCGAAACCCTAACCCACGAAATTGGGGATTTCCCGTTTTCCTTCCGTGCATCGTGGAATTGACCTCAAAATGTGAATCCCCACATCCTAAATATGTATATATGTCGGCCGTGAGTTCGATCTCGCACGTTTCGACCCGATCGCGGTGTCTGGGCCCTCTAAATCGGCCATGACACTGTTCATCCGAGTGTAAAGGGGAAAATTGCATGTATCCACCTTCGTTGTATGTTGAATCGACCCCAAAAGATGAATCCCATGTCCCAATTGTGCAGATGTATCAACTGGATGCCCGATTTCACAAGTATCGAACCGTTCGCGGCGTCCAAATGCTCTAAAAGAGGCCTGACACTATTCATCCGAAAATAAATGAAAAATTTACGTGCTTTGCCCTCGTTTAATCGTTATGAAATTGATGTCTAAATGTTGTGTTAAAGTGTAAGCCCCGAAAATGTGTATTTGGGCACCGGAAGCAAGGAAACGAGCCCAGGAGGCTTCTAAAATGATACGTGATTATCAAAGGTATGAAATTTGGAATTCTCTTGTGAACATGAATTGAATTGTAATAACAGGATTGAATCCAACAGAAAGTTGTGAATCAAGCAAGTAAATGGAAGGGAATCTACATTGTACCTTGTGATGGAATGATCTCCCGGATGGAGATGTATGTGATGGGAATGGGATTTCCCGAGTTGTGAATGTGTATGACAAATGTGGATTTTTCTCTCCAAGTGTTGGAACTAATCTTGAAACTAGGACCATGATTCATAGGGGTAGTAACCTTTGGCTTACCATGTCCATCGTGGTGTGAACCCGAGGAATACTTAGCCACGTATTCTGGCCGCTCGTGGGAGCGGGTGATGTTCGTGGTACGCTTTAGGAAACTGCTGTGGAAAAACAAGGTTTGCCCTGGTCCCCGGGGGATATGGGGCGTGTTGGTCGAGTGCTGCAGGCTTAAAATGTAGCCGTTTGGTTAAATGTTGCATAGTGGAGATGCAACCGATAGTCGAGTGCTGCAGACCTAAAATGTAGCCGTGGCTTTAGAATGTGTAGCGAACACATTCCTTTCCTCATTCTCTCCAATTGTTGGTTAGTACGGCCTACTAACTCGGGTCCGCAAAGATGATATAATGATGAAAACAAATAATGCCTAATCGATGTAGCCGTGAGAATCTAATGTTCCAAGATGTTTCCTGTTTCCTCTCCTGATTCCTGATTATTGATATCTTATGATTTTCTCCTCTCCCAGTTGTTGCTTTCATCGTTGTCATGATTGTTAGTGAGTTATGATTACATTTACTGAGTTGTACGCTCACTCTTACTGTTTTTCCTTCCAGATGAGAACACTTAGCTGGCGCCAGATTAGTTAGAGTAAGGAGAGGGACTTGCTTGAAGATATTAGCTGGACATCGAAGCTTGAAGATTGGGTTATGTTTATCATATTAGAATGTAAACAGCCACTCATGGATGGATATGGCTTGTTGTTGTATTATGGTTTTGTTATACTTCTGCAGGTTTTGATGAACTAGTTGTACCTCCACATTTATGCCATGTTAATGTTCTTAGATTTTGAGTTTTGTTAGATGACATCTCTCTAGACCCAGTATAGTAGATAGGGTTACTGTACTGGAGCCATGGATGATATGGCAGTTATATGATCCTGTGTTGTGTATTGTAAGCTTTGTATTGATTATTTTGGTTAGTTGTGTGCTTGTACAGGATGTATTTGAGCATGTCGTATTTTTTATTTTCGTCTAATTGTAGAGGAAACTCTGTCGAAATTTCTGTAGAATTCATAAGCTAATTATAGGTATTAGTTTGTGTTACCATTGATGGAGGTTATTTATTGAAAAAATAATCCAGTCCATCACAAGTAACAAAGTCAGCAAACCAGTTGGTAGTGGCATACCTTAGCAAAAGTCCATGGAGGTAATAAAAATTCGACAATTTTAGCTGCCACATGGCAGCATCTTAAGGCTACAAAATAGTATAATGACTCAGCAAAATTTATAAAGATAATGTAACAAAATTATAGTAGTGAATCAGCAAAATAATAGGGGACAATTAAGCTAATTTAGATGAAAATGCTAGCAGCAGCTCATTCCATGTGGAATGGCTCAGAAAAGGACTCAAAATCCTATATAAGGCTACGTGAAGAGTAGAAGGGGAAGGGAAAACAAAAGGAAAGCAGAAGGAAGAACCGAAAGGCAAAAAGGAGAAGGAGAAAAATCAATAAGCCTCGGTTGCAGCAGGAATTTGGGTAAGTGTACGTTATGCTTTTCCTTCAAATATTGTTGATTTTTCTCGATTTTCATTAAGTATTGTTGCTCCAATACTTAAATCCATTACTCCAGTATACTGTTTTTATCATATCATTATTTTAGAATAGGAAATAAATCAGTTGGAGTTGTTGAACCAGTAGGTACTGATGCTGAGTTCTTCAGCTATAGGAGGCAGCTTGAACTAGCCACAAGACCAATCTCTAAGCTGGCTATTAATTCAGAAATTGAATCGGCCAAAGCATCACAAGCTGATGCTGAATTTCAGTTGCAAAATATATGCTGAACTGTTCATAAACCTGTAATATTTCGAATTTTCATTCAATTTAATTGTAATTATTTATTATTTTTGGGTAATATGGTGTGATGAAAATTAATTAAATATTATGAGATTTTGATGAATGATTGGAATTGTGGAGTGGCGCCCGGAGTGCGCCCGTATTGTTATCCAAGTACCAATTTAAATTTTTGAAATAAAAAAATAAAAATAAAAATATATAATAATAATAATAATATACATATATATATATACATAGATATATATACATATACATACATATATATACATATATATATATATATAAGTAAAAGAAAAAAAATTAAAAAAAATGAAAATAAAATAAAAACGGGTATCAAGAGAGTTTTGGGGAGAGAGAAAGAAAAGAGAGGAGAGAGAGAGGGGGAGAAGAGAGAGAGAGGAGAGATCGAGGCTCTTAGGTTTGAATTCAGCTTGGAATTAGTTAGAGAAGTGATAGATCGAGACAAGGTAAGTGCACCCATACCCTCCTCTTTTGTTCTTTCTATTTGTTATTTTGTTTTTTGGATATTTTCATTCCGATACCGAATTAAGTTTATATTTTATAGAACCCATGACTTGAGCTTGCCATATGTGGATTTCAGATCCGATTTCTTAGTTTTGACCAGTTTTTCGTTTGTGAAACCCTAACCCGCACTCGGATGCTTTTATCCATTTATTTTTGAGATTTTTACATAAATTGACTTTAGAATATGGATACACATACCTCGAATATGTTAATTTATCGATTAAGTATCTGATTTAATAATTTTATGCAATTTTGTACACTTAAAAACCTTTACCTGCGCACTGACATCTTTATCCAAGAAATTGATGGCATGTAATTATGATGGGATTTTTTATCCGGAAGCTCTAAAGTTATATCCGGTGCTTTGTGATAAGAATTTCTTATATGTTTTAAGTTTTATGTTGATTGATGCATATAATTGAAAGCACGAGAAGATATGAATTTATAAGAAAATGATTATCTGCATATGTATCAAATAATTATAAAAATTATGCAAAGTATTTAAAGAAAACTCCACAATTTGTTATATCTGATAAACCGTCCTCTAGATAGGGAGGATTAAGTGATAAGAACTAAGCGTGGAAGTTTCCTTAAGATAAGATAAGAAATTGGAACTCTGAAATCTATTATCTGTCATCTGAATTCGTTATTTGTTCTGTTAGTATCAGTATTGCCATCTATATCTGTTATCTATTCCGTCAATACTGGCACTGCCATCTGAATCCATTATCTACTCCGTCAATACCGGTATTACATCTATATTTGTTATCCATTCTGTCAGTACTGGTATTACCATCATTATTCATTATCTGTTCCGTCAGTACCGGTATTGCCATCTGAATCTATTATCTGTTCCATCAGTACCAATATTATCATCTGAATCTGTTATCTATTCCGTCAATACTGGTATTACTATCTGTATCCATTATCTGTTTCGTCAGCACCAGCATTATCATTTGTAACTATTATCTGTTCCATCAATACCGATATTGTCTTCTATATCTGTTATCTATTCCGTCTGCACCGATATTACCATTTGAATCTGTTATCTATTCCATCAGTGCCGATATTGCCATCTAAATTCGTTATCTGTTCTGTCAGTATCGGTATTTTTATCTGTATCCATTATTTATTCCGTCAGTATTAGTATTGTCATCTGTATCTGTAATATGTTTCGTCAATATCAATATTGCTATCCGTATCTGATTCTGTATGATTCTGTAGACAAATAGGGAATCAGTAATTTGAATGTAATATCTGTATCAATAGAAAATCAGAAATAGAATATGGAAGTTATTTGTGTCCCAAAAGTGTATTTAATCATGCCTTATATTTATGTATCACGTAATATGCTCATGTTTATCTTTTTTTGCATTATTTTGAATATATTGCTTATTGTCTTTGATTATTGTGCCTTACTGAATGTTTAGCTTACCTTTACTATTTTCTCCCATTCAAATGAGCACGAGTTGATACCCGATGAGACAGAGTAGAGCTTAGGAGTTGATTTGACTGAAAACCTCAGAGGAAGAGTTTTGTGAACTTAAATGTTGTAATTTTTGTACCTTATGAAATATTTTGTATTATTCCGTCGTGGAATAATATATTGATGTAGTTGTATATTGATGATACTCAAATAATTTAGTTTTCACTATGTATGATGAATGTATGTGCTTCTGCATGTTATTGTGGTCTGTTTGGGCACCTTCTGGCATCTTATCTGAGCCAATATCGTACTGGAGTTATGACGTTGGTGCCACGTGTAATTTTGTGACCTTTGGATCCTATGTTGTGATATGTCAATATGTATATGTATGCTGTACAGGGTCTTGTACAGGTTTGTATTAGTCTGACGGCTGTTTTACAACCGAAACTTCGCTAGATTTCGGTTAGAAAAATGTGGTCCATCACAAAACCGGCCGTTAAATTAGCAAAAGAATTGGCCCGGCATTTATGTTATTGCTAAACTTGGCATCCTAGGAAAATAGACTAATTGGCCCCTAAACCGGTTGAACTGGTAGCCAAATCGGCCAAGCCATCATGTGCTAAGGCTGATCTGTCAACCTGTGAATCGGTTACCCAAAACACCCTGAACTAGCCATTGAATCGGATTCCTAAACAGCAATAGAACTGATTGAATATCATCCATACTGATGCTGAAATTATAGCCACTGAACCAGCCTCTAAACCAACTAAATCGGCAACCGAATTGGTTATAAAATTATGTGGTGATATTAAAGTGTCAACCTATAAAATTAGACTTGAACTGGCCACTGAATTGGACCTTAAACTAGTAATCGAATCGGATGAAGCATGTTGAAATTTGTAGCCTAGGAAAATTTGTTAAATCAGCCCATAAACTGGCTAAACCGGCAGTCAAATTGGCTAAGGCATTATGTGGTGATATTGATTTGTCAACCTGTAAAATTAGGCCCGAACTGGCCACCGAACTGGCCCTGAATTGGCCATTGAACTAGCTGGAACAACCCTTGTTGATGCAGAATTTTAATCTGTAGAAATTAGCCCGGAATTGGCCCTCCCTGAACCGACTGAAGTATCATTAATGATGCTACAAAATTCACCCCGAACCGGCCACTGAATCAGTCCCCTGAACCAGCTAAAATATTAATCACCGATGCTAAATCTCAAATTATAAAATTAGTCTGGACCAAGCCCTAAACTAGTCGAAGCAACAATGATGTTGCTAAATTTTAAGTTATAAAAACTAGTCCGAATTGGCCACTAAATTGACCATCGAACCAGTAGCAAATTGGTTGAAGCATCGAGTTTTGACGCTAGAATTTTAGTCCATAAAAATCAGCCAAGATCAGCCACTAACCTAGCCATCAAACTGACAACCGAACTAGTTAATTGCACCATGTACAAGTCATGAAACTTTTAGCATGTAATATTTACATATTACAATTTCAGCATATGAATATATTACAAGATTTTGATATTTTGCTGCATCTATAATATTTAAATGCTAAATTTCAGCTCTATTTATAAAAAGTAAATGGAAGCTTCACAATATGTTAAAAAAATATAATTATTTTCTTCTAAGTGGAGAAAATTAAGAAGAAGTAAGATTGTTTTCTTCCTAAATGAAGAAAATTCAGAATAAGTTTCAAGAATAAGCGTAAAGTTTTCACAAAGAATTTTCAAAGGAATTAAGAAATTGGACTAAGGATTGATCAACAAATAGTATATTCTAATATGCTTTAATATATTATAGTGAAAAATTATTATCTGATAAGTAAGTATTGCATTATAATTTTGGCAAAATCTATAGGGAAAAGTAGCCTTTTTAGCTAGTAAAGCCTATTTGCCCTGGTTGTGACTACCCGAACCCGAGTCACCCGACCCGATTCAGATCAATCAAGAGGAAACCCAAAATTACAATCATTCTCATAAATGCATCATTGAATTCAATAAAATGATTATAATTCTTATAATAAATTCCTTTGAGATAATAAATGTCTATAATACTATTATCTTGGGAACGTAGTCCAATAACATATCTAAATAAAATCTCAACCAATGATCCTCATGAGCCTATATATCCAATATCTTCTCTATCTTGAAGTTCTGTAGCAAAAGTAGGATTTTTTGGCTCACACCATGTAATCAATTAAATCTAGAGCCAATAAAATATAAGGGTGAATCAAATGCCTAACAAATGATAATAATTAAAAGCGTATAATAACAATAAATATCTCGAATATCAAGGATATAAATGCCTCAATATTAATATAAAAATCTAACTATATTCAAGAAACCACAGCACGTCGTAAACACGACTCAAAGTAAAAGTAAGATGGGTCACACCCGATCCTCATATCATAAAAATCATAAGAGTACTAATAAATAAGCAAAAATCCCCAAGAATTTGATATCAAAAGATAAATAGGGTTTTTTTAATCTGAATGTCAGTATGAATGACCTGAATATCACATAACAATAAACAATATGGATTCCACTAAATCCAGATGTCATAGAATCAACAAACAGATTCTGCCAAATACAACTTATGAATTTCACTAAATCTCAAACTTAAATGGTATCATCAATAACAATATATCACAAGAAAACTCCTAAATATTATTCCGCCACTGTGAACCAAATGTCATGTATTTATAATCCCAACAGTTGGGTAAATAATACGAGATTATCCATGGTATCCTCACTACTCCTACAGTCCTCTCAGAGGTTGTATTTGTAGCATGCTCATACCATCTTATAATAACACTCACCAATGATATCCCTAATATTATTTCTTATGATGGTCACATAGTCATAAGCATCACGCCACACTAGGCAATATCTCATCACTACCATGATACGAAAATCAGTATTGAATAAGTATAGACCATATTAAAGTACCATAACTTTCAATTTGAATAGATACTGTGACGGAACAGATTTTTTTTTTTTTACAACACAGATCACCAGATGCCATCTAGGACCCATATATTTTTAACCATAATAAGTATAGCGGAAGTTATTCTAATATTTGCAGAAGCATTCATATTCATTCCAAAATATTCATTTCCGTGTACATAGTAAAAAATGTCTAACAATAAAAGTCTATGAATCATAATCAAGTCATTACAATAATATTTTCCAAAATAAGCTTCTGAGGTCTTTAATAATCCTTCAGACAAGCTCTAATCACTCAAACTCGTCAGGCATAAGATCTAAAGTTTTATCTGTAGGAGAAAAATAGAAAACAGTGAGCCCGAGCTCAACAAGCTACATGCAGATTTCCAAAAAACAATTGTACTGTCAGGCGAATGCATAAATATTAATAAATAATAGCGGATCAGAAAACTAATGTAATCAATGTAGGAAAAATTAGAACAGAACCATATGCAATACTATAATCAATACTTAGCCGGATGAAGGTCGAACAGAATGTCAGAGCATAAAACAGAGTCGGTTTCATTATAAAAGTCTTCTTTTATTCTTTTGCTTGCGGAGGGGGCATTAATCGAGGAAAGATTGTGTTCAGTCCATATAATCCAAGGCCAATAACTAAACAGAAGTATCCCGTCTCGTGGGATCGGTGTACCACCCGAAGGTAGGCCAGAAACTTATGCTTTCCTCTTGACCGTAACGCCCCGAGGACAGGGCGGACCACAAATAGCTCCATGGACAGAGTTCGCTTTCTTCCTGACCGTAACGCTCCAAGGACAGGGCCGACCATGATTAACTCCATGGACAGAGTTATCCTCGATTACTACCATAAAGTTCTAAGACATGCCGGAGAACCTTATCTCCCAAAGCTAAAGTCAGAACTTATTCGTCTTATCATAAAACCGGTTCAGAGTTTATCTTTATTTGGATCTCATGAGAAGGGAGGCTGGACTTCATTTTCTTCACACAAAAGCCGGAGCTCAAATGACACAAGGGGAGGTTGAACTTCTTTTCACACAAGGTCGGACCTCATTTTGACACAAGAGAGGATGAACTTCTTTTTACACAAGGCCGGACCTTATTTTGACATGAGGGGAAAAACGGAACTTGATTTGCATTAAGGAAACCGAAGTTGATTTATCATAAGAAAACCGAACTTGATTTCTTCACTAAGAAAACTGGACTTGATTTTCTTTATTTAGAGAACCGGATCTTGATTTCTTTACTTGAGAAACCAGACCTGATTTTCCTTACTTAAAAGAACCGGACCTGCTTTCTTTACTTAAGAAACCGGACCTGATTTTCTTCACTTAAGAACCAGACCTGATTTCTTCACTTAAGCCGGACCTGATTTCTTCAC
This sequence comes from Nepenthes gracilis, assembly GCA_033239525.1. NCBI lineage: Eukaryota > Viridiplantae > Streptophyta > Magnoliopsida > Caryophyllales > Nepenthaceae > Nepenthes > Nepenthes gracilis. Next base: position 9,425,365 of record BSYO01000010.1, on the reverse strand, counting down.
TCAAGAGAACCGGACCTGATTTCTTTACTTAAGAAACCAGACCTGATTTCTTCACTAAAAAGCCGGACTTGATTTCTTCACTAAAAAGGCGGACCTCATTTTGACACTAAACCGAACTTGATTTGCTTTAAGGCAACCAAACTTGATTTTGCATTAAGGAGGCTGAACTTGATTTGTTATAAGGAGACCGAACTGGATTTGCATTTAAGGCAACCCAACTTGATTTTGCCTGAAGGAAGCCGAACTTGATTTGTTATAAGGAGACCGAACTGGATTTGCATTTAAGGCAACCAGACTTGATTTTGCCTTAAGGAAGCCGAACTTGATTTCCTTATTAAGAAACCGGACTTGATTCTTCCTTTAAGAAAACTGAACTTATTTTATCATTAAGGGGGGTGCCGATTTGATTTCATCACGCAAAGGGGTCGATTTTGATGCTTACCATGCCGATTTTATTTTTAGCCCGGATTTCATGCAATTTTGGTTTAAGCAGGAAACAGAAGGTAGAAAACAGAGCACGTGAACCAACCATGAAATCTTTCATGCCGTAATTACAACTTAAGCAGTAACTTTAAAACGATAAGCATTCTAAATTGGAAGGAGGAACACTTAGCAGTTTTTCTTTAAAACTGGACTCAGAAACGGGAGGTCTTTAAAGCATGAACTTTTAAAACTGGGGTATGCTTAGCAATATTAAAAAAAACAAAACTTAAAAGAGTAGCGTCCGAGGTACACTTGCAGTATTCTTAAAAACAGAAATTAAAGAGCAGCGTCCGAAGTAACTTGCAGTATTCTTAAAAATAGAACTTAAAGAGTAGCGTCCGAAATAACTTACCTGACCAGTGGTCGCCTAATATTACCGTTTGAAGTTTTTCTCTCCACCTCTTCCTTACTGCTTGCATTTGCCTTTGCTATATTCAACCAACACCGGGTTTTTATAGAGGAGGGGTTAGGTGGGGTAAGTGGGGTAAGTCACTAACTCCGGTACTTCTCCACAGAAGGTAGGTGAAAGTAACTAGGTTAGTTTACTTACTCCATTTGGTCACCGCCTAGTTAGATTCTAACTAAATAGGAAGGTTTACTTTTGTCTTTAGTTACCATTAGTTTATTCGGTCAACTTTTTGGTCAATATTTCTTATTCTAATTAAGTCGAGTTCAAATACATGCAGTGCTGGTTTCATTCTTCACTTAAAACCGAGTTCAATTTTCATGCAAAAAGTCGGTTTCATGTTTTCACCTAAAAGCCGAGTTCATGCATAAGGCCAATGTTCAATTTACATGCAAAAGGGTTGAGTTCTATTTCACATGGCCGGGTTCAATTACATGCAATGCCGGTTTCAAATTTTGTTTTGGGATGCCGGTCAACTTAGTGTACATTTCAGTCAACATTTTAAGCCATTAGATTTTGGGATCTCACAGATACCTTAATGTTTTCATATGTACTCTTCAACATTGACCGTAAGAAGCTAATAATCCAAATACTTATGTAATCGAACATAACTCAAAGGAGGCTTTGTAAGTATAACGATAGAAATATCGTTTAGTACTAACAAGGACCATACTTACTGTGGTAGAACTGGTTATTTTTCTTAAATAATCTCTATCATTAAATAGATAACTAAAGCCCATAAGAAAATAACATTTGAATTTGCAGAAATTTGAGTAGAGTTTCATATAAAAATGGGCTAAAACCATATAAACAACATGTACAAAACATATTCATAGACAATCCTCAAAATTAAATTTATTACATATCCACAACACATTCACAGGATCAACAAATGCGATATTACCATGGCTCCAATACAGTGCTACTAACTACCATATTAGATCTGAGAGAGATGCCATCTAGGATTGAGAAAAATTCAAATATCAAAAATAATACAGAAGCAACTATAACCATAATTATTTGGTCCTTTGGATATAGCATTCATCAAAGTATAAAAATATTCTATATCATCATAATGTACAACATTCATTCCAAATACTGGTTATATACATTCATAAGTTCTCAAAGATTCAAAATCTTCAAAAGCCTTTGAACTCCACAAGCTTCTTTTAGTTAAATCCTATCTTTGGTCCTTCCTATCAAGTTTCAACTTATATGGGAGTAAAAAACAAAAGAAAACAAAAGTAACAAGGATGAGCCAAATCCTAGCAAGGTACCATAAAATATGCAATTGTAAAATCTTTTGTACAGAACATGAATGCAGTGAAGCAAAAGGCATGGAAATTGCCGAAGATCAAAAACACATACGGAACCATGAGAAAAGCATAAATCGATATAAATATGTATTGAAAATCATAAATAGTATCAGACTTTGTCTGTTCTTTGAAATTCAACTTTACTTATCCAAAGGACCCAAACTAATAGACTCTACTGGTTGAGGGGACGAATAATCGAAAATAGATTGTGTTTCCCACACAATCAGAGACCAGAAACAATATAGTAGTATCCCTTCTAGCGGGATCACTCACAATAATACCTCCCGAAGGCAGGTCAAACTCAGAATCTATCTTCCAAATGTTAACGCCCTGAGAAAGAGCAGACCATGTATCACTCTATGGATGGAGTTATCCTCGATTACCATAGTAACATTCTAAGACATGCCGAAGAACCTTATCTGACTATACGACAATCATAAGTTTGATTTTCTTACTGATTTAACAGAACTGGAAATATTCTTATCCTTATCTCTTAACTCTTAGCTCATTTTGCCTCGAGGGTTAGACAAACTCATACAGATAAATCTTCAGAGAGTTTTAGAACTTTCTTAATAATTTAATAGTACAGTTCCATGTAAAATTTGCAGATAAAAATCATCTCATAAATATTAACATTTTACAAAATCACACTTACATCTCAAAATACAAGAGACTTAAACACCAAATCCCTAATTTTCATTCTAGGGTTTCATGCAAAGCTTCCAAACATAAATCGAATACCGAACGCATTCTTAATCATGAAATCGAAACCATAAATCATGATACATATGGGTCCATATGAAATCTATCTGTAAAATTTAGAGAAATATGTACTATTCACATCAAACCATAGAGGAAAGGGGTTGTAGAGCATAAATACTAAAATGGAGATATTGAAAAGTAGTAAAAATGGAAAACAATGTTTGAGATACACTTACCTCAGCTTGATTTACCGATTTTCTTATTCTGATCGGACTGAATGTGGCAATGAATCCCTCATCCTTCTCTTTTTCTCCCTTTCTCCTTCATGTTTTTGCTGGTCAAGTCCTAAGCCCTCCCCTCTTTTCCCCTTTTATAAACAAAACTGAGGGTCGATGAGACAAAATCGTGCCCATGCTAGAGCGCCTATCGAGCATGTGGTGAGTGCAAGTCATCAGGAAATGGCGATCTTTGAGTGGCTCAAGTGAATAACGAGCCTAGACCAATTTGTTTTCAGTGCCTCCTTTTACGCTTAAGCGAGCGGCATGCGTGAGCTTTTTCGGAGTAATCTATTTTTGGCGCTCTCTGCTAGGTTTGAGCCTGCAGCGAGCCCAGCCCTGCTATTTGTTATACTATAGTTAATTTCTCAAATTTCTAAAATCCACTTATACTAAATTTAATTACAATTGTTTAAGTATTAGAATTTACCATATTTTAGAAACTCAGACCTTACACTCACACCATCAAGATTAACACAAATGAATTTATCACAGAATAATGAAAGAACAAAAGCAAATCGGGAAATATATATTTTGATCATTTTACACATTTGTCTAATCTCCCATTTTGTTCCGATATATAAATCTTATCACTAAAATCATATCTTAATTATCACTTGTAGACAAGTCTATTATTATCAAATCTAATTCAATTATGCCAAATTCATCTAACAATTTATAACAAAACTATGCAATAACTTTAATCATGTTTTATAAATCAACTTGCATTCTAAAATATGCACACACATATTTACCATTACTAAAAAATGTTAATATTTACTCCACCCATTATTCGTGATCATATATAATACACACCTCTCTCTTTCTCTCTCTCTCTATATATATTACATTCTCTCTCCTCATTTAATACATATATATTTATTATATAATGTCTATATAATATAATAAAAGATACTTTTTTCTCATTTAATATATATATATATATATATAATAAAAGAAACTTTCCCTATGACGGAACAGATTTTTTTTTCCTCAGAAGCTTCCGTCAAGACAGAAATAGGATTAATGGATTAAAAGATAAGGAAAGACTTCTGCAAAAATTTCAGCAGAGTCTCATTTATAATTGGATGAAAACCCAAGAATATAACCTGTATGATCAACTTTACAAGCACACAACTATTAATTATATCACAATTCCTCCTACAACATGCATACATAGAATCACATGTGTCATCTATGTCATTAACCTATAAAACCATAAACTACACTAACAATTCATAAACGAGATACCATCTAGGACCTGTACTGAATATCCAGAAGTATAGAGCGGAAGCTAACTATTAACCTACAGAAGTATAGTTTTTCTTTTTACCATCACATGTATTTCTATACAAAATCCACATGTGCATGAATATCCATAGATGCAAAATCTATATACAAAATCACATATCCAGTTAAGTCTTTACATCCAATTGGCTCTCCCAAAATAATTCCAAAATGCTTCAGGTCTTCAAAAATCTTTAGGAATTGCTTTTAGTCATTCTTTCTCATCGAGCACTAACTCTACAGTCTCATCTGGAGGGGAGAAAAATAATAAAATAGTGAGCCGGGGCCCAGTAAGGTACATGCAGGTATGCAGTAAAGCAGTGATGTAGAACGGTCATGAATCTATGCGGAAATAGAACGGTTAAATAGAATATAATCTCAAAAACAAAAAAAGCATAATTCCGTGATATTAAACTCAGAATTCAGAAATCAGTAATCAGTATAATTCAGAAAGCAAAATCAGAAACGTCTCTTTTATTTAGAACAGAATAGTGATCAGTACAAAATAGAAATTAGTACAAGAATTCGGAATGAAACAAGTAATGAGCGTATGTAACGTAACGAGAATTAATAGAACGGTAATGGAACAGAACGGTAACGGACCCTGCTAGTATACCTTACTAGCTGAGGGGGTGAATGATTGACGATAAATTGTTTTACTCCACACAATCAAAGGCCATAAATAGTAACAGAAGATCCCATCTCACGGGAACAGTATGGTGTGCCTCTCGAAGGTAGGCCAGAAATAGAACTTTCCTCCTGATCGTAACACCCCGAGGAAGGGCGGACCACATATAATTCCATGGACAGAGTTATCCTCGATCACCACTGTAAAGTTCTAAGGCATGTCGGAGAACCTAACCAGACTGTAATCAGTCCTGGGTCCTAAGTAACAGTTTCAGAAATAATTTCTTTACTGAAAACCTTCTTTCATAATCAGAGTTTCACAATTTTCTTTCAGTTAACTTCAGAACGTTCGGAACATGCGGTAATGGTCTAAAAACCCTTTAGTTTTACTTCAGAAGTGTATGGAAATTTATCGGTATAAGTCTGTGTAAATTTTCAAAAATAAATTATATCGGGAGCTTCATTTCAGTGCCAATTTACTTTTATGTAACAGGAGCTACGGTTAAAAATCATTAAAACCCCTTCAATTTCATACCTAGGGCTTTGCCAAAACTTCCGGACTCAAATCGATCACTAAACATGTGTTTATTCATAAAATTAATGCCATAAATCCTTATACATATACTAAATCATGCAATTTAACCAAAATTTTCCAATATTTTCGAGTTAGGGTTTCATCGCAAGCTTTCGGGACCAAATCGAACACTATTTACATGCTTGTTCATGAAATCAAAGCCAAAACTTGCAATAAACATAGGTAAAAACAAAATCTAACCAAACAATCGAGGGAAATATGCTTCGTTTACTTTAAACATGTAACAATAACATTTTAGAACATTTTCATCAACTTTAAAGCAAGAGGAAACGATAAAAACGAAAAACAACGTCCGAAGTACACTTGCCTGAACCCATCTACCGTTGTTTTTACTCGGATAGGATCAGAACGAGTGATTTCTCCTCTTTTTTTTCCTCTTCGTGCTTACTGTCATACCTCAACTTCTTCTCTCTCCAGAAGGAATAGATTAACTTGAAGAGCTTCCGAATATGAATTCCTTTGAAATTGGGCATGCCGAAACTTTCAAATTATACAATTGAATTTAGACAGATACATATCGATCAATTAGCATTTAAGTATGGAAAATTATGCAAAATATTATTCAATGACCTTGGGTGGATGGTACCCGCATGAACAGTGCACATGAATAGTATCCAAATGAACATATCGGCTAATCCTCAAATATTCAGACTTTCAATAGGTACATCATCAGATTCAAGACATGGATAATTATATCCTAAAGCCAATTTATCCATAAGTCCCAATTTAATCGATTATTTTCCCCGGGCCGTGGGTTTAGGGTCCTTTGTCCAGAAACGGGTCTAAACTACCAATTCGGGCATAGAATTCACACAATCACCTGCCCATGTCATGGGTAACAATTATCTAATGTCAATTTATGCATTAAATCAAATAAAATTGATCAATCGTGGTCCGGACGCACCTTAGGGTCCCGACGAACAAATTTTCACCTAAAATCACCCAATCAGATATCCAATCGATAAATTAACTTACCTAAGTCATATATAATCATATTCCAGTCCCAAATAAATCAAAAGCCCCAAAAAATCGTGGGTAAAATAGGCTCGGGCTCAGCTGAACAGTACCCGCGCGGAACCTGGGGTCTTCGGATCGCAATACACTACTCAAATCTTGATATTTGGACATGATTTTGATGTATTATCATATTTAGATTATGGGTAACACAATACATAAATTTATTCGGGTATCGGAACGAGGATACCCGAAGGGAGGAATAGAAGTACATGAAAATGAAAAAGGAGAGTATAAGTGTACTTGCCTCGACGTGCTCTACAACTTTCCTAACTAGCTCGAGCTTGGAATCGGACCTGAAGGCCTCCATTTTCTCCTCTTCTCCTTCGCGTGGCTCCTCCTCATGCAATGGCCTCTGCGGTTGCTACCACCACATCGCCGGCCATGCTAGCCGGCCACCACCACGCACGGCCGTCCCCGACCACCGCTGGACCGTGAGCTGCCTTCATCGGCGCCATTGCCTTCCTCTCTCTCTCTCTCTTTCATCCCGTAAAACCCTAACCCTCATGTCCTCTCTCTCTCCCCGATCGCTTCTCTCGGTTTCCCTTCAGCTTCTTTGTTATTTATTATTGTTATTATTATTATTATTATTATATAATATATATATTACGTTTTCTTTTAATCACGAAATTTAAATCGATACTTAGGCGATCGAATGGGCGCACTCCGGGCTCCAGCCCAACAATTTCAAATATACTCTATACTTTTAATAATATTTAATTAATTAAAACTTTTTTTATCACACCAAATTATCCAAAAACAAATAAATCCAAATTAAACTGAAAACAAATATTCGAGATATTACATTCTCTCTTCTCATTTTTCTCCAACTTCCCCAATCTTCATTACATTCTCTGCCGTTGCTCTAAATCCTTTTTGTCGGTGGCAAATCAGTGCAAAACGATGGCTCCGATCACGAAATCCATTAGGTAATTTTGATTCTCTCCACTATTAACCAGATTTTCCATGAAATTGTATCCCCCTCCAGATTTCTCTCTCTCTGTGTTCAAATATTAGATGAAAATGGGAAAGTGGGTAAAGAATGGAGAATCACTTTCAATGGAGAACATAAACAAAGTACAGAGAGTCATTTGCAATAAATCGGTGAAATAGGAAGTATAATTTGTAATGAAAGGAGATAGTGATAGTACGAGAAATCACTTGCTTGATATTTTCAATTTTTCTCAGCACGTCTAAAGCGGCTTCCAGTGGTGACATGACAATGATGTCTCTGGCATCGACTATGGCGGGAACGACAGGCACCAATGGCAGACTTTCAGCTACCCTGTTCTCGCTCTCTCTCTGTGTAATTTCGCTAGCGACCCACAAGAAGAAGAAGATGAAGGCAAGAATTTAAAAGGGAATGAGAGAAACCAAAAGGAAAGAAATGGGGCAGGTGATAGAGAGGAAAAAGGGAAAGTGGCTTTTCCAATCAATCGGCAAGAGAACGAGAAATCATTGCAGTACAAATCGACTAGTAGTGTGACATACTGTATTTTTAATCGAAAATCTAGTAGAGTTTCGGTTGTAATAAGGTCATCGGCCCAATACAAAAACCTATAAAATATCCTGTATAACATACATAATCCACATCATCACAATACAAAATCTACAGGCCACAACAAAACACGTGGCACCGACATCATAATTCAAATTATGAGGTCGACTCAAATAAGATACCACTAGGTACCTAAATAAATCGTAAAAACCTGTGAAAGTATCTACATTTATCAAATATAGCAGAAGTTAGACTATATATATACAACAACATCATCATCATACATATACATCAATATACAAATCATCTCAATGAATCAAATACTCCACGAGGAAGGTGCAAAATTACAAGACTAAGTCAGACAGCTCTTGTAACGGAACGGATTTTTTCTTTTCCTCAAAAGCTTCCGTCAAACAGATAACACGATTAACGGTCTAAATATAAGGCAAGACTTCTACAGAAATTTCTACAGAATCTCCTTTGTAACTGGATGAAAACCCAAAAATACAATCCTGTAATACTCATCCATAATAAGAACACAACTATCCATCTTTCACAATTCCAACAACAATCATTCACAGGATCACATGTGCCATCCATGGCACAAATCCATAAAGACAGTTACTACTCTAACAGTTAAATAACGAGATGCCATCTAGGACCTGCACAGTAAATCCAGAGTATATAGCGGAAGTAAACTAAGAACCTGCAGAAGCATAGTTTTTTCTTTGTTACTATCGAGTACATCACAATTTAAAACCCGAATCTTGTCAAAGAATCAACATTTCACCACTTACGATTTCGGTTCCCGATTTACTAGTTCCGGTTCTTTGAGCTTTCCAATCTATTCCTACCGTACCTTTTGAATACAATTTACCTATTTTAACTTAATTATCTCCCAATTATCATATTCAGGAACTCGGGTCGTCACATGCTCCCCCACTTAAAGAAATTTTGTCCTCGAAATTTAACGAGTGTCGAATTTCCAAACCCGAGATGAACTCCTTACATTTAGAAATCATTTCCTCGGACAATGCCTATTTTTGAAGACATTACTCCTGAGTTTTCAAAAGAAGACCTTAATGGCCAATTCCGACATACACGTGGGGGTAACACTAACCATGAATTTCTCCCCCACTTATTTCAAGGGCATTCCCTTAGCAAAACTTGCACTCCCTTCACAATGAGGGCATGCGGATTATCAGCCGCCAGAACTCATGACATATTCCTCAAATAATTACGTACGCCCCTTTATTCCTTTGAATTTATCAATGAAGTCATCCTAATATGGACCCGAACATGGCCAAAGCTCCTCAATGACCACAAAATAACTTCAAGCGGTGGCCGCATATACTAATTAGACTTAACGCAGATTCTCATTAAATACTCTACAAGAAGGATGACATCAATTTCCTGATACTTCGATCAATTCACCTAATGCTTCAAATCCCACAACCTAATAGCCGGAGATTATCTTTTACCAGTCTAATTATATTAGCACTGCAATTTGTCCATCGAACAATTATTAAGATCAGGTCAAGACTAAATACCTTAGTCGGCTCAAATTCATACCCCAAATCGCACAATTCAATTACAAGGCATAATACACTTACTAATACAACTCCGGTCGACTCAACCAATTGCATCTACAAACTCAAGGAAAACGTCACAACCTTAATACCGTCTATATCAAATTCAGGTCCTTCATGAAACAACTTAGGAATCACCAAAATTATCCACAATCAGGATCCCAACGATACAAGTATTGTGACATCAAAATAAAGAAATCTCATCTTCAATCTCGGCAATCCACATATTCCCTCATACACCATCACCACTGAAACTCTGATCCTACGGCACTTGGTTTCTTCACTTCAAGGTCAGAGGATACAAACTATCTTTAAGCCAATGACCATGCTATTTACACTTAGGTCATAGTCCCAAAGTCTCTTCGGGAAGGCATTTATCCAAACTTCTTACTTGAACATCCACCTTGGTACATCCTTTTACCTTTCCGAATACTAGATTACCTTTGCCGCTATCACAAAGCCTATGTCCTCTAATCACACATAACTCAAAACACAACGCAACCAAGGGTTTGGAATCCCCCAAAATGATACCGGGCTACAATATTAGACATAAGAGCCTTACCTCTTACCACAACCGGTGACACTTAACATCTTGAGTTAATACCTTAGAGCCCTAGGTTAAAACGGTGGACCTTTTTACCATCCGTCTATGAATAAGGACATCCCTCAATCTTATGATCAACCAACCACTATTGAATCATACTCTCGAGAGTCTCACCGAAACAAAGCATTCACCCAAGGAGATTTCAAAGCACATGAGACAATATCTCTTAATCCTCGTGACCCATGATCCCTCTTATGTCAGCCAACCGAGGTCGAAACCACCTCCTATCTAGCATGGGGCAACACGCCACATTTTCTACCAGACATGGGGGTCACCACAGCATCATCCTAAGTCTAAGATTTCACATTGCAATCTCAATATAACTCGGGGCTACCCAAAGTCCATACACTTAAGCATTCCTGTGAGGTTCCGGATTTGTGAACCCGACAATTATGAGGTGAATAGTATGTTAATGATCAATACTAATCTTATGGGATGATTAAGGTTTGGTATTGGAAGAAAAATCGAAAAATCACTCGTCCGGCCTGCTGAAGCCCTGCCGGCTTGCTTGGGCTGGCGGGCGCTCGAGCCACGGCTCGAGCGGATAAAGCAGAAATCCGCCCGTGGCTGGCAGCGCCGCCCGGCCGCTCGAGGGGCGCGAGCGGTGGCCGCCAGTGGCTCAAGGCGCCGAGCGGCCGGCGCAAGATATATTCGCGCCTGCGTTCGTTTTCCCTCATTTCGCGATCGGCCGAGGGTTTTAGAGAGAGAGAGGGGCGCGACCGGAGAGAGAGAAGGGGAGATCGAGCCCGGAGTCCGATTCCGCCCGAGAGCCGGGTATAAAGGTGAAAGCACGCGTCGAGGCAAGTGTTCTCATACCCACTTCTCGTTCTCTTTCGATGTTTTGTGTATTTTCGTTGGGTATTTTGTGTCGATACCCACGGAAAATGTTAGGATATTGAAAACCCATGCCTTGAGGTCCATGAAAATGTTGTTAGTTGTCCGATTCGTGTCCGATTCGCCCGGGTGGGTTTTACCGAAACCCTAACCTACGGGATTTTGGGGGTTTTCCGTTTCCCGGCCGTGTATCATGAAACTGACCTCAAAATTGGAATCCCCACGTCCCAATGATGTATATATGTCAGCCGTGGGTCCGATCTTGCACGTTTGGACCCGTTCGCGGCGTCCGAGCCCGTTAAAGGGGCGCTGTTACTGTTCACCCGAGACCGAAGGTGGATTTTGTGTGTTGTCACCTTCATGAAATGATGAAATGATCCTAGAATATGAATCCCCATGTCCCAATTGTGTGTATATATCGACCGGATGCCGAATCTCGCAAGATTTGACCCGTTCGTGGCATCCGGGAGTCTTGAAATAATTCCGTAATTGTTTATCCGAAATTGTGGAATTTAATGGAAATTGTTCGAAGCCCTTGACCCGCGCCGGACACCATTTGAGCTTCTATTTGGAGTTAAATGTATAAATTGATTTGGGATTATAGTTACCCATGCCTCGGGTTCTATAGATTACCGGTTGGATGTCCAAAATTCCGAGAATCAACCGATTCGTGCACGTGTGCACTGTTCACGTGCACTGTACATGGGTACTACTCTTCCGAAAATATCGGACGATATTGTGTAATACTTCCTTGTTTAAATGCCGATTAAAGGATATGTGTTTGTAGAGAGAGAAAGTTGAGGCACAACAGCAAGCACGAAGAGGAAGAAAGGGGAGAGACCACCGTTTCGATCCGATCCGGGTAAAATAATTGTAGAGCGAGCTCAGGCAAGTGTACTTCGGACGCTGTTTTTCACTGTACTGATTTCTCATGCTTTAAAACCGTTGAAAATGCCCTAAATGTTGATGATGCATGTTTAAAGTACATGAAGCATGTTTACTTCGATTACTCGGTTAGATTTGTATTTATCCATGTTTATTGCAAAATTTGGCTTCGATTTCGTGAAGGAGCATGAAAATGGTGTTCAATTTCTCTTGAAAAGTATATGATGAAACCCCAGCTCGAAAATGTTGTATAGTTTGAGTAAATTGCATGATTTAATGTATATGCATGGCATCTATGACATTAATTTCATGAAATATGCGCAAGTAAGAGACCAATTTGAGTTCGAAGGTTTTGGCGAAGCCCCATGTACGAAAATGAAGAGGTTTTGATGAGTTTTAACCGTAGCTTCTATTACATGAAAGTTAATTGACATCGAAATGAAGCTTCCTGTATAGTTTGTTTTCGAAAATATGTACGAACGTATACCGACAAAATTCCCATGTAAGTTTAAAGAAGTGCCGAAATTGTATTGTGAAAGTTTTACTCCGAAGTTGGGATTTTCGATAAAGAGATGATTTTCGTGCAGTTTATTTTGGGACCCGAGACCGACTATGGATCTAGGTAAGTTCTTAGGTGAGGCCTTAGAACTTACAAAGGTAATCGAGGATAGCTCTGTCCATGGAGCGATTCATGGTCCGCCCTGTCCTCAAGGGCGTTAAGCCAGGAGGAATATAGGCCAACCTTCGGGTGGCACACAGTACAAATATCCCTTGGGATGGGATATATATATGATATGATATGACATGATAGGCCTTGGATTGTGTGGACTGAACACAATCTATCCTCGATCATTCGCCCCTTCCGCTAGTAGGGTACACCGCGGGTCTGAAATTGTTAAGATATGTCACAGAAAAAGATGAAATGTATCGTACAGTGAAAAGATGACAGAGTATCATCGGATGAAAAGATGATAATGAAACGTATACAGTGAAAAGATGACAGAGTATCATCGGATGAAAAGATGTTAATGAAACATATACAGTGAAAAGATGACAATGAAACGATAGAGTACCGTTTTGCTTTTACCATGCATCCGTATAGTTTATAGTTATAGTTTTACAGCCTATAGTGATATGATTTATGAAGCATAAGATTTAATATCGTTATAGCATGTCTTTACTGATTTCTCTTTTCAGATGATGTTTGATTAAACATTATGGTTTTGCATGGTTATATGATCGCTTTGGCATAATCGTTTTGATTCATATGCATGTACCTTCTCACGGCCTCGGCTCACTGTTTTAGTGTTTTCCCCCTCCGTATGAGAGACAAAAAGCTTTTACCCGACGAAGAAGAGTAAGCAGAGAGAGAAGCTTCTTAAGACTTTTGAGGACCGTGGCATAGTGGAGCTATTTTGGAGAGGCCTGTCGACGTAAAGGCCTAGTTACATATGATTTTGTATACAGATCTTATGATTTTTGATGTCCTAGAACATGTTGATTTTTGTAAAGAAAGCATATGATGTGTATGATAGTAGAAGAGAAAATGCTATGCTTCTGCAGGTTCTTAGCTACTTCCGCTATATACTCTAGATTTTCTGTGCAGGTCCTAGATGGCATCTCGTCATTTGACTGTTAGAGTGGTAAATGTTTTATGAAATTGTGCCATGGATGGCACATAGGATCCTGTGAATGATTGTTGTAGGAATTGTGAATGATGGATAGTTGTGTGCTTGTTATGGATGAATATTACAGTTTGTATTTTGGGTTTCATCTAATTACAAAGGAGACTCGCCAAAATTTACTGAAGTCTTGCCTTATATTTAGACCATTAATGGTGTTATCCGTTTGACGGAAGCTTTTGAGGAAAAAAAAATCCGTTCCGTCACAATTCCCAAAACAATTATGAATTATCATCTTAAGACTTGATACGCCCAAGAATTTACTCCAATTTACAAACCTTGAGTCCGACAAATACTCCATTCATTCCGGCTAGGTTGACCTAAGACCCTTCTTAGCAAACCCAAACCTCAAACCGAGATCAATTAACCGAAGCCATTTCGCATTAAGACACTCCTTAGACACTAGCTAGGACACATAAGCTAGCCAATTGATCTAAATCACCATTCCTAGCTTAGCACTAGCCTAAGAACCAATTCTTAAGGATCCTAGTTATCTTAACTTCCTCAACCTATCCCTACAGGAATTCTGTATAGAGATTCAATCCTATGCTTCCGCTTTTCGGTCGATCAATTCCTAAGGCATCTCAATTCTCTGATATCAATTGTGACGGAATGGATTTTTTTTTCCTCAAAAGCTTCCGTCAAACAGATAACACGATTAACGGTCTAAATATAAGGCAAGACTTCTGCAGAAATTTCGGCAGAGTCTCCTTTATAATTGGATGAAAACCCAAAAATACAATCCTGTAATACTCATCCATAACAAGCACACAACTATCCATCTTTCACAATTCTAACAACAATCATTCACAGGATCACATGTGCCATCCATGGCACAAATCCATAAAGACAGTTACTACTCTAACAGTTAAATAACGAGATGCCATCTAGGACCTGCACAGTAAATCCAGAGTATATAGCGGAAGTAAACTAAGAACCTGCAGAAGCATAGTTTTTTCTTTGTTACTATCAAGTACATCACAATTTAAAACCCGAATCTTGTCAACGAATCAACATTTCACCACTTACGATTTCGGTTCCTGATTTACTAGTTCCGGTTCTTTGAGCTTTCCAATCCATTCCTACCGTACCTTTTGAATACAATTTACCTATTTTAACTTAATTATCTCCCAATTATCATATTCAGGAACTCGGGTCGTCACAGCTCTTCCTCTAGGATTCGTAGCCTAGCCAACTCTGAAGCCTTACTTTGCCACGTTAGACAGAGGCTCATGCTCATCTGAAGAAAAGAAAAATAGTAAGGGTGAGCCAAATGCTTAGCAAGTGCAATATAATCAATGATAATGTACAATATATTTAAAATGGAATAAGGAAGGAGATAGGAGTATGATATATGATGCATAATATAAAATATGAACAAATATATTTTCAGAATATAAATAACTTTTTATATTTTATTTTTCTTCTCTTAGGGTTCCAAAATATACATAAATTTCTTAATCTTTACGGATTAGGACCAGTAGACCTTACTGATTGATGGTGTAAGAGAATGAGGAAAGGAATGTGTTTATTTCTACACATTCTAAAGCGTATAACCACGCAATTCAACACCTCATGGTGAGCGGTATACATTTAACTCGATATACGGGGCCATATCACATATACTATTATGTCTCCCGTGGCCTAGAGGTAGTCATTATTCTTTCACAGTAATATCCTTAGACATGCCAAGAAATATCACTTGCTATAATACATAGTCAGGATAATCTTTGAGTTTTCATTATAATATCAATGGCATACCAGGGGATACCACCCTCTAAAATATAAATTCATGGTTCAGGTTTCATGATTTCTTATTTTTTGAGGAAAAGTCCACCAAATTTTTTCACAAAATTCTTACTCCAGGAGAACAAATCAGACATATATCAAATTGTGGCATTCCCTTTATATACTTATATATATTGCATAATTCTTATATATAGATACAGATAATTATTTTTTGTGGGTTTAAATTTTCACGTGACTTTAAATATATGCATAATCTATTATGATAATTTAGAACAATTAGAAAATCCTTACCATATCAGAAAAAACATGACTTTAGAGTTTCTTGACGATAATTCCTTTACCAACGGTCCACAATAATATTTTCAAAATATATAGTTGAGCATATATAATTATACAAAATTTAAATGTCAGTTAAACAAAATAAAATCATGTAAAAATACTGAAATGGCTTGAGTGAACAGTGTTAGCGTAAGTGTTGGGGTCCTGTATGTGCAAAATCGGACAAAATTTAAAAAATTAGATACCCAACCGGTAAATATCCACATTTAAGATATGGGTTTTTATTATCTCAAGCCAAATCATGTATAAAACTCAAAGTAATCAGTTAAATGGGGTTCGGGCGTGGGTTAAGGTTCCAACGAAGCCAAAATCACGTGAAATGTGAAAAATTAGACATCAAATAGCAAATAAATTATGCAAAGGTTGTAAGTTCTGTAAAATACATGTTTTGGGTAGGTACTGGATTGAAAATACCCGAGAAATATGAACAAAAATTACAACAAGAGAAAGAAAATGGTATAAGTGTACTTATCTTAACCCGATCTATCACTTCTCCAACTAGCTCGAAATCGAAATCAAATTTAAGGACCTCGATTTTCTCCTCTCTGTCTACCCCTTGGCCCTCTCTCTCTCCTCTTCTTTTCTTTCCTGCCACTTTTCTCTCTCCTTGATTCCTTGCCTCTGTTTTCTTTCCTTTTTTTCTTTATTTTATTTTCTTTTTTTTCTTTATATATTATTATTATTATTATTATTCTAAAACCCAAGTCAATAATCGGGCACACTTCGGGTGCCAATTTAACTAATTCAAATATCATTTAAAATTTTATAGTATTTACTTAATTTTTATCACAATCAAATTACCCAAAATAATAAATAAGTCCAATTAAATTGGGTAAAAATTCAGGATATTACATACAGTTTCTCCCCCTTTTCCTCTTTTTTTTCTTCCTTTCCTTTATTTTTCTTCCTTTCCTTTTTCATGACCTATTATTATTATTATTATTATTATTATTATTATTATTATTATTATTGATATATCCTGAATCCAAATTAGAAACAAATTCAGGTTGAATTGTTCGTCGGATTCCGATTTTGTCCACTAAGTCTCGGATCCCGCACACAATAATTTTAAATAAAAAGTCAGATGATGGTGGGATTTATCCCACCAAAAATACTCCGACACTCAAATTAGTAATCGACATTTTGAGAATAAAAGGTAGATGCAGAGAATGCATATATAAATGTAGAGAGTGTGTTTATGGATGTAAGTGGGAGTGCACTCGTAGGGAGAGTGGCTTTGTTGTTGTTACTCATGAAGAGTAGTTTTTCTAAATACTGAGTTCGCAGAGAACTAGTAACAGTGAGAGAGAGTTTTAAGATGCTTGAGAGAGTTAGAGAGCATCTGAGAGTTTGAGTTTGCTTGAGGGCTTTAGTGGGCTAGAGAAAGCGTTTGTAGGCGATTTAGAGAGTGCCTTGAGCAGTGAGTCTCTAGGGCCTTTTATAGCCATGGCTCTGGCCTGCCTACCTTATGTAGCGAGGCTGGATGCCTGTTATATGATTGTCAAGCTAATACACATGTACAATCTCTTGTACAAAACAAAATATATCCAAATAATCCCTTATCTTGACAACATACAACAACAACTCACAAACTAAACAACATAACAACAACTCCTCACGATATCCATTTGCCATATATTATTCATGGCTCCAACGCTGTGTACTAAACACAACATTGGCCAAACAGAGATACCACTAGTACCTATTATAGACCACAATAACCTACAGAAGTATAATAAATCCAAATACAGTGAAAACTAAACTATCTAATCATCAGTTATACGTATAATATGCATTAAGATTCCTAAAAAAATATATAAATATATACAATTTTTCCATGACATATATAAAGCTACAAATTACAAGTCTTTAATATGATCTCCCAAATCCAGAACCTAATCCACTTCGAATCTCTACGTTGTCCCATCGGTTATAACAGACTTGTGCTAATTTAGAGATAAGGAGAAGCCAGGATGAGCCAAAAGCTCAACAAGTGTAATATAATCAAGACAATAAATAATATAAGTAAAATAAGGTAGAAGAGGGATGTACGAGTATAACGAGAATATGTAAACGTAAGACATGATCAAAAATGCTTTTGGAATACAATTAACTTTTCATGTTTTATTCATCTTTTCTTTGGGAAGTAAACTATGCATAATGACTTATGTTTGCGGACCAAGGCCAGTAAGCCTTACTAGCTAAAGGTGTGGGAGATCGAGAAGAGGGTCATATCATCCACATGACCTAAGGGCGTAAGCTCCTATTATCAATCCAGAGGCAGGTCATCTAGATATCATGCCTATAGAAAGGCCATAGACATATGCCCCTATGTTCCCCGGGGCCCAAAGGCATCATCGTCCTTCTATAGAAATATCCTAAGGCTTACCAACAGTAATACTCACTATAATATATGGTTAGGATAATCCTTGAGTCTCTACTGTCATACCAATGGCATGCCAAGGGGTATTATCTTTCAAAACATGAATCCGTGGTCCTAAATTTATGATTTCTTATTCTTTTGAGGGAAAGTCCACCATACTGCTTTCATAATTTTCTCCATCCAGGAGAACCAATCAATCATATAACAAATTGTGAAATTTTTTCCCAAATTTTTTAAAAATTTTTATCTTTTTTTTTCAGATTTAAATTTTCTTATGACTTAATTTGCATACACGAATATCATAAACATAGGAAAAAATAGGAATTCTTACCACCAATAGGCAATTATAATTTTAGAGGTTTCCGGATAACATTTTCTTCACAATTGATTAACGAATATATTTTCTAAAATATGCAATTAAACATATGCAACTATATATACAACTTAATTTAACAATTAAACAATGCAAAAATTATGTAAAATTTACCAAAGGGGCTTGAGTGAATAGTACTCACGCGTGAATAGTATGTAGTTGGCATATTGGACAATTCTTGAAAATTCGGACATCTAATGGGTAAATTACCAAATTCAAGACACAGGTAATCATAATCTCAAGAAAATTTATGTATAAAACTCGAAATAAATACTTAAATGAGGTCCGGGCACGGGTTAGGGTTTTAGCAAACAAAAATCCATATAAAACTACCAAATTGGATATCCAATCGATAAATTAACTTTTATAAGATATGTGTAATGATATTCTAAACCCAATTTATACAAAAGCCCCAAAAATCGATGGATGAAACCATCAGGGTGCAGGGTTAGGGTTTTAGTGCGAAAACCAGTCAATTTTTACAAATTTAGATATGAAATTCATATATATGTATAATCAAGCCATGGTATCACAAATATATGCATGGATCGGGTATCAAGATAATAATACTTGAAGGAGATCAAACAAAAATAAAAAAGAACGGAAGAAAATAGTATGGGTACACTTGCCTTGACCCGATCTACGATTTTGCCAACTAACTCGAAGCCGAAATTGAACTTGAGAGCCTTTGTTTGCTCCTTTCTCTCACTTCTCCTTCCCTCTCTCTCTCTACCCAAACCCTCTCCTTTCCTTCTTCCCCAAAATTGCGTCGTAGCAACAATTAAAAGCCTGCACGTGGCTTTTACATGGATGGGCGTTTGAGCACCATCTGCGATGTGCAATAGGTGTGCTAGCATTGGATTCGATGCCTGCTGGGCTACGTGCCCGATGTCCGCCAAAGACTGCCGCCGATTTTGACACCAAAACATATACCTCGAGCCTAATTGTGATTATATTAATTTAATACCTCGAGATTACCATCATTTAAAACTCGAATCATATTTATGGGTTAATATTTCAAGATTATAATGCCGGTTCTCAATTCTATCAATTCCGGGTCGTCGGTCCTTTAATTCCACTTCCTCCCGTGCCCTTAGACCTCGATCTACTTATTTTAACTTAATTACTCATATTTACTATGTTTCAAAAATTGGTACCTTACAACTCTTCCCCACTTATAAAAATTTCATCATCGAAATTTAATGAACTCCAAAACTTAACAATAGGGGGATAGACCTTCCAGATTTCGCCTACGTAATCCCAAATCACTTTCTTGAAGAGACAATTATTTGTAACGAACCTTAACCATTTGAATCATCCTGATCCTCAATGTTTAATGCCTCTTATCTAAAATCGAGATTGAAACCTTACTATAAAATGAATCCCTAATCTCCCACAATGGTTAAACCTGATCATAAACCTACCTTCTTATTCATTGGGTCATGGAAGACATTACAATAATGTACCCAAATTTAAAGGTATGCCTAATTATTAACTACCTCTCCGGCTTAATACAAAATCTCAAACGAACTAATAGGCTCTCACCTCGAAACCTCCTACGTCATGAGAATGATCTTCTATTGGAACCTTAACTCCATTCTGAAATTTGAGCCAAGGGTTCACATACTTCTACTGCGCTACTCTAATTAATTATTTACTAGGACACTAAGAATCCTCATATAACTTGCCCCCATTGATTCATATCAAACTCCTACGTTACCTGGCAATTATGAACCTAAGGAAAATCTTAAGGACATCGATACAACAAAAACAGGGTCCAAAATCTCTAGATGACAATAAATCTAGGTAACACAATTGAGCAATCACCCAAAAGCCTTGAACTCGAATACTTACCAAACTTATCATGTTGTTGGCATACCAACGAGCCAACCTTTACATCTCGATCGAAATACCCAAATTCACGATAAATGGGCTATCCTAGTCTGCCAATTTCATAATATTCAAATGGTACCCCTAATTCTTACCACCCTTAATACCCTCAAAACCGAAACGGTGAGGGCTTCTTATCTCATAATTCCACGACCTTACTACGTAGGAGGCAACTTTTCATCCTAAAACCAAAGGCAGGGCATCCCCTTCGCTTAAATATTAGGAGCTACTCGAGATTCACCCCTACAATAACTCTTGTGATGCACCAAGACATTACCAATCCGAAGATTCTCGTCATCCAATTATTGACAATAATGTTCTTCTTGACTGATGATGCACCTCATAAGTATAATCCTCTAATAACCTTATTGATCTACACTACCACTTGATCGACCCTTCATGACTGATATCAAAACTCAGCATTACTATCCTCAAGCGAATCTACCTACTTATATTGTTGCATGGCCATCTCTTCCTGCGAGACCACCTTTCAGTCCATAGGGTTCATTAAACAATAACTATCTCTATAAGCAACCCTATAAATCCTTAAAGTAAGAACTTTACATTCTCTTAACCCAGGACAACCACCCATACAAGTCAAGAGAAACACAATCTTAAAGCTTCCTCAAAAGGATTGTACTTTACTGAACTTACTAGACCCATCAGGGATTAACCCAAACAATAAGGTCAACAACTAATCATTAATTCCTTGAAGGCTACCCTCACATGACCTATTCCAACGGATACTAATCCTTTCCAAGCAAAACGCCTCACGACACTGCAATCTTTGAGAAACACTTATCGGATTATCCTTCTTTATTCAGCTAGACCCAAAAAAGCAACATACCTTCAAGACATCATTCAATCTTTCTCCAAATTAGCCATCGCTCCAAACTCTAAGGAATTGCATTCCTGTTATCGGAGAAATTACATGCCTGACATAACATTTCTCCCAAACTTACATCTCTTTCATAATTCAGCACATGGCTAACCGTCTTTCGCAATCCATGATACAATCCTCAAATGGGGTTCTTACACCCTATTGACTCTAAGAATTTATTAATGAGACCATCTCAAAAGCACTGAAGCACCTTATGGCAAAATACTCAACCGATGCCTTATTGGTTCAATGTAGAGTTCTCAAAATTTGGTGCCAATCCTGGCACAACTCTACAACAATTATCAATTTAACGATTAGGAGATGATTTGGGCTGACCATTTCTTCTAGGAAATATCCTCAAATACTTATACTACCCAAACACCTTGGCGACCATAAAATAACTCCCAAGTGTGGTCTTATATGTTTGCTAAACTTAGCACAAATCCTAATCAAACGATTTGTAGGCAAAACAATACTAATTTCATAGCCACTCAAACAACGATACCTCATATTTAAACCTTTCCACGTGATTACAAGGTATCATATCCTACCATTATTGCTTACACTAGCATGGCACCTTACTAACCAAATCATACTCAAAATCATATCAAGCCTTAACACCACAGGGTAATTAAATTATCCGAACCAATCATATCTACAGACCTAAAAAAATATTGTAGACCTCGATACAACTAATATAAGGCCTATGATCCTCAGATAAATGAATAAGCTTATGAAACACCAATAAAATATAGATTCTGGATTCCAAAGTAACACATATATCAAAATATTATGATCCGGGAACCTTATCTCCCGCTACGATGGACAACACTTCTATACTTCGTGCCATGATCCCGAAGCCTCAATCCACCGTATTGGGCTCATTTACTTCCGACCCAAGGAATAAGGGCAATCCTTAATCATGTAGTCGAACTATCCACACTTGAAGTATGCTCCCAAAAATCCCAATGAAACAAGACATTCATCCATAAAAGCATCCATGAATATATCCGATGATATCTCTTTATCCTCGAGACCTATGACCTTTTTTCACGTCAACCACCTGAGATCGATTTCACCTCCTATCAAACCGGGATGACATTACCTTATTTTGTTCCAAACATTGGATCACCGTAATATCATCTTAATTCGTAGGATTCACATCTCAACCTTTATAGGATCTGAGCTACCTAAAAGTTTGGACACTTAAGCATCTTCAAATCGATTATGAATCGACATCCTAGGACCCGTTACACCAGAATTGACTCTAAGTTATTCTTACCTCAAGCCATTAATTCCACCCTATCCATTATGCTTGATCATTCTATTCAAACATCCCTTCTTAGAAAATTACTATCTCGAGGATCTCAACCCAAGGTCTATCAAATCTAAACTTTGACCCAAAAGCAATTAACTTAGGCCTCAAATCAATACCAATCAATTCAAGTACCAAATCGACACCAATCAAATTTAAGCCTCAAGGTGTCTCCCTACAGTTCCTCTCAACCTTATGGTCGACCACTACCACGAGTAAACCCTCGTCCAAGAGCCAATGCTAATACCCTTCTAAAATAGAAACAATACGGGTTGGGTCGCTCTTAAGACACTAACTGGAATGCATAAGCTGGACAAGCAAACTCATTCTCTAACTCTTAGTTCAAGCCTAAGCTAGCCAACCAGGATAATTAGAACTATCCAATCTAACTTAATTTTTCCTATGCCTAGATCCACTTATTCAATCAATCTTAATCTATCATGATCTTCTGCATACGATTCAAATCAAGCCCATGGCATCTCTTTTTCTATGATACCAACTGTAACAGACCGTATTTTTTGTTAAAAAACTAGCAGAGTTTTATCTGTAATACAGTCGTCAAACTAATACAAAAACCTGTACAATCTCCTATATAAAATAAAATATATCCAAATAATGCCTCATCTCGACAACATACAATAACAACTCACAAACCACACAGCACAACAATAATTCCTCACGAGATCCATTTGCCACATATTATTTGTGGTTCCAACACTGTGTATCTAAACACAACATTGGCCAAAGAGAGATGCTACTAGGTACCTATTATAAACTATAATAATATGTGAAAGTATAATAAATTCAAATACAGTGAAAACTAAACTATCTAATCATCAGTTATATGTATAATGTGCATTAAGATTTTCAAAAGAAATATAAGTGTATACAAATTTTCCATTACATATATAAAGCTACAAATTATAAGTCTTCGATACGATCTCCCAAATTCAAAGCCTAGTCCACTTCAAATCTCTATGCTGTCCCATTGGGTATAACAGAGCTATGCTAATCTGGAAATAATGAGAAGTAAGGGTGAGCCAAAAGCTTAGCAAGTGTAATATAATCAAAACAATAAACAATATAAGCAAAATAAGGTAGAAGAGGGATATATGAGTATAACGATGATACATAAACATAAGACATGATCAAAAATGCTTTTAAAACACAATTAACTTTTAACCTTTTATCCATCTTCTCTTTGGGATGTAAATTATGCATAATGACTTATATTTACGGATCAGGGCCAATAAGCTTTACTAGCTAAAGGTGTGGGAGAATGATGAGAGGGTCATATCATCCAGATGACCTAAGGGCATAACCTCCTATTATCAATCCAAAGGCGGGCCATCTATATATCATGCCTGTAGATAGGCTATACACATATGCCCCATGTCCCCCGGTGTGACGGAATGTTTTTTTTGTCCTTAGAATATTTTGTTATTACAGAAAATAAAAGTTTAAGCTCAATTAAAAACCTGAAGTTTTAAGGAAAAATAGACAGAGTTTTTTCTAAAATTGGGCTAAACTAAAATACAATTCCTGTTTATAACCTGCAACATACATAATAACATCATCATATCTATCAACAGGAATTCTTATTTCAAACATAGGATCACAGATGCCGTATAATTCTGTATGGCTTACATTTTATGTTTTCTATCCACTATACTAACAGTTCAGAATTGAGATATCATCTAAGACCTGTACAGAATTCAGAAAACATATAGCGGAAGTAGAACTATAAACCTACGGAAGCATAATTTTCTATTTCATCACATGCATCACATTCATTCTATATACAAGAATCCATATACATAAGATCCATATACAAAATACTATATAAAAAATAAGGTCTTTACAATTCAACTGTCTCTTTTCAAGATCTCTAAAATACTTTAAATCTCTCAAGATTTTCAGACTGAGCTTTAGCTGTTCCTTCTTATCTGGTACAAGCTCTACTGTCTCATCTGGAGAGAAAAAATTGTAAAATAGTGAGTCAAAATCTAACAAAGTATATAAAAACATGCAGTGAATCCTATTATGTAGAAAAGTTATGTAGATATATTATAGCATGAAAATGTTCAGGGGCAGAACACTACATGGAAAACAGAGAAAGCATAATTCGATAATAATTAAACTTTGAAAATCAGAAATTAGTGTAATCATACTTCGTTAATAATAAATCAGTAAAGCATTCTTCAGAAAGTAGAAATCGATCTCAACTCTATAAAATATAGAAAACTCCTTTTCTATCAATAAAGGACCCAACTAGTTGACTCTACTAGCAGAGAGGGTGAATAATCGATGATAGATTATGTTCACCCCATACAATCCAAGGCCAGTAACAACTGTCTCTTCCCGTGAGACATCCCTTCTTGCGAGATTCGATACAGTAATACTGGCCAGTAATAGTAACTATCCTCTAGGTTAACGCCCTGAGGAATGGCGGACCATGTGTAACTCTATGGATAAAGTTATCTTCGATTACCACTATAACGTTCTAGGGCATGTCAGAGAACCTAACCTAACTGTATATCAGTCATGGGTCTTAATTAATAGTATCAGAAATATTTTCCTTAACTTATGTCAGATTAGGTTTCAGAATTTAGTTAGAAATATCACCGTTAACCCTTCAATTTAGCTTCAGAAATTGACTTTTACAGATTAATAGTATAAATTAGTGTAAATTTTTCAGACATAATTCACATCGTGGACAATGTTTCGTTACATATTAACTTTTACATAACAGAAATTTTGGATTAAAATAGTTAAATTCCTTCATTTTCGTACTCAGGGTTTTGCCAAAACTTTCGGACCATAAACGAACACCAAACACATGTATTTACATGAAATCTAATGTATATTTAGCAGTATATACTAGTAAATACAAAATCTGTCCAACTAATCAGGAGAAATAGGCATTATTTACTGTAAACATGCACAACTATGGATTTAAAGCATAAATACTATTTTTTAGATATTAAAATACTATAAAAATAGTAAATAACGTCCGAAATACACTTGTCAGAGTTTGATCTACAGTTACTATTACTCTAATCGAAGTTAAATGGCAGATTTTTCCCTTCCTTTTCTCTTCCCTCTCCTTCCTCTCCTCTTCTCCTCTCGTTCTGTCGTTGACTCTGTTGAGAATGAAGCTCCTAGCCTCAATCTTCCCTTTTAAAACACGAAGGGAAGAAGTCACGTGCGGGTCTATGTGACTGGTGCTTGAGTGCCGGTCAAGCGGTGCTTGAGTGCACTACTCGTAGCAGGGACCGCTCCCGCCTTGTCTCGGGTGCACCCTCGAGCATAACTTTTACATTTTTGTGCTCGAGGGGTGCTCAAGCAGTGGTCGAGTGCCCAGCGCTCCTTTGGTCCATTTCGTCTTATTTTGTTTCAATGTCAAAATTTTCACTATATTTAAGCCCAAATATGATTTTTATTAACATAATTACTCTATAATTATCATATTCCAGGATTAGGATCTCACACTCAGGGTCTAGAGGCATCCTCGTCCTTCCACAGTAATATCCTAAGGTTTACCAAGAGTATCACTTGCTATAATATATGGTCAGGACAATCATTAAGTCTCTATTGTCATACCAATGGCATGTCAAGGGGTATTACCTTTTTAAATATGAATCCGTGGTCCAAGTTTCATGATTTCTTATTCTTTTGAGGGAAGGTCTATCATACTTCTTTCACAATTTTCACTATCCAGGAGAACCAATCAATCATATACCAAATTGTAGAATTTTCCTCCAAATACTTACACAATTTTTATCTTTTTTTTGGATTTAAATCTTCTTATGATCTAATTTGCATAAACGAATATCATAAACATAGGAAAGAATAGAAATTCTTACTATTGAGAGGCAATTATAACTTTAGAGGTTTTCGAGTAACATTTCCTTCACAATTGGTTAACGAATATATTTTTTGAAATGTGCAATTAAACACATGTAAATATATATGCAACTTAATTTAACAATTAAACAATGCAAAAAATATGTAAAATTTACCATAGGGGCTCGGGTGAACGGTACCTGCATGTGGACAGTACTTGATTGTGCATATCGGACGATTCTAAAAAATTTGGACATCCAATGGGTAAATTACCAAATTCAAGACACGGATAATCATAATCTCAAGCTAATTTATGCATAAAACTCGAAATAAATACTTAAACGAGGTCCGGGCGTGAATTAGGGTTCCGATGAACAAAAATCCACATAAAACTACTAAATTTGATATCCAATCGATAAATTAACT
Organism: Nepenthes gracilis; assembly: GCA_033239525.1. NCBI lineage: Eukaryota > Viridiplantae > Streptophyta > Magnoliopsida > Caryophyllales > Nepenthaceae > Nepenthes > Nepenthes gracilis. The sequence continues at coordinate 9,398,367 of BSYO01000010.1, read as the reverse complement.
TATATAGGATATGGGTAATAATATGTTAGACCCAATTTATGCAGAAGCCCCAAAAATCAGAGGCCGAAACCACCCGAGCTCGGGGTTAGGGTTTTAGTGTGAAAATCGGTCAATTTCTACAAATTTGGACATGAAATTCATATATACGTATAATTAAGCCATGAGTATTACAAATACATACACTGATCAGGTACAGGACAATAATACTCAAAGGGAATCAAACGTAAATAAAAAAGAACGAAAGAAAATGGTATAGGTGCACTTTTCTCATCCCGATCTACGATTTCTCCAACTAGCTCGAAGTTGGAATCGAACCCGAGAGCCTTTGTTTGCTCCTTTCTCTCTCTTCTCCCTCCCTCCCTCTCTCTCTACCTGAACCCTCTGCTTACCTTCTTCCCAAAAACCGCATCGCAGCAACAATTAAAAGCTCGCATGCAGCTTTTATGTGGACCAGTGCTCGAGCGCCATCCACGACGCGTAGTAGGTGTGCTAGCACTGGATTTGCTGCCTATTGGGCTGCACGCCGAGTAATCCGCCCGATACCGCTACCTAATTCTGACACCGAAACATATCTTTCCGACATACCTCGAGCTTAATTGTGATTATATTAATTTAATAGCTGAGATTATCATCATTTAAAACTCGAATCATATTTACGGATTAATATTTTGAGATTATAACGCCGATTCTCAATTCTACCAATTCTGGGTCTTCGGTCCTTTGATCTACTTCCTCTGGTGCCCTTAGACCTCAATTAACTTATTTTTACTTAATGACTCATATTTACTACGTTCTTAAAATCGATACCTTACAATTCTCGTCCTCTGTGTGGAGAATTGTTTCCTTTCTGCACAGGCATAAGCACCATTCCTAGCTGTAATGGTTAAGGAGGTGGATCTCTTTCCTTTTGCACATGGCAACCGTTAGGGTTTTCTTGCAGATTGCATGTGGATTCTGACGCCTTTCTTCCAGGGTGTGCTTCGATTATGGAGGTTATCGTTACAATAAAGATTGCCTTCTTGGAGATGCAAGAAATTAGGAAAAACGACCGCATGGGAATCTTTAGGCATGGGCCGCGTTCATCCTAGGTCATTGCCGGCTTACATACCACTTCTTCGGTCAATGGCATCATTGACCATCCTGAGCTTAGATGAACCTTCGTTGATCTTGGGCCACTGCCGACCCCCTTGCTACTCCGCCGGTCAACAGCAGCTTGATTATCCTAGGTAAAAATGGGCCACTGCTGGATTTGGGCCGTTTTCTCCTGTGGATCAGCCTGCTACTGGTGTCCCTATCAATTATTATTATTATTATTATTATTATTATTATTATTTATTAATATTTATTATGATATCATTTATTATTATTCATTAATAATACTATTATTTATTACTAATTATTATTGATTTTTATTTATATCTATTATTATTTTCATTTATTATTATTATTATTTGTCATTTATTATTAATTATTCAATATCAATTATTCTTAATAATATTTATTATATCAATATGTTTTATTATTTATTACTGTATTAAATTAATAACTATATAATCCAAGTTAAAATATCAGGGTGTTACAATCCCCTTTAAAAGAATTTTGTTATCAAAATATAGGTCTTGATACTCAAATAATTGCTGATACGTTTACATAAAGAACCATCTCTATTCGAATCAAATATTCATTAAACCTTTACTCCCTTCAAAACCAACGGCAAATAATTTCAACATGCAATAGGTCATACACACACTACTGAAATATTATTATTAAAAGAGTCTCTCATTACCTAATATTTGTACAAGTCAAGTCCACAATCTTTTTGATCCCAATGTCCTCACAATCAACTAATAATTACATTACCCACTTATAACAATCATGCTTAAACTTATCCTCCCAATACAACTCCAGTAAAATTATGGTCGATAACTTGAATCATTAATTGAAGCACTAGCATCCCATTTCATTGCATCATGTGATCGGCCTCAATAATGATGTCATCGATCAAAACTTAAATCGTTCTACAACCTCAACCTACTGTTAATTGTCCCATATAGGTCAACTCTACAAGCCATCCTTAATCGTACAATATCAAATGCTCTTATTAAATTCTATGAATCCTTAATATAGTTCATCATTAAAGTACAACCATCCAAAATTATCTATGAATCAATGAATTATCAATCTTCAAATGTATCCATTATAAATTGATGGTTACTCCTTACCAACATACTCTTGATTGTCATTACATTTTAATAATGCATCATAACCTGATAGAACTTTAAAGTTGCATATCATATAGCCCTTAAAGGATGCAATCCAAAGTTATAGTTATTTTTATAACCTTTAACTAATACTATCATCTTCCAACTCATACAATAACCATCTCTAATTTAAATTCCACTAGTGGGTTCGTCTATACCATCCTTTATCTCATTTTGATAATTCATTTCACTTTCTAACTTAGACTAAATTCTTCAAAAAATGATAACTCCTAAAAATTAGATTTCTAAGTCGCAAGACCCAAAATTATAATTATCATTGATCTAGAGCATGGATTGATCATTTTAATTTTTCTCGATCCAACTAATTGAAATCAAAACTTTATCTTTCCAAATAATAGATGAGCACAATCTAAGAATTATAAATAAAAGTATTGACAAACTCTTTCAATTAGCTAGAAATAACAACCAAGATCCATGAAACTCCAATCTTAGGGCTCTAATAGGGGCAAGTCCAATTGACAATTGCTATGACTATTGATAAATTTATAAACATACTTAATACTTAAATAAAACCATCTAAACTTGCCATCCTTTAACCTAAATTTTAGATTATATAGTTGATCATTCAAATATACACCTCAAATTTTGACAGACAATTCTTAAATTCTTTTTTTTTTGTATTCTCAAAGCAATCCCTAATGTCCCAGATACTCATAATGCTGCCTAAAATGTTGCACAACCTTTTCAATGAGGGGTCAAATTATAAAGGATGTTCGCGATCACAGACTATCTTCCCGGGCATTATACACTTATACTGAATAATTATTTAATGGATCCCACTAACCTTATAGATATATATACTCTTAAGTGCTTATGATTAACACTAGATAAATAACTTCTATTGTTTGGAATGGATACTACTCATGCAAGGTCTCAAAGTCTTAGAACGGTCTTTAAATGATACATAAAGTAAAAGAAAGAATGCAAAGGTCACAAAATATGTTGAACTAAATCCTAACCATTGTAGGATACAACACCTAAGATATGTTTACTACCTCAGTTGGTATGAGACAAAGGCTGCACCTCTTGATCAGGAATGGTGTAAACTTCATCTGGGCTCTGAGTCTATCATCTTTAGTGCCAAGCTTTACATTGCTTGGAAAAATGTCCTGACTAGCAACAACATAATATAGTCAAGGGATCTTTTCTTTCTCTTGTTACTCATCTCTAACCATTTCTTCTAAGTATTCTTGTCTAAATGTCTATCTAAGATTAGATTTTAAAATATTCATGTGTTAAATGTGCATATGTGTTAAATTGTGAATACATATTTAAGTGAAATGTCCTTCTAAGTATATTCTCTCTTGTTAAGATTAAATTCTTGTTCAGATGTCCTTCTGAGTATTCTGATTTTGAAGTACATGTGTGAAAATCGTGAATACATGCCGATTTCTCTTTCGATTTCAAAGTTTAAGTTAAATGTGGTGTTAAATCAGAAACTCTAACCCCATGCATGCCATGATTTCAAGTATTATGATGTTTTATCACTTGTATTTTGTATACGATGCTACACATGTCCGGGTAACTATGTTAAGTTCTTGACATGTCCGAATTTCCTTTCAAAAATGTCTCGTATGTTAAGTATATAGATCAATATTATGAAAATTGCCCATTTTTCATATTTTGTGGAAATTCCTGATATTATTTGAAACCCCAAACCCTAAATTCAAATTTGGTTTATGAAAATTTGAGGATAAAATATATCATAATTTGTATGTTATTTTTTTTAGTATTTGGTTCCTGTTTTATATCTTCAAATATGTCTATGATTATCTACATATCTATATTTTATGGAAAATCATCTGTTAAAGTTTAAGATTTAAGTTAATAAGAATATAAAAATATGTATCTGTATCCAAAGGAATATGAAAATATGAAATATGTATCTATATAAGTTCAAAAGAATATAAAATTTGTATTTAATCAAGTAATTTGGAACTCTATAATTTGTTATCTATTATTGGTATTTTCTCTTGGTGTGAGAAAATCAAAGAAAATGGATTATGTCAATTTGTGTAGACTTTTCAAATAAAATATAAAAAGAAATTAAGAAATTTGACCAACATTTTATTTCAGAAGGTGATATTCCTTGACTTACCTTAAGATATGACAGTGGTAGATCAAGAAATGCCCCTGGGTCAGGAGGGAACTTTTGGTGGCAACAAGTTATAAGGCCCAGTATATTCGGGTTAAAGATATAACGCTTGCCACGGCGTATTAAACTGTGTGGGTAGTGCCTTAGAATGTGTGAAAGCATACATATTTCATTTCTCATTTGACTGCTCTATTAGTTGGTAAGGCTTACTAGTTCTGGTCCCTAAAGATAAAGAAATTCCTGCATGATTTGAAAACTAATGGAATCAGAATAAATATGAAACGTTAAACGTGTTTCGAAAATGTATTCAATCATATTTTATGCTTATGTATCTGCATTATGATCTTATTCCATTTCTTCAATTTATTTTAAATATACTTTATTTGTCTTTATTTATATTTGTATCTTATTGAGAATTCAGCTCACTTTTTTACTATTTTTACTAACCTTTAGATGAGCAGGAGATACAGAAGTTCTTCCACGCCAAGCAAGATTGGAGATTTGGAAGGTTTAGTCTTGATGGTTCTATTGTTTATGTATTATTATATTTTTGGTCAAATTTAGGTTGTGTTGTTTATTGTAGATTAGTTAGTTTAGTTTCTTGGCATGATTTTTGTTGTATTATGGGTTTTCGGGTGATGTTGTTATCCCGCGTGATATTTTGTGTTGTCTGGAGCTATTGGTTTTGTATTTGATTATGGACAGGATAGTTATTTACATGTTGGATTATTCTGAGGAAGTGAAACAGTATATTTCATGTTGTTTAGGTTGAAGAAAGTTTGTTAAGGAAATGTTTTTGCTTTTGCAATATGGTTGGATATGCATGTATATATTGAATTGATATTTTTACATGCATCTTTCTTTACTAAAGGTCCGATATCGTATATTTGGGTTGGTGTTGGAGCCACCGATATGGTGGCATATTTTTGGGTCCTGTGCATGCTTGGTTTATATGTATGGTTTATTATTACTGTGATTTGTATTTAGATTTTAACGGATATTATGTATATGTGGTATTTAGTTTATTCGGTCTGTCTCAATTGGTATCAGAGAAGTTGTAAGGAGATGTCTTAAGGTCAAAATTTGATCGATATCAATTTAAGGTTTGAGTTGGTTGATATTGATTTGAGGTCTAAGTTTGATTGATTTTAATTTAAAGTATAGGTTTGATTTATTCTGGGTTGAGGTGTTGAGTCGATTAACTTGTTAAGAGAGGATGATCCAAACCGATTATTAAATGTTGGCGATGGGATTAAGAGGTGATAGGATGTGGAAACTATGATGGACTAAGTACTTGCCCGAACTAGAAAAAAAGGGGGATGCTTGAATAGCATGGCAAGTATGATGGATGGGATGGATCGGTGGCTTGAGGTCAGCATAACTTAGAGTCAATTTTAGAGTTAGTGAATCCAACGATGTTTATTTATGATCAATTTATTAATGATCCAGTGCTTGAATTTTTGGGTTGCACGGGTCCTGTAGAAGTTAAAATATAGATCCTGAAAATTAAAATGGTATTTGTGGTAATCCAATGATCACAAGGAAACAAGGTAATGTTTGTCTTATATAAATTAGAAGGTGAAGCCAACCATGAGTGGTTGATGAGAAAAGGGTCATGGGTTTGGAGGATAAAGAGATATCATGGAATCTGTTCATGGGTGTTTTTATGGATAAATATTTTTGATGAGGTTTTTTGAGAACATGTTTCAAATATGGACAATTCAGCTACATGATAAAGGATTGTCTTATCAGATGGGTCAAATAGTGAAGAAGTCCAGTGCCTTAGATCGAGGTTTTGTAGTGATGACACAAGGTACAGAGGTGTCAACTGCCGTGATGAAAGGTAAGATTTTCAAATTTTGACATTTTAGTACGTGTATTATTTTGGATTCAGAATTTATATTCTCATATGTGTTTCCTAAGTTTATTCATTTATTTGAGGATCATAGACTTTGTACTGGTTAAATCAATGCCTACGACATTTTCTTAGGTCTGTAGACATGATTGGTTAGGTTGATTTGATTTCTTTTATGGTGCGAGCTTTGATATGATATTGGGGGGGGATTTGGTTGGTTAGTCACCATGCTAGTATGAATTGTGTCAGTAAGGATATTATATTTTGTAATCGGGTTGTGAAATTGAGTATGAGGTAAAGTTGATTGAGTGGTAGCGAAATTAGTAACATTTTTCCTGCAAGTTATTTCATGAGGATATGTGTCGAGTTTATTTAGCATATATGACCAATCCATGAGTCATTTTATGGTCATTACGGACTTTTCGGCTATGTAAGAATTCGAGGATGTTTCTTGGAGAAAGAGATTAGCTTGGCTTATCTTTTGATCAAAAAATTGAGGTAGCCATTGAGGTTGTGCCAGGATCGGCACAAATTTTGAGGACCTTACATTAAATCATTGAGGCACTAGCTGAGTGCTTGCCATAGAATGCTTTGGTGCCCTTGGGGTGAGTAAGATGAATTGATAAGGTTATATGTAAATGATTAAAAATTTAGGTTGTTTAGGAGATGAATGATTTGATAAGTAGGCATTGGAAAATAAATAAGTGATTTATTTTATCTATTGTGAGAGATTGGTATTTTCTAAGATCAATCTGTATCCCGAGTGTTGTCTATTATAAATAATCAAGAGTTGTGCCTGCAACAGCCTTTAGAATAAAGACACAATCATTACTAGTTTCGGTAATACTTTTTGGGTTTGTGTTTTCGTCGATATTTTTTGTGAATTTTATAGATTAGATCTTTCAGCTATATTTAGGTCAATTTTTGTGAAGCCTTATCAATGAATTCAAAGAATTATTGGGGTGTATGAACCCAGTTTGAGGACTGTATCATGAATTGTGAAAGGTAGTTAATCGTATGCTCATTTGGGAAAAGAATGTGAGTTTAGTTGGAGGAAGTGTTATGTTGGGCATGTGGATTTTTTGATAGCATGATTGATGTCACAAAGATGTGCAGTTTTCTTATGTCTAGTTGAATCCGGTAAGTTATCTGTTAAGTATTCCTCAAGGATTGTAGCGTCCATGGAGCGTCTATCTTAGAAGTGATCGGTATTTATTGGAATGAGATATGTGAGAATAGCTTTCAAGGAACGAAGGATAAATTTTCAATCATCTCATTTGGATTGTGTGACAGACCATGCTTTTCTAACCAGAATTCGACAGAGTTTTGACCATAAAACGGCCGTCAAATTAGTACAAACCTGTATAATATCCCTATACAACATATATATAATACGATGAAAACCAACATAGTATTCTAACGCCACAATATATTTGTGACTCTAACGTCGCGTCTCCGGATATAACGTTGGACAGAGAGATGCCAATAGGTACCAAAATACAAACCATAATAATATATGAAAGTATATACATCCATCATATACAGAAAAACTAAATTATCTATACATAATTAATATATAAGCATATCTCTATCTCAAAATATACAAAGTTACTCCATAAGGTATAAAATTATAAATCTAAGTCCACAAAGTTATCTTACAAGATCAGGAACTTAACCAACTTCTAATCATCTACAATACCTCATTGGATATAAGCTCATACTCATCTGAAGGAAAGAAAATAGTAAAGGTGAGCCAAACGCTCAACAATATACAATAATCGAAAACAATAAGCAATATATTCAAAATAATGCAAGAAAAGAGAAACATAATTATAATACGTGATGCATAAATATGAGGCATAATTAAATGCACTTTTCAGACACGAATAACTTCCATATCTTGTTTCTGATTTCCTATAGATACAGATATTACATTCAAATTACTGATTCCCTTTTTGCCTATAGAATCATATAGAAGCAAATACGGATATTAATACTGATACTAATGGAACAGATTATAGATATAGATGGCAATAGCGATATTAATAAAATAGATAATACATACAAATGGTAATACCGATACTGACAGAACAGATAACGGATACAGATGGCAATAGCAGTATTTTTTTTTTTGGTAAGTATGGCAATAGCAGTATTGACGGAATGGATAACGAATATAGATGGCAATACCGGTACTGACGGAACAAATCACAGATATAGATGGAAATACCAGTATTGATGGAACAAATAACGGATACAGATGATAGATAACGGATATCGGATAACAGATTTTAGAGTTTTAATTTCTTATCTTAAGGAAACTTCCACACTTAATTCTTACCACTTAGTCTTCCACCTCTAGAAGACGGTTCATCAGATATAACAAATTGTAGAGTTTCCTTCAAATACTTTGTAGGACTTTTATAATTCTTTGATACAAATATAAATAATCATTTTCTTATGAATTTAGGTCTCCTCATGCTTTTAATTATATTTATGAATCAACATAAAGCTTAGAACAAGTAAGAAATTCTTACCACCATAAGACAAACTTAATTTTAGAGCTTTTGGATGATAAATCCCATCATAAACACACACAACATAATTTTTGGAGCATATACAAAATAACATATGTACCATACATATGGATAAAATTACAATTCACGTCCAATAATATTTTCGAAACCCGTAAAATAATATATATAAAATATATGTGAACAAATTTCAAATATTCGGAGTACCCGCGTTCATAAAGTTAGGGTTACGAATTTCTAAAACTAAATTATGCATAATTTACAAGGGAATCGGATACCCAATCAAAACTTGTACAAAGTATGGGTGTGACGGAACAGATCCTAATTCTCATAGGATCCTCTATCAAACAAATATAGAACAGAGTCTCAAATTTTAAATTATTTAACTTATACATAAATTTTGACAGAGTTTCCTCTATAATTAGACGAAAACAAAAAATACAACCTGCTTATTTACACCCATATAGAGTATATTCATTAGCCAAACCTCCAACTTATGACCATAACACAAAAGCAGAACCAGTACAAGCATGCAATTATCCAAAATATCACAATTCTCCTACAACACGCATTCACAAGATCTTAAATGCCATCCATGTCTTTACATCTACTATTCTATCTACTATATCCGAATTCAGATGAAAAATGCCATTTAGGACCTATATAAAACCAGAAAACATATAGCAGAAGCAATTATGCCCAAGATATAATTTACAAAGGTATAATTACAGTTCTAATAGTTTACAGAACATGCTACAATTATTTATACATAATTTTCTTTATAAAACTCTATGAAATATGCAAAACTATCAGATTTTCTAAAATACTTTAAGATAATCTTCAAGGCTTCACCGAAGCTCCAAAACCTTCCTTACAAATGTCTAGCTATGCCTGATCATCTGGTATCGTCTCTATAGCCTTATCTGGAGGGAAAAAAATAAAATAGTAAGTCGAAGCCCAGCAAGGTATTAAAACAAGCAGAATATAATGACCTCATGTAGAACATAAATGTAGAAGGTTCTAGAAATTGTTAAAGAATAGGAACATATACAAAAATATAAGAAAAGTATGATTCAGCATTAAACAGTCTCGATAATCATTCTTTATACTTTCATGTAGAACTTAAGTATAGATTATCAGAAATACGTACAATAATCATGAGGAAAGCACAATTTCATTTAAATAGGTCTCAAAAATCATAAATCATACTTTCAGACTATAACATAAATATGTTAGGATAGAAAACCACGTTAATATCAGATTAGAAGAAAAGAAGCAATTCATGGAAATAAGAATAAAGTATGATTCTACTTAAACATACATCAGGATTCATAAAATAGTTCCAATTCTCATTTGTTTATTCAGAAAACTCTAGTTCAATATCCTAGGGATCCAACTATCGTACCCTACTAATTGATGGGAAAAATAATCGAGGATAGATTGTGTTTTTGCTACACAATCTAAGGCCAAAAACTGTGACGATAACAGGGACCGATTGTGTTTTTGGGTACACAATTCAAAGCCAACGGAGGATTTATAACCTCCAGAATAAGTTCCAGTAATGCCCCGAGGAAGGGAAGACCATATACAACTCCATAGATGGAGTTATCCCCGATTATCACCATGATATCCTAAGGTATGCTGGAAAACCTGACCTGATTATATGTTAGTTCTGGGTCCTAATTGACAGAATCAGAAAGAGTTTTCTTCTCGTTTTCTTAACTTATAACTCATCAAACTTCAAAAATCTGTTAGGATTTCACAATCAATCTTTCAGAATGCTTCAGAAATTCATAAAAACTTAACAGTACAGTTCGATATAAATTTTTCAATTATAAATCATAACATGAACATTACCTTTTTACAAATAAGCCTTTTCATATCACAAATTATGGGATTAAGCATCAAATCTTCAATTTTCGCACCTAGGGTTTTGCCAAATCTTTCGGACATAAAACCAATACCAAATACATGTATTTACATGAAATCGAAGCCAGATATTGCAGTATATACAAGTAAATATGAAATTTATCCGATTAATCACGAGAAATAGGCTTTATTTACAGCAAACATGGGAAAAGATGATTTTAGAGCATAAACATAATTTTGAGATGCTGAAACGCTGTAAAAACAGTAAATAATGTTCGAAGTATACTTGTCTGAACCCGATCTACCGTTATTCTTACTCTGATCGGATCTTGACGGAAGATTTTCCTCCCCTTTCTTCACGTTTCCCCTCTTCCTTCTTCTCCTCTTTGTTGTTGTCGTTTGTTCTACCAAATGAGCCCCAATTCCCCCTTTTAAAACGATGAAAAATAGGTCATGTACGGGTCACACAACTGGCGCTCAAGTGCCAGTCGAGCGCCCATCAGGCGGTGACTCTCGCAAAATCGCGCATGGGCTAGCGTTGAGTGCTACCCTCATAGCCCTACCTCGCTCCCGCCTCGCCTCAGCGACCAGCCGAGCGCACTCTTTCATAAAATGGCACTCGAGGAGTGCCCATCGAGCACCCCTCCTATAGTGCCAGTCGAGCGCCCATCAGGCGGTGACTCTGGCAAAATCGTGCCTAGGCTGGCGCTCGAGCGCTACCCTCGTAGCCCTACCTCGCTCCCGCCTCGACTTAGTCACACTCTTTCGTAAAATGGTGCTCGAGTGCTCATCAAGCACCCCTCCTATTTTTGGGCCCATTTTGCCTCATTTTGCTTCGGTATCAAATTTTTCATCATACTTAAGCCAAAATATAATTCTCATCTGCATAATTATTCCATAATTATCATATTCTAGGGTTGGGATCTGATACTCTCCCCCACTTATAGAAATTGTCCTCGAAATTTAACGATCCTTAAATTTTCAGAATCAAGAAACCTTCTTAATGTCTCCAACTTATTTCTAAATCAGGATGGTTATCCTAGAAAACCGTAAATATCAGAATTACCTTGATCCTTATTATTTGACACGTCCTTTCTAGATTCAAATTTATTAAGTCCGAAGGCAATCCTATTTCATTTCACATTAATCCTCAAGATTGAGCATTTCATCCAGACATACCTTAGACCTTAATACATAGACAGGTTCAACACTCTTCCGCTATGCGCTCTAATCATCCATCAAGTTCAATTTATCCGATTATAATTTGCTATCACACCAATTCAACATAGCTCCTAAATTCTTTCATCAAGCTTGGTTAAATTCTAATGTAAACTCCAAGTCACAATTAGACTTCTAAAGCAGGATACTTTATATCTTCTTCATTTTATTGGTATGTCATCAATTTGACATTTTTATAAGACGCATATTCCATTCTGAACACCCAAATCATGCGGTAACCATGATTGAAATTGCCATCAAGATATCCATATTACGAGAATAATTCTCACAGATCGTCAATTCACCAAAGAACAAGAAGTCCTAGCTGTAACAGTCACCATAGGTTCAATATAATTTCACATCGTTACCCAAAATCTCAAGTCTTTAACAATTAACAACTTCAAAATTTCAAAGTCCCATACCAAGGAAACAACTCCCTCAAACCCTCAAACCGTAGCAAGATCAGAAACTATAATTTATACAGTTACCACGGGTTCAATGTGGCTTTAGATTCATCACCCAATTCAATACCTATACACTTAGTGACTTCAAGATTTCAAAATTCCCACACTGAGCAATTTCAGATCTTGTTGGCATACCGATAAGCCTATTAGTTAAACCTGAACACATTCTCCATAGTCATGGTTAACGGGGTGTTCTAATATGGAACCACAAGGGCTTCCCAAATCAAAATTTCATAATCCAAATATTCCGAACACAATTATACTTCTCGGCTTAGGAATGTGGCATTTTATTTTTCAAACAACTGATCTTACCCATAATTTTCCTTTCTAATCTCCTACGAAGTACCATAAGCATAACAAGTCTATAAACTTTTAACATTCACTACCAGTACTGATGCTCATTTTTCTTCCAGATACCAAAGTTCATCTACATAATCCTTAGACAAGTCTATCCACTTACAAAATCCCAAAGTCAACTTCAGTTATAACATAACCACAAATTCTCCCAAGACAAAGCTATCACCCAAAACCGTCTCCACAATTTCTCAAACAGAGACTTCTAATTATTGATTTCAATCAATGGAAGAATAACTCTTAACTAGGAATTTCTCTTTCGCTTAACTTAGGGCATCGATCCACAAGCGATGCAGAAAAACACAATTCTTAAACAGATTAATCCGATTGGGATCTCCTAAGGTTACTTTTCCGTTATGACATATTTCCTTTAATTCTTAAGATTATCATATCAGAATTATCTCCAAAGTAATTCTACAATTTCTCAAATGGAGGCTTCCGATATCAACTATCGTTCTTAACATTTACCTCCTCTGAATCACACCGAGATCCATCTATCACAACCTTTAACTTTTAGGTTCACAAGACATTAATTTCTTCCAAAGCATTAACCACAAATCCTTAAGGTGAAATCTCATCACAAGGTCTTAATTTTGAGTGAAGCAACTTTCAACCCACAAACTCCTCTCTCACTTTGCTTGTGGGTAATTACCTATCGATTTAGACTAACAAAATCCTAATCTTTCTTAAAAGTCTTACCACTTGTGCAAACCTATCTGATTCTTTCGTTAATCCTACTTTCTATAGGCCTTAAAGCTTCTTCAACAACTTCTAACCGGTACTATTCTGATTTTGCACAAACCCTGAGAGACTAATGCCAATTTTAATTGCCTCTAATTAGCCCATTAAAACAGTATGGCTTGGTCTTTGCCTCCAAATACATAGGTTCCACAAAACTTTTATAGCTAAATTCTCAAACGGTCATTTACTGACTTAAAAAGGGCAGTCCATTTTCAAATTAGACACAATTTCTGTCCTTAATTCGATCAAGTTTGCCTATCATTCTGAATGCATAATCTAATTACAGGGTATCGTATTCCCTCGATACAATTTACACAGGTATCCTCGAGCACATCTCAATTCCTGACAGAATCTGTATAATCCAAAAAGATCTTGAAGAGATTAACATCACAAAAGAAAAATTCACAAATGTCAGATATTTAATTGGCACAAAAACACTACTGAGACAATCATTCTAAAATTTCAGCACAGTCCCCAATTACCATTGGAACCTTAACATTTAGTAACTTAATATTTTATCATCTAGTCAAATTATTCTTCCAAATCAAATCACTTAATCTTTCACAATAATTTGACTAAAATCTAGGAGCCTTACCGTTGGATTAACCTCAAGCAAAATCACAAGGGTTCTCCTTTCATATTTTCATAATCATACTTATTCCGATAGCGGAACTGGTTCGTAGTGATCTTTTACCTATCTTACGGATATCTTAATCTCAGAGACTCCCAATTATCAAATCATTAATTCTTTAGTTAACCACATTTTCAAGTTTGCCAAATATCTTCATCGATTATACTTGAAACCTCAAAATTATTTCTAATCTCAACATAACCTCAACAGTAACTTTATTCGTTAATCAGGTAGACAAATCTTTTCTTTAATAATTTCTTCAAATTTCCTCATTTGCTTAATGATTCCCAGGTATGGACTAAGATGCCATCTATACTTAGCACACACCTCATTACATAACTTGCAAATGTCACCATATTAGTTCCATTATTTCTGAAAAGGATGTTTCGCCCCAAATAGCACAATAAGGTTTCGACCCCGTAATAAACTAACAAAAGCAGTGCAAAATTAAATATTTAATATACGTAAAAAATATTTGTGTCTAAATGATACAAATAATATGAGTATAAAAATAAAACAATAGTAATAATGAAAATATAATCTTTTTGGTGACGAAGGAAAAACTCGATACCCATGATAATTAAGAAAAACCCTCTGGTTTTAACGGTCAGGGAAGAAATGTACTATAAAAACCAACTTATAGACTCAGTAGTAACGACATGGTAACTTAGCCGACTAACTCCCATCTTGTGATCCCTACCAAGGAACTCCTTGGATTTGCCCATGACAATGGAACCGGATGCATTCCGGTTTTCATGTCAATCTTTCCTCTCGTGCCACTTGAATTGCCAAACACAATCGAATCCCCTTCTTCAACGTACCAACGTGACCAGCGAAGGTCGAATGGTAGAGGTGATGGATTGATAAAGAGAAAGTGGTGGGAAAATCCGTTAGAGTATGAGGCACAACATAGTAGTTTCAATTTTCTTAATCGGAGCAAGAATCATAAAGTAGGAGAAGGCTTTTTCTCAAAAGAGGCACTCCAAATACTATTCAGCAAAAACTAGGGCAAATAAAATAAGGTAGATAAATATAGAGGGCTCAAAAACGACTTTAAAAAATTCTACTCGTTGTTGCTGCACTCGAGCACGGTGGGCGCACGAAGGGTTTCGTGAGAAACCCTACGTGCACTCGAGTGAGCAGAAGACGAGAAGCGAGAAGGGGGTTTTGGGAATTTGTGCTCTAGCTCGTGGCGAGCTCATGGCAAGCGCATGGCATCGGGAATTTGCGCTTGAGCTTGTGGCAATTGCATGGCTTCGGGATTTTGGGCTCAAGCGGGTGGAGTGCTATGATGATGTAGCACTTTGACGAAACACAAACCAATATCAGCACAAGATTACATTTGGTCACGGAATATACCAATCATAAAAATAACCCTAATAATCTCCCCCTTTAACAATTCTGTGACAAAACTCAGAAAATAAAAAATAAAAAAATACAAGTGAAGTACAGGTTTAGACACTACCGAGATAGAACCCGTGTACATAAAAGTCTATACTTGTGAGAAATAAAAGTAATACAAAACGTAAAGATCTATGCTAGCACTGCTATGCCGAGGATGTGACTGCCACGTCAATACTATAACTGTGTTGCTTGGTCAAATAGGGTTAGTACAGAAAGGCATAATTGTGACGGACTAGATTATTCTCCATCGAATAACCTCCATCAGAAAGATAAAGACAAGCAGGCAAAATGACAATAATAAACTTCTACAGAAAATTAGGCAAAGTTTCGTCTGTAAATTGAACATTTCTAAAATATAAACACCTAAAATACAACCCTGCACAATAATCCAAAGAAATTCACAAGAAAATCCATAAAGTCCAATGACAAACCACACAGGATCTAAACGCCACGACAACCGAGGTGGCTCCGGCGACGTGATCCAGACGACACCGGCAAAGAAGGATGCCAACTAGGAACCTCGAACTCACCACAAGGCAAGACCTGCGGAAGCATATAAAGATCACAATATACAGCGAACTGATACAATATATGTCATCCATCATCCACTATCATAAGATATCGCCATACAAGTTTTATCAGTTACAAAAGTCAAACCCAAAAAGATCCATGTCATACATCTAATCAGTCTAACTCCAAATCTTGAGCCCTGCACGCAAAACAGCTATCTACTGAGCTTCTATGATCTACTCAGCCTCGTCAGGCATCAAGGCGTTCTTATCTGAAAAAGATAGAGCAAGGGTGAGCATAAAGCCCAACAAATAAAATCATACACCACTAACTAACAACAGGTAACGGTAAACAATAGCTGAAAAGAAAAGCATAGGGACAATACAAGGGAACACGGGAGGGAGAAGAACACTTGGGATTGTCCGATTCACTTACTTATGTCAGTTACATTTTATTCATTTTTATTTTAACATTTATTTTTGCGGACCCTGGAACCAGTAGGTCGTACTAGCCTACGAGGCGAGAGAACGAGGAAGGGAATGTGTTCGCTACACATTCTAAAGCCATGGCTACATTTTAGGTCTACAGCACTCGACCAGCGGTTGTTTCTCCACTATGCAACACTAAACCAACGGCTACATTTTAGGCCTGCAGCACTCGGCCACCGGTTGCATCTCCTCCATGCAACATTTAACCAAACGGCTACATTTTAGGCCTGCAGCACTCGGCTATCTCAACGTGCCCCATATCCCCCGGGGACTAGGGCAAACCTCGTTCTTTCACCGTAGTGTCCTAGAGCGTACCATGAACATCACCCACCCCCAAGGGCGGCCGGAGTATTCCTTGGGTTCCCACCATGACGTACGTGGCAAGCTAGAGGACACCACCCCTATCAACCATGGTCCTAGTTTCAAGGTTCAACTTTCCGGGAGGGAGGACCCACTACTCGGCATACTCATTCACTCTCTGGGAAATCCCATTCCCATCACATGTCTCCATCCGGGAGGTCACGTTCACCACGACATACCTAGTGGGTCTCCCTCCATTTACTTACTTAACTTTATTCCTTCTTTAGAATTAATTTTTATAACAATTTAGTTCGAGTTCGCAAGGAGTTTGAAATTCCTTACCTCCGGTGGACAACCACCACCTTAGAAGCCTCCGAAACACATTCCCATGCTTCCGATGCGCAATTATACATTTCGAAACTTACACTTTCACATCAACACATAATCTCATCACAATTAGATAGAAGCAAAACGTGTAATTTCACATTTTAATCATGGATGAACAGTGACAGTGCGTTTTTAGAGGACTCGGAGGCCGCAAATGGGTCATAACATGCGAGATCACTCGCGCAGCCAACATATATACACAATAGGGACGTGGGGATTCACATTTTGAAGTTAACTTAATGATTCACTGGCGAAAAATGGGAAAACCCCAAAATTTCATGGGTTAGGGTTTTAGGAAGCTCCATCGGACGAATCGGTGAGCAAATCAACCAACAAACCATACCATCCTTGGTCTCAAGACACAGGTACTACATTTTCTAGGTCATAGGTGGGTATCGAGATGAAAATACCGGATAATCAACAAAAACCAATGAAAGAGAAAAGTTAGTGGGTATGAGAACACTTACCTCGATGCGTGCTTTTGCTTTAGTAACTGGCTTTCAGACGGATTTGGACTCCCAGGCCTCGTTCTCCCATTTTCTCTCTCTAGGATCACCCCTCTCTCTCTAAAAACCCTAGGGCCGTGAGAAAAATGAAGAGGAGAAGGCAGGGCGCGACTTTATATCGCGCCACTGCTCGAATGCAGCTCGAGCGAGCACCAGGCGGGCGCAATTCTAGAATACCCACTTGAGCGGAGCTCGAGCGGCCAGCAGGAGGGAGCAATTCTGGAATTCCCGCTCGAGCTCTGCTCAAGTGGCCAGCGGGCACAAGCTGCTGGCCCTGCACCACAGCAGAAGAAATTTTGAATTATTTTCTAAATTTTCACCAGATACACATCCCCGCATCGTTCAATAGGTCTATTATTAATTACCAATACGATGATTACCCCTTAACTACCATACCTTTAAACCCGGAACCTCACAATAATGTTGGAAGATATAATAAAATAGTAACAATAGAAGAAGAACAACAACATGGAGCAGTAAAAGGAATGAATGACAAGACAGTAAAAAAGATAAAGTCAGCAAAAGAAATACAAGTAGCACAAAAATCTAAGAACTCCCCCTCTTGCAAAAATAACAATGTCTCCCCCTAACAGAAAGAATAACGTCTCCCCCTAAGGGTCTCCCCCTATAAAAAAAAACAAACGAATCTCCTCCTTTTTGTCACGAAGAGTCAAAGAGAGGAGATCACTCAAAGCCTGAAGAATCTCCGGAGGGATGATAACCATAATGATGCCGCCACCATCGAAGCTCAGCCTCATGGGTAACCAAGTGACCATCCAAACGCTCAAAACCGGCAAGCAAATGTGATTGCATCTGAGATTGAGAAACAAAGATCCGTTCCTGTGAGGAATATAGACGCTCAAACTGGTCGACAAGATGGGACATCTAGCCCATCAGAGCTGCTAAGGAAGAGGTGGAGTGCCGGTGAGGAGCAGACGGTCCAGGATTTAGGGGTAAGGGAAGGACTATGTAGAGCCAGATGGTCCAGCCTCGGGTTGATAGGGAGGCACCGCAGGGAGAGGTTCATCGAATGACTCCTGGGGGTCCATAGCAAGGCGATGTGAATGGGACTGATTCTGAGTAAAGGTGGTGGAGGTGATGGGGCGAGCAAGCTAGAGACGAGGAAGATCGAAGAAAGGATGACTGAGGCCAGCAAGCAACCGCTGAATGAGGCACCTGTGGGAAAGATTATCCTCTTTATGGGCGGTGAAGTGGGAGATAATGTGAGAAGTAAGGTGGGGCAGCAAGTCTATGGGCCGACCACTCAGAAGAGTATACAGAAACAAGGCTTTGTCTATGGGAATGGATAAAATGTGAGAAATAGCGAAAAGGTTCGTGAGCATGATACGGCTCACGACTAGACGCCAGGGAGAGAGGAAGGAGGTCTTAAAAGCTCTCCCATTCCACTCCATGGGGGCACCATGGAGGAATGTAGCAACCTCATTCGGATGAGGTTGGGAAAATGGAGTAAAAGGGTAAGCGGAATTGGTCACCCGAGGAAGGCCAAGGACGTGTGCAATCACATCTAGAGTAATCTAAATGTGTGCCCCCGCATGAAGGTGGAGAAGGAGTCGATGGAAGCCTCATGAATGTTCGTTTAGAACTCCGAAATTAGCACCAGTGAGGGGGCAATCAAACCGGTGAGGGCTGACTCCCAACGGTGGTCAGTGAAAACAGAGGAAATGGAAGGGTCGAGGGAGTCAAGGCGGACTTCCCGTTCAAGGGAGTGTTGCCGATGGGACATGTGGGTGGTGAATAAGGTCTCAGCCTCTAGACTGATAAAATGAACGGGAGCAGAAACCCCACTCGGCCGAGTGCGTTTGCTAATCGATTTAAGCACCAAAGATTTTCTCAGAGCCGACATCTGAAATAAAATATAGACAGTTTAAAAACACCCGATGAAAAGGACACTGCACTCAATTTTATGTAGATAGAGATTATATGTGTCCTGCACTGGTCCTCTTTATTTATTTTATTTTATTTATTTATTTTTGCTGGTGCTGTGTGTAGGGTGCTGTGCGTAGCGATGAAACTATGCTAGGTGTCGCGCAAGGGAGTTGGGTTTAAGTCCAAGTTACCGATGTTGGCTCACCATCCGCGGCTTAGCGGTCAAGGCTCAAGAACAAATCTTGAGCAGCGTCTAGAAGCAACCGGCACAAACCCTGAGGCTGATAGCCCACTGCCACCTTGGTCACTGGGAACATATGGCGTGCGACCGAATCTTGGTTGGATCCATGGCTAGGCAACAGAACAGGGCAGGGAGATGCTATTGGCGCCGGCAACATCACAAAAATAGGGGAAGACAAACAGGGACGGAAATCCCTTGCTGGCATACCATATCCCCACCATAACTTGTGGATCTGGAGTAAATGAGTACAAAAATGGAGACCCATGAGAAGATCAACCAAAAACAAGGGGAAGAGGTGCCGAAGACGCCATTAATGGTGGTCGGAAACGTAGGGGAGAAAAGTGAGTGGAAGGAGAGAGATTACCTTGAATACACCCACAATAGTGAGAAAAGGCGTAAATCTAGAGATGGGTGAGAGAGGTAGAGGGCGCCGCAGAGAGGAATGCGTATGAGCAACGAAAGGGGGATGAGGGTTTTGTGGCTGCGCACGCTGCTCGCAGGAGGATAAAGGCGAGCAGCGTGCGCCTGAGCCCACGGTGGGCCAAGCCATAAATGCGCCTTCTCCCTTTTTTTAGTGGGAAATATAGATGCGTCATTCCTCGGGAGGCAAACAAACCGGCCAGTTGATTGTCGGTTGGGGTATGTTCAAGTGATATGACTTGAGTTTCCACGAGCTCACGAATGAAGTGATGTCGAATATCGATATGTTTGGTACAGGAGTGTTGGACAGGATTTTTAGAAATGTTTATTACCCTTGTAGTGTATTCGGCTTTGGCTGTAGATAATGAGATGGAATTTTGTTTCTTACTCATCCAAGCTACCAATTTTGAGCCAACATAAAAACATCCACCAGAGGTGCTCTTTCGATCATCAACATTTCCAGCCCAATCGACATCAGAATATCTGGCCAAGGTGAAATTTGAGTCATTAGAAAGGAAAATCTCATAATCAGAAGTCCCGTTGATGTAGCGAATAATACACTTAACATCATTTAAATGGGATTCTTTTGGATCAGATTGATATCGGGCGCAAATATCGACACTAAATGCAATGTTGGGTCGTCTATCAGTTAAATACAGGAGACTTCGGATCATATTTCTATAAAGGGTTGGATCGACGCTGTGACGGAACGGATTTTTTTTTTTCCTCAAAGCTTCCGTCAAACAGAAACACAATTGAAGACTCAACTAAACCAATTGGGTGCAACACAGGATCGCAGATGCCATCTAGGACCCATACACTTTTAACCATAATAAATATAGCGAAAGTTTTTCTAACATTACCGGAAGCATTCATATTCATTCCAAAATATTCATTTTTAAGTACATAGCCAAAATGTTTAACCATAGAAGTCCATCAAGTCATTACAATAATGTTTCTTCAAAATAAGCTTCCGAGGTCTTTAATCCTTCAGACAAGCCCTAATCACTCCAACTCGTCAGGCACAAGCTCTAAAGCCTCATCTGTAGGGGGAAAAACATAAAACAGTGAGCCGAGGCCCAGCAAGGTACATGCATATGAGTAGTAAAATGATGATGCAGAACGGTCATATAACTGTGCATAAACAGAGCGGTTAAACAGAATGCAGTCCAAGAAAAATAGAGAAAATATACCTTGACAGTACTATACTTTCGAAAACGGTAAACGGTAAATAGTAACGTAACATATCGGTAATCGGTATGATAAACGGTCAACAGAACGTATCATATCGGTAACAGTATTTCATAATCGATAATCGGTACTTCATATTCGATAATCGGTACGGTAATCATAACATATCAGCAAAACAGTAAACGGTACTTCATATCGTATCGGTAACATGACATATCAAGAAATGAAGAACGGTACTTCATATCGTATCGGTAACATGACATATCAAGAAATAAGAAACGGTACTTCATATCGTATCGGTAACATGACATATCAAGAAAAACAAGAACGGTACTTCATATCTTATCGGTAGCATAACATGTCAAGAAAATAAGACTTCATATCGGTACGGACCACCGCGCACAAAGATTCCCTACTAGGCGAGGGGGCGAATATCGAGGATAGATTGTGTTCACTCCACACAATCTAAGGCCGGTAATCGTCATATGGGTATCCCATCTCACGGATCGGTACGGTATGCCACCCGAAGGTAGGCGGGTAACGGTATTTCCCTCTCATCCATAACGCCCGAGGGCAGGGCGACCACAAATAACTCCATGGACAGAGTTATCCTCGATTACCATCGAAAAGTCCTAAGGCATGCCGGAGAACCTTTCCAACTGTAGTCAGTCCAGGGACCAAAATAACACGGAAACAGAAATACTTCATATTGTTTACTGAAAATTATTTTCAAATCATATAACTTAATCCGAAAATCATGTCCTTAAATAAACTTGAGGCCGGTTGGGATGGCATAAAATATACTTGGGCCGGTTGATTTTCATATGAGGGCCGGTTTCGATTTTGGTAAAAAGGGGCCGGTTTCCATTTCCTTTCAAAGGGCTGGTTTGCTTCTATGCAAAAAGGGGCGGTAGGATTGTTCATATGAGGACCGGTTTTGATTTTCCATGCCAATAGGGCCGGTTTCAAATTCCGGTTTCGATTTTCCATGCAGAAGGCCGGTTTCAAATGCCCAAGGGGCCGGTTTCGATTTTCCATGAAAGAGGCCGACCGACTTTTACATGCAAGGGGCCGATCTCGATCCCAACTGTCAGGGGCGGTTTGGCGAAAGGACCGGTTTTGATATCAAGGCCGGTTTTCAAGCCGACTTCAATTTGAACACGCAAAGGCCGATTCCGATTTTAAACTCCGCCAAGTCCGGTTTCATTACGAGGCCGATTCCGATTTTAAACTCCGCCAAGGGTTTTTCAATGCAAAGGCCGGTTTTGATTTCAAAGGGCCAATTCCGATTTTCTCACTGTTAAGCCTGTTTCGATTTCAAAGGGCCCGATTCTAATTTTCTCATCTTAGGCCGGTTTCGATTTTCAAAGGCAAGGGCCGATTTCGAATGTTGAGTTCGATTTTAAAGCAAGGGCCGACTCCGATTTCTAACCAGGGCAGATTTCGATTTCGACGCATAAGTCGATTTTGATTATCCCACAATGGCCGATCCTGATTTTCTTACTTTAGGCCGGTCTCGATTTCAACCTGTCATGGCCGGTTTTGATCTTTGCATTCAAAGCCGACTTCGAATCTGAATATGCAAAGGCCGATTCTGATTTTATACTTGCCAAGGCCGGTTTCTTTGCAAAGGCCGATTCCGACATCAAACCTGCCAAGGCCGGTTTCCATTCAAAGACCGGTTCCGATTTTAAACCTATCGAGGCCGGTTTCAAATGCAAGGGCCAATTCCGATTTTAAGGGTATAAGGGCCGATCCGATTTTAAGAGTACAAGGCCTATTTCGATTTCAAGGGCAGAACGGCCGATTTCGATTTTGAGGGCCGATTTCGATTTTAAGGGTATAAGGGCCGATTCCGATTTTTACGTTATGAGGGCCGATTCCGATTTTAACCAGCTAAGGCCGGTTTCATTACAAGGTCGATTCCTATTTTAAACCTGCTAAGGCCGGTTTTAATGCAGAAGCCGGTTTCGATTTTTAAGCCGCTTCCGATTTCAAAACTGCCAAGGCCGGTTTCAATTTAAAACGTATATGGGCCGATTCTGATTCCAAACCTCCCAAGGCCGGTTTTGATAAAAGGGGCCGATTTCAATACCAAGGCCGGTTTTGGTTTTTGATGCACAGAGCCGACTTTGGTTTTGACGCAAGGTCCGATTTTGATTTCAATACCAAGGGGGCCGGACTTCTTTCATTTCAAGGGGAAAGCCAGACTCCTTTTTCTTCACGGTGGCCGGTTTCGTTTTCATGATACAAAGAGGGCCGATTTTGATTTACAACGATGGTGGTCAGATTTCATTTTGCAGGTAAAGGGGCCGATTCTGATTCTAACATGATAAAGAACCGATCCTGAATTTCTTGAGATGAAAGTAGGCCGGTTCTAATTTTCATATGTAAATGGGCGAGTTCCAGTGCATGTGTCAAAAGCCGGATTAAGTACATGCAGTGCCGTTTTCGTTCTTTATGGAGTTCAATTTACATGCAGAATGCCGGGTTCGATCTTTATGCAGTAACCGAGCTTAATCTTTAATGCAGAATGCCGAGTTCGATCAGAAACCAAGAATGCCGATGGAAATCAGAACAGAATAATGCAGATGGGAAAAACGGAGAACAGAACTGAAGAATATGCAGATAAAAATGCAAAATGCATGCATTTTAAAACGGAGTACGCTTGCCTGACAGTTGGGCTGCCTAATCTCAACGTCCCGAAGCTCTCTCCTTTCCTCTCTTCCCTTCGCACCCGCCGAATTTTCCTTTCCCTCTCCCTTCGCATCGATCGATTTATATAGAGAAAAGAGTTGGTGGAGTAAATCGGGTAGGTTACCTGCCCCGTACTTGTTTTCAGGGGGTAACGAGGTTGTTTCACCTGCCTCATTCAGTCGCCGCTTCGTCGCCGCTTCTTTGGATTCCAACGAGTTAGGTTTTCTCCCGTAGGCACGTGCTCGGCCGAACTTGAGGGGCCGATTCCAACTGAGGCAAAAAGGGCGGGTCAAATTGTTGGGCCGTTTTGCGTAAGGTGCCTTCACGCTACTTAAGGGCCGGTTCCAATTTACTCATAGGAGCCAATTTCGCTTGCTGTAAAAGGGGCAAGGCATTTGTAAATTTTGGGTCTCACAGTATACGGGCCGATTTTTATGGGCCGCTTTTACATCAGGAGCCGATTCCGAATTCAATTTTGCCCACTTGATGGCTGTTTTCGCATGTTGATAAAAAGGGCAAACTTATTTCAAACAGTTGAAATTTTGGATCTCACAGACGCTCTTACCCTCAGTCTGCAAAGGAATGTGCATGGGAGTCCACGATAGATCAAAAATAATGTCCTCAACATAATCTTGGGCAACCAACATACATTTTTTGATCATTTTAACAAATAAAGTTTTATAAATACTGCCCCGAACAAAACCATGATCACTAAGGTACGTTGTAAGACTCTCGTACCAAGCTCTTGGAGCTTGCTTAAGTTCGTATAGAGCCTTTTTTAGCTTGTATACATGGTCCGAAAATGTAGGATTCACAAAATCCTTTGATTGTTCCACATAGACTTCCTATTGAACGAAACCATTCTGGATGTGACACAATTTAAATCCCATGGTATAAGCAATAGATAGAAGAATACAGATAGATTCGAGATGTGCCACAGGGGCAAAAGTCTCATCATAGTCAATGCCTTCCACTTGAATATATCCTTAAGCAATAAGGCGAGCTTTATTTTGGGTGATATGTCCATTTTCATCGGTTTTGTTTTTGAAGATCCATTTGGTCTCGATGACATTTGTATGTGTAGGAGGGGGAACCAAGGACCATATATCATTTCTTACAAATTGATTTAATTCCTCATGCATGGCATTTATCCAGCACTCATCGGACAAGGCCTCTTCTATCCTTTTTGGTTCGATGTGAGAGACATAACAGGTATAGGTAAGCTAGTTTAAAATACGGCGGCACAATCTCATACCTTCACTTACATCGCCTAACATAAGGTTCTTTGGATGATTAAGCTTAATTCTAGCAGAAGGTTCCTTTGTAGGAATGGCGTTAGGAGTTGCTTGCTCAATATTTTGAACTGATGAGTTGGGCGAAGAGTCAACATGATGATCCTCTTTATTAGAACAGTCAGTGCTTTCAGGATGCTCATGAGGAATATCATTCACAACAACATTTGTGGATTCCATAACCATTTGAGTGCGTAAATTGAAGACTCGATAGGCTCGACTAGTTAGGGAATATCCCAAGAATATTCCTTTACCACTTTTTGAGTCAAACTTATCTATGTTTTCCCCATCTCGTAAAATAAAGTATTGACTACCGAAGATATGGAAATACTTAACATTGAGTTTCTTTCCTTTCCAAAGTTCATAAGGGGTTATTTTTGTCCCGAGTCTTAGGTAAACCCGATTGATTATGTGACAAGCCATACTCACGGCCTCACCCCAAAAGTGCATGGCAATATTCTTACATTACATCATAGTTCTGGCCATTTCTTGAATAACCTGATTTTTACATTCAACAACCCCATTTTGTTGAGGGGTGATGGGGGAAGAGAATTCATGGTGAATTCCTTCAACATTACAAAATGTTTTAAAATTGAAAATTTCAAGCTCCTTACCATAGTCACTTCGAATTCTAATGATAGAAGTTCCTTGTTCATTAGTGAGTTTTTACATAAAACTTTTACGTGGTCAAACGTGTCAGACTTTTCTCGGATAAGATTTATCCAAGAGTACCCAGAGTAATCATCAACAATCACTAAAATATACTTTTTGCTACCTAGAATTTCGGTTCTAGAAGGTCCCATAAGATCTATATAAATTAATTCAAGGGGTCGCAATGTTTGGATATTACTATGAGATGAGTGACTTGTTCTAATTTATTTTCCTAATTGATAAGGACCACACACAGGATGTTTTACCTTTGACAGTTTAGGAAGCCTTTCAACACAGCCTTTCTTCAAAATTTTTGATAGGCTTTTAAAATTTAAGTAGCCAAGGCATTAATGCCACAATTCTGTGGTGTCAATTTTAGCGGAGTTGCATCCAAGAATGTGGTTTGGCTCGATACCATAAAGATTGTCGGGAGTTCTCTTACCCTTTAAGACTATCGAGCCATTTGTGTCGTAGATGGAGAATTTATTTTGAAAAAATTGGACCTCGACGTTGTCATCACAGAATTGACTAATACTCAGAAAGTTAGATTTTAACCTTGAGACATACAAGACATCACAAGGCTTCGAGAGTCCAGAGATATAGATTAGATCTCGCCTAAGAATAAGTGCTCTTGCACCATCGCCAAAGACAACCATCCCATTAGGATGGTCTGACATTGAGGAGAACATGGCTTTATTTCCACACATATGTCTAGAGCATCCACTATCCAAGTACCACAAAGATTGATTTTGAGCTTTTAAGGCAATACAAGCAACATTGCATGGATATGTTTTTGAAGAGTTTTTCAGATCATTTTTCTTTATCTAGATTTTTCTTCCCGAATTTACTTTCTGATTTTAACTTTTTACTTATTCATTCAGTTGTTGAATATGATCAATAATTTTATACATTTTTAGCCCTTATCTTTGATTGTACAGAAGATTTATAGTGTAGTATCGAGGACGAATGTGACCAACTTTTCCACATGCATGACAAGTAAGCACAAACTTATGTATGGGAGAAACATTCATAGATCTTTGATTGAAATCGGCATATGAATTGTAAGTTTTTGTGGATTTTTTCATGACCTTTTGACTATGTAGATTAGGCAAAGGATTTGAGCCAAATCTTTTCTCCACACGTTTAGGCATCATCTTAATGACTTTGGATGTTTTAGTATTTGTGAGTGGAATTTTTGTGGTGGGAACAAAGATAGTTTTAAGTTGCGGGCCGTGTTGGAAACTTTTCTCAACATACCCCAAACCCTTTTTTTTACCAGCAACTTTCCCAAGCCCTAACATATGATTAAGTTTTTGAGTTCCACTCAAGTATTTTCTTATGCCGTTCTTAGTATTTTCAAGTTTCAATTCTAGGGATTTAATTTTGGTGATTAAGGAGTTGTTGTGCATTTCAAGTTCATGATGAACCTTTGTGGCACTATTCAATTGGGTCACAACATCCGACTTTTCTTTTTTTCAGATCGATGAGTTTACTATTCAGGGTTTTATTCATTTTCTTCATTTTTAAACATTCCCAAAATAGTTTATCATATACTTCTTGAAGTCCATCAAAATTGTTATCAGATTCTTCATGAAAGAAATCTGATTGTTCAGGAGGCACACTAGTGGCTTCATCACCACTAATGATAGATGTCTTGAATGTCATATAATTAACTTCATCATCTTTAGGGGATTTTTCATCGTGATTTTTATCATCTTTATTATCCATTAGAGACACATTTAAGGCTTTTTCTTTCTGACGCTTAAAGTTTTGGCACTCGGGCTGAATATGATCGAAGTCGTGACATTCATGGCATTGGATTCCTTGGGGTTTCTTATTTTTAGAATCTTTAATTTTCTTTTTATCTTTCTTGATTGAAGTGTGAGATAAATCGGTTCCTTTGGAGGGTCATTTGCTATTCTTATTTTTGAAAAATTTCCTAACATTTTTTATGAAAAGTGCAAAATCCTCATCACTACATAAGTCATCATCCGAGTGACGATTTTTCTCTTCCTTTACAGTTTTCAAGGTAATTGATTTATTTCTTTTAGATTGAGGAAGAGTATGTTCATATGTTTGAAGGGACCCAACAAGTTCCTCGATTTTTAATTGATCTAGATATTTACTTTCTTCGATAGCAGTGACTTTCGGTCTAAATTGCTCTGGGAGTGATCGAAGAACTTTTCTAACTATTCTATGTTTAGAGATTCGTTCTTTTAAATTGATTGAAGAGTTTACAATATCATTTAATTGTGTATAAAATTCATCAAATGTCTTGTCGTCCTTCATTCGAATTTCTTCAAATCTAGTCGTAAGCATTTGTAATTTTGAATTTTTAACAAGTTTGGTACCTTATGAGTGATTTCAAGAATGTCTCATGTATCCTTAGAGGTCTCGCATATAGAAATATGTTTAAATTCTTTGAGAGATACAGCTATAAAAATAGTATGTAACCCCTTACTATTCCAATTGCAAGATTCAAGCTCTTCTTTTGTCCATAAGGATAGAGCTTTTGCCTCATCACCCGTAGTACTTTTGGGTGGAGTTCACCCAATTTGAGTGCGAGCCCACACGCGCTCATCCATCGATTAAAGAAAGGCTCTCATACGAACCTTTCAATAGGCATAATTACTCCCATCAAAGTAGGGAGGAACAGACAATGATTGACTAGTACGTTTTTAGATCGGGGTTACGAATCGAGGTGAGTCCTTGATATCAATTGAAAAAGGACATTTCGTCCCAAATAGCACAATAAGGTTTCGACCCCGTAATAAATTAGCGGAAGCAATGCAAAATTAAATATTTAATACACGTAAAGAATACTTATATCTAAATGATACGAGCATAAAAATAAAACAATAGTAATAATAAAAAGAAAATTTTTTTAGTGACGAAGGAAAAACTTGATACCTACGGTAATCGAGAAAAACCTTTCAGGCACTATGAAAATCAACTTATAGACCGGGTGGTAAAGACGTGGTAACCTAGCCGACTTACTCCCATCTTGTGATCCCTACCAAAGAACTCATTGGATTTGCCCACGGCAACGAAATTGGACGCCTTCCGATCTTCACGTCAATCTTCTCTCTCATGCCACTTGAATTGCCAAATACAACCGGATCCCCTTCTTCAACGTATCGACGTCACCAACGAAGGTAGAAGGGTAGAGGTGATGGATTGATAAAGAGAAAGTGGTGAGAAAATTCGTTAGAGCATGAGGCACAACGTAGTAGTTTCTGTTTTCTCAATCGGTGCAAGAATCATAAAGCAGGAGAAGACTTTTTCTCAAAAGAGGCGCTCCAAATACTGTTCAGCAAAAACTAGGGCAAATGAAATAAGGCAGATATATATAGAGGGCTCAAAAATGACTTCAAAAAATTTTGCTCGTTGCCACTATGCTCAAGCGCGCGGCGGGCGCATGGAGTGTTTCGTGAGAAACCCTACATGCGTTCGAGCGAGCAGAAGGCGAGAAGTGAGTGGGGGGTTTTGGGAATTTGTGCTCGAGTTCGTGGCGAGCTCACAGCAAGTGCATGGCTTCAGGAATTTATGCCCGAGCTCATGGCAAACTCATGGTGAGCGCATGCCTTCGAGATTTTAGGCTCAAACAGGTGGAGAGCTATGTTAATGCAGCACTTCGACGAAACACAAACCAACATCAGCACAAGATTACATATGGTTACGAAATATGCCAATCATAAAAATAACCCTAACAATTTCTTTTGCAACCCATCGATAATTTAAAACCTATGATCTAAATTGCAATTCAGATCACTCTTTTCAAATCATTGATTCTAGTAGAGCAATTTTTCCAACTAGATTGTCTCAATATCCCACCAAAGTTAATTTATTCACAAACCCAAACTAGACATTGAAATTCATAATTCCTTCAGATGAGGATTAACCCTCAGGGATTGGCATCATCAAATTTTCTTCTGGAATCTGGAATACATGTAAACTTATTTCCTAGTCATCATTAATTGGCTTTTAACTTTTGGCTACCCAAAAACATTACATAAAAACAATAGTCTTTTTTAAAATTAATTACTTCCAGAAATATCCTAAAAGATAAGGTGTGACACCAAGTAACCCACTATCAGGCTTGCCTTACCTTAGCTAGCTAGACTTTATCTTGACAATCAAGAACTTTGATTACTTTCTTTAATACCCCAAACTCAATTCATTGATTGTTCTCCTAACTTAATTCTAAACCAAAAATAGACAAAGTACCTTACTTTATCTCAAAACAGTCCCACCTGAACCTTCAACCTATTTCGATTTTGTATAATCACTAAGTCTCAGTCCATTTCTATCCTAAATTATCTTGGCCTTAGATCAGATTACCTTAAACATAAACCTAAAAATCCAAACCGATCAACCTAAACCTGATACTACCGTAAATCAATTTAATCATTCAGTTTAATCACTAAGTCCTAACTCAAATCAAATCTAACTTATGCAAGCCAGAACACCTTGAATTTCCTAACCTAACTTAATCATCCTATATCTGTACCTACTGATTTGGTTAGTCAGAATTATTTCCTAAGCTTCCGCATGCGATTCAAATCATTCCTAAGGCATCTCGTTTTTTCTAATACCAATTGTGACGGAACGAATCCTAATTCTTACAGGACCCTCCGTCAAAGAGATACAGAATAGAATCCAAAATTTAAATCAAATAACTTATATAGAAATTTTGACAGAGTCTCCTCTGTCACTATATGAAAACCAAAAATATAACATGCTTATTTACACCTGTACAGAACACACTCATTAGCCAAACCTCAAACTTATGACCATAATACAAAAACTGAACCAGTACAATGACACAACTATCTAAAATTTCACAATTCTCCTAGAACACGCATTTCAGGATCTCAAATGCCATCCATGGCTTTACATCAACTATTCTATCAACTATATCCGAATTTAGATAAGAGATGTCATCTAGGACCTGTACAAAACCAGAAAAACATATAACCCGTTTACACAAGGGATCATCCACCCATTCTTACAACATACAAACATATAACATATCATAATGATTCATTAACTTGCAACAAAGCTAATCTATAGGTTATCTCTCCAACCCATTAAAACCTCGAATGGCTTAATGATCCTTGATCTCAATCCATCCTTTGCCCCCAAAATTTAAAATTCTTTTCCTCGACGACACCCTTAGAGACCTATGGTTACCCACATCACCTCAAATTTGATTTTCTCCTAATTAATAGGAGGCCTACATCTCTTCCCAAATAAAGCCTCAGAAAGGTTTATCCTATTATTCAACTGATAGCTATCATTGCAAGCAAAACTAGACAAGCGGTAATTAATTATTCCAATTGTGTCTAATCTCCTAAAATTGGTGTCCTCAAATCAGATTCACTACTTCACATCCCAAATCAAATTTTATGACCCAAGGCTATGACCCACACACTTCCGGTGTGGCACTCTAATCAATCATTTGCTAGCAAATCTAACACCACATCCATTTGAAACTCGATGTCCAATTCCTTATGCAACTGGTCCCTAAATTTGGCACAAACCTTAGATCACAAGAGAAACCTCAAGACCGGAATACTTGTAATCTTACCATTTCATTAGTCTACAGGTGAGTCAACGTATTCCTGGAGTATATTATTCAGATTGGCAAGAAATGGGCTGACCACGGCAGCTAATCTATAATCACCGAAATAGCCATCTTGGATAACTTCGAAACAAAATCTATCACTGTATAAATATATATTCACTCTTAGAAGTCATCCAAGAAAGTAAAAATTCTAGAGGCTTCTCCTACTCAACTTTCTCCCATTAATACACACATAAGTCATATAAGCTACCAATTTCCTTTTCGTATTCCACTACCATAAGGAATCATATATCCCTTAAATTTCTCCTTAAATTTAAATACGACTCAGTACCCGAAATTCTCTTATTAAATTTCTCAATAATTGAAACAAAATTCTATCCCATAAATAATGAGTTTTCAAAATTCGTAGCAATTCTAAACAATTATAAATGTGACTCATTAGCCAGATCCATCTACCTATGTCATTACAATTCAACTCTTTCGATGAAACAAATACCTCAAACCACAAGCTTCTTCTCTTACAGATAATGTGAGGCCAAGATCTCTCGATCAAGCAAATAAAAATTAATTAAATAAAAGTAAAATCGAGGTCAAATGATATAGAGAAATTTAGATTGAAGAGTTTAACAACCTAAAACTATTGAAATTATAATATGTGAACTTAGAGACTTCTATTGGTCTAAAAATTTCTGTAAGAATCAAGATTTATTATGCTGATTATGTTATAAACCCGAAAACTAAAGGTTCACATTTGGAACATAATGGTAACACAAAAAATTATCCGATAAATCTGATCAGCAATTGATTCAATTACAGTTAATAAAAAGGACAACTCAACCACTGGAATTCCAACCAGTTATCAACCGAATTGATTTTAGGATAACAAAAAGATAGTTCAAATGCTAAATTTTCAATCGATACCAACCAAATTAATTTTTTTAACAAAATAAATAGCTTAGTCGCTGAATTTTTACCTGATTAGTAGCCAAATTCAGCTCGATTGATTAAATATAGTGCAAATTAAATTAATTAAGTAAAATTCAACATATTCTAGCACCCCACACACACATGGTAGCCCTTCAATTGAGTTGAATTTCCAAGAATTCAGCGAGCGGTCCACAGCTTCAGCAAGATAGTAGCAGCATGGGTAGAGCAGCCCAAATTTTCATCCAAATTTTCAATAATTCAATGAAGAATTCAACACACACATGGTATAAGAGTCCCCACACACACGACAACGTCATACTTAATCAAAATATTCAAGAAATTCAACAACAAACACACACACACCCACGGTAGCAAGAAAATCAGCAAGATGATGATTTTAGTACACCTCATCCAAAGGATAAGGAATGTTGACTAAATTCAACCCAATTTAATAGCCACTTGGCAGCTTCTAAAGCCACCAAATAGTATAGTGATTCAGCAAATTTAGGGGACGAATCAGCAAATTTAGGAGGCCAACTAAGCTAAAATTTAGGAAGCAAATGGGTGTCTTGGCAGCAGCCTAATGTTTAGGAAATAATTCAATTATTTGGCCTCCAAATTATATGAGGCCACGTGAGGAAGAGAAGAGGAAGAAGGGAAGGGAAAGAACCACAAGAAAAAAAGGGGAGAAAATGGAAAGAAAAAAGAAGGAAAACCGAGAAAGATTAGAAGCTAAACTAAGAAGCAGAAGAGGGATGAACAAAAGCAAGAGAAGTGAAACTTAATTTTTAGCAAGTGTATTTTAATCCCCTTGTTCAATTGTTGCTTATTCTTGTGAATTCTCCTTAAATATTGTTACTCCAATACTTAAGATTACTCATAATTTTTATCATATCATTATTTTAGCATGTGATATAACCGGTTGAATATTGAAACCAAAGTTAGTAGCTAAAACAACTACTATTATCTGGCTAAACCGACAACCTAATGATCTCTAAACCGGCTCAAATTTGGTGACCAATTAGCTAAGCCTCTTAATGATGTTGTGACAAATCGGCTCACAAAATTGGGCTGAACCAGACCTCACATCAGCAATTGAACTAACTTCAGTAATCATGCTGATATTTGAAAATGCACCCTATGAAAAAGGCTCCAAATGGGATTAACTGGCACCATATTGACTTGAGTACCTTGTGGTGATGTTCAAATATCACTCTGTAAAAATTAACCCTAAACTAGTCAAGAACTGGTCACTAAAATAGAGATAGAATCTGGCTATAGCAGGAAATGCTGATGCAGAATTCCAGTTATAACTTTAACCCAAATCGGCTAAAATATCAACTTGAACAGGTCATAAACCAAACAAATTTTAAAAATTGAGTCTCTTAGCTATAAGAAGGCTTCTTGAACCGGTCAAAAACTGGCCTCAAATTGACCATAAAGTCAATAAAACAAAATCGGCCTATATTGATGCTGAAATTGGCAGTTTGAAAAAAAGTGACCGAACCAGACCTTGAACCAACTCAACCGGCAACCATCATAGCCAAAGTATAATGTATTGAAGCTAACCTATCCACCAATAAACTGACCATCCAAAACCATTTAAATTAATTTATGAACTGGGCCCCTAAATAGCACCAAAACCCGCCCCAGCATCCTTATTGATGCTGAATCTGGTAGTCTAGGAAAAATAGACTAAACCGACCCCGAATCGGTTGAACCAGCAGCCGACTTGGCTAAGTCATCAAGTACTAAGGTCATCAACCTATGAATCAGCTACCAAAAATACGTTGAATTGATTACTGAACCGAACCCCTAAATACTACTAGAATCGACTGACAACATCCGTGTTGATGTTGGAATTATGGCTACTGAACTGGCCCAATTTTGGTTCCCAAATTAGTTGAACCGGCACTCAAATCAACCAAGATATTATGAGGTATTATTAAAATATCAATCGGTAAAAAAATTATGCCTCAAACCAGCCCCTGAACTAGCCCTTAAATTAGCAAGATGAACCAGCCAACAGATGGTTATGCCTTGAATTATTGAATCGGTTCATCAAACTAGTTTACAAGTGATGAAAATTAATAATAAAAATTTGTATGGACCAACCCTTGAACTGGCTGTTACATCAGCCATGAACCAATAGCCGAGTCCGTAAGTAATTGTTATAAAATTAGATTGAAGGAATCAACCCGAACTGGCCCCAAACCAATTACCGAACTGGTAACCGAATTAGCCGAATATATTGCATGTTAAATATGAATTTTAACACATGTAAAAGTTTAAGATTAAATATACTAAATTGCACAATGCATTGATTCTTATTACGATTTACAGGTTATTACTAATTATTGCATTTTATGATCGTATGTTTTGATATTATGAAAAGTACATGTGGAAGCTTTGTAAGTTCCAAAAAATATGATTATTTTCTTTCGGAATGAAGAAAATTAAGAAGTATCAAGAACAAGTAGAAGCTTCCAACAGGGGTTTTGAAAAACAAGAATTAATAAACTAGGCTAAGGAATTATTTTGAGTGGGTAATATTTCTTGACATGCCATAGATATTGTAGTAGAAACTCAAGAATTGTCCTTACCAAAGATTTTAGCAGGTGATATTCCTTGGCACACATTAGGATATTATAATGAAAAATTGAGGAATTGCCCCTATCGCCATAGGGGAATGATGGTTGCTTTTGGCCCCATCTATCGGGATATAATAGGTATGTGTTACCCTTCCTTAGGGTGTATTGTGGAAGATATGGATTTAGATTATGAGGACTAAACATGATCCTTTTCTCGATTAACCACTCCATTAGCTGGTAAGACCTACTAGTCATAAAATAAAAACAAATGGCAATTAAGATTAAGAAAAGAAAAGAAATGTTAAAGAAGGTTAAAGTTCATACATGTTTTTAAACAAATACTATTCCTCTTATTTATATATTTATTTTAATTATAAATGCGCATGTCTTTACTTATATATACCTTATTGAGTATTTGACTCACTCTCTTTCTGTTTTTTCTAACTATTTAGATGGCAACCCCGAGTTGATATTTAGTGAGTAGGATTGAAGCCAGAAGTTGATTAGGTTCAAGTGATGATGAATTGTAATATAATGTAGTGGATAATTCTATGATCAAGAAATTATGTACTCTATCTTAAGATAAAATAAATACATTGTTGCTATCGATCGTTTAGTTATGCTTTCACAAAATGTTATGGTCATTATTTATGCTTCTATAGATTTTTTTTTTACGGTGATGATTTTGGCATCTAGTCGGATCTCTAAAGAATCCGACATCGTATTCTATTCGTTTAGGGTTGGAGTCACTTAATATGACAATTTTATGGATCATGTGTATAATGATTATATATTTGGTGGACTTATATATAAAATGACATATTATTAAGTGTAAATGAGGATGTGGGACATCATAGATAATACCTCCCATTGGCCTAAAACTCCTCTTAAAATCTTCATCCCAAATGAAAATTGCTCATTTTTACATCAAATCAAAATTTTCAACAAATCACTTATCAGATTTAATAGAACCCATGAGCCTATGCTCTTCCACAACTTCCGTCGATCGCTCTCAAATTATTTCCATTTTAATTTTATTTAATCCTTAGACATATTACCTTTAGAAATAGTATGACCCCAAATGATACTTTTTCCAACCAAAAACTTACATTTATTCAAATATCTACCTTTCTTTCAAGATCTGCAATGAAAATCCTCAAATGGATCTTATGCTCTTTATGATTTGAATAAGTTAGACTATCATCAATAAAGTCATCACAGAATTGACCCAATTACTATCGAATGATCCAAAAGATCCACAAAAGATGTCAGTGAAATCACTAACCTAAAAGTCACCACCGAACTCATAATGGTCGTACCTTAATCCTTAAGGTTGTCTCAAACATATTTTTAATTCATCCTTAATTAACAGTATTCCAAACACAAATTGACTATTAGAAACATTGAGCCCTTACAATTGATTAAATAAAGCTCCTATCAATTCCCAACACTAGCTGTTTGAACAATTTGTCTCCCAACAAATTAGACTTTTCAACAAACCATAAATAACTTCATTGATTCATCTTACATACCTAAAGTACTAAAACACTCCATCGCAAAGCAGTCGGCCAATACCTCTTTGATTCAATGCGGGATCTTCATAATTAGTGCCAATTTCAACAGAACTCAATAGTAACTTCAATTTACCAATTCGAAGATAATCTAGATTAATTCTTTCCTCTAAGAAACATCGTCAAATTCTCATATAACTAGAAAAGCCTTTATGACCACAAAATAGCTCCCAGATATAGTCACATATGCCAAATAACTCGGCATATATCAAATAAATTGCAGGCAAAATGATATCAATTTCGCCGCCTTTCAATCGACTCCTTTTCACATTCAAAATTCACAACGCTTATTACCAATCAGTCTGTTCTTACTGAACAATTCATACTAGCACGATGACTCACCAACTAAATCACCGATAATATCATATCAAAGTCTAACACATCAAATAAAATCATTAATCATATCTACTAATCCAAACTGGTTACCTAGGGGGCACCATATTCATGACTAAAGAATCTCATAGATATCGATGCTACTAATGTAAGGTCTGATCCTCAAATTAACAAATAAACTTAAGAAATACAAGGAAAGGTATAGACTCTGAATCTACAAATAATACATGTGCTAAAATGTCAACTTTTAAAAATTTTACCTCCCACTATGGTAGATGATACATCTACATCTTATGCTATCACCGCAAAACCTCAACCAAAAGTGCTAGACTTTTTTGCTGTCTGTCTCGAAGGATAAGGACAATCCTTAATCATATGGCCTATCTGTCCATGTTTGAAACAAATTCCCAACCTTTTGTAACATAGCCTCCCTCCATGAAATGTTTCATAATACGAGCATACGGGTTTTATGTGATGGACTATATTCTAAAACCTGTCATTTAACTTATTCATATTTCATTATCTTTTAATGATTAATTTTACCAACGGTAAGTCATCAACCCAATGGATGTGAACTTATCTTAATAATATTCCAATTAACCGGTACATAAATAATAAATCAACATACACAGGATCCAAGTATATTACCACATCATCTACGGATCTGACATCAATCTAATAATATGATGCTAGTTTCATATTAAGGAAAGACACCTATTAAATCATACACAAACCAACTTGTGAAAGTAATAATATATACAACAATTACCTATTTGATATAGAATCGTCACTAAGATATATTGTTATTTATACAACCATCAAAATGGGTCAGAATTTCACATCATCTATGAAATAAAACAAAATATAGTACATATTATCCCAAAATATAAGTTGACAAAATAATATCTCCAGAGGCATATACTAAATTCTTCAATCCTCACTCTTACTATCAAGTTAAAACTCATGTGAAACATCTGAAGGGTTAGTAAAACAGTAAGAGAGTAAGCTAAATGCTTAGTAAGGTATAATAAAGATCATGCAATTCTTTTACTTAAAACATAATTGTGACAGACCACGTCCTAACATTCATCAACAACTTGATTTCCATCAAGCATCCATACTAGACAAGATTAAATAATCTCTTGGATGTGAGATTTTCACATCGATACCTCAACTAAAACCTACAAATAATAAAGTTGACAATCACAGGACCTAAAAACAAATGCCACACATCTATGGCTCCAACATCGATGATGACGTCGGACCTGGTAAAGGATGAATGCCTGCCAAAATCAATCCAACATATATATATATACATATCCAACAATATTCGTGGAAGTAAAAAAAAAACATCCATAACAAACTTCCTCCATAACTTGCACAACGTGAAACACCTTATTTCACTTCCACAAAATAATCCAACACAAAATAATAATCTTGTCCAAGATCAATCATAAAACTGGTAGCTCCAGAAAACATAAAATATACTAAACGGGCTAACAGCATCACCTGAAAATCCAAAATACATCAAAAATCATGTCCGAAACTATCCTAACAAGTCTGGAATAAATAAAACGGTCTAAACTTGTCCAAAATACAATAGTCCATTGACCACAAAAATAAACAAGCCTAATTCTTCCAAATCTTCAATCTTTCTCATTGGGTAAGAACTCCTGCATCTCCTGCTTCTCAGAAAGTTAGTAAAAATAGTAAAGAAGTGAGCCAAATGCTTAGTAAGGTATAATATAAAAAGGAACGTGCATACTTTAAACTTAAGTACATATCAAAAGGGATATAAGAATCGTGATTGTGCGCAAAATTTTAAACATATACAAAAGTCTTCATAATGCATATCCAATTTTATTATCTTTATACTTAACCAGAAAATATACTTAAATCTTACTTTTATTTAGAGATCAGGCCAGTAGGGCTTTACTAGCTAAAGGAGCGGACTATCAAAGAAAGAATTGTGTATGCTTCCATACAATCTAATACGTCACGCTCCTATTCAATACCCAGAGGTCGGCGGTCTACATATCTCCCTATAGATGGGGCTAGACGCCGCTTTTCTCTCTCCCGTGGTTCTAAAGGGACAGTCATCGATATACCACTTCACTATCCTAAGGCAAGCCAAAGAATAATACCCGTTGAATGATCCTCAGTCAAATTTATTAACTTATCTTAAGGAAAACTCCACACTTAGCTTCATATCACTTAGTTCTCATCCTTGGAGAATGGTTCATAAATCTTAATAAATTGTAAAGTTCCCTTTCATACTTTTATAATTCTTTTCAAAGTATATATACTTGTTTCTTGTCATACAATGTTCACATGTGTGATGAAACGGGCCATAATCCTCTAACGACCTCCGTCAATATTCATACTAAGTGTGACAGACTGGAGCTCTTACTAGGCTGTGATACTCGTCCGTCCATATCAAAGTGCGAACATTAATAATCATGCAATATTTTATAATAAAAGTGCATATAGGATTCAAAGCAGCCAAAGCCCTTAAATCGGCCTTATCTTGGCTGGCCAACTATCTAGGTCGGCCTCATCTAGGGCGATTGTTTATAAGGAGAAACGTTTGACGTATGAGATGCCACTAGGAACCGAAATTAATTAAACCATCAAGTTTAGTGTAAGTATACAATTATCCATTAATTTAGACAGCAGAATCATTTCACAAAAGTCTCCAAAATGATCAAAAAAATATCAAGTCAATCATATACTACTCTGTGAATCCAGATCGGCCTCCCTGCCTAGCTAGTCCTTTTGGCTCTACTCTTTCTCATCCAGCATGAATTATTGCTCATCTGAAGGTAAGAAAATAGTAAGGAGCGAGCAAATTGCTCAACAAGATACAAATAAGCAAAGCCATGCATAAATATAGCTTCGAAATGAAATCAAAAGAAATAGAATGAGAGCATTTTGCATACAAAAATATAAAACATGGGTCAAAGATATCTTCATGAGAATTGATTTCCAAAACGAATTTAAATCCAAAATCAACTTTCCTTTAATTGCTACATTTTAGGCATACAGCTACTCAACTATCATATATCAATAATGGCTACATTTTAGATCTGTAGCTACTCGACCATCATATATCAATAACGACTATATTTTAGACCTGTAGCTACTCGACCATCATATATCAATAACAATTACATTTTAGGCTTGCAGCTACTCGGCCATTGTATATTAAATCCAATTTTCTTTAGTCTTGAGCTTCAAATAACTAAAGTCCTTAAAGAGCAAACTTACTTTTATAAATGGCGAACAAACATGCAAGCGGGTAAGATTCTTTAGATAAGAAAACTAATATAAGTTGACAGTAATTAAACATGCTAGATAACCTCTCTGTGCACCATAGCTTAAACTTTACCAAAATTTACTGCAATGTCGAACTTAATAAACTGAAGGAATTCTAATAGTTTTCAAATAGGATCCGAGAAACAAAATCCTCACGTGTAAAACATAACACATGCACTGAATATGAAATTCCTTCATAAAACATGAGAAAACAAGTATCATGATATGCATTATATAGAACATGGCGAAAAATGGCATTAGAACAATAATACCCGAAAGATTTGGACAAGAATTAGCAACAGCCAAAGACGAAGTATAGAGTACACTTGCCTGATTCTGATATACAAATTCCCTTACTCAAATCTGGCCTGAAGTTCTTCCTCTCCTACTTATCCTTCATGCTACTCTCAAATTTCCTAACTCCCTTTCCTTACCCCTGAATCCAATATTTATAGACAATTGGGTAGGTGGGAGTAGGTCACCTACTTGATACTTCTTTTTTTACTAAGTTTCCTCTTTCTTGAAGGTCAACAGAGTAGGTGGAAGTAGGGTATGGGCCTGAACTGACTATGCTAAACATCTCATTGTCTCTCGCTCTCACCTTTGAGT
Source organism: Nepenthes gracilis (assembly GCA_033239525.1). Taxonomy (NCBI): domain Eukaryota; kingdom Viridiplantae; phylum Streptophyta; class Magnoliopsida; order Caryophyllales; family Nepenthaceae; genus Nepenthes; species Nepenthes gracilis. Next base: position 9,357,417 of record BSYO01000010.1, on the reverse strand, counting down.
CATCAGTCTCTCTTTCTAATTTTTCAAACAACCTCAGTTCTAATTTTTCAAATGACCTCAGTTGTTACTGTTTATTTACAGATCACAGTTTCATAGTTATTTTGGTTATCTCCCTAATTCTGGTCAACCGCTATAATTTTGGTCAACTATTCTAATTTCGATCAACTACTCTAATTCCGGTCAACCATTCAAATTTTGGTCAACTCTCTTAACCAGTCTTCTTTCTAATATTGGCAACCATTTTTCAAATTGGTCAACCATTTATTCCGGTCAACTATTTTGGCCGGTTAACAATTCAATCTATCTAGTCAAGAATTCTTAACCGGCCGTCTTGCTACCTAGGTCAATTTTCGAATTAAGGCCGTGAGAGACTAAGTCCTAGGAACCGAATCCTTATAATGCTCCCTAACTTATAAAATTTCGTCATCGAAATTTGACAAGACTATATATATATACCTTATGGAAATAATTGGGGGCACTTGCTCCGGATCTCTGTTTCACGTACCCATGTAACTTCCTCGGCAGAGTGATTTTTCCACAAAACTTTTACTAGAGGGGCGGTCTTTGTGCGCAATATTTGATCCTTCCGGTCTACAATCTACACTAGTTTCTCTACGTAAGATAGATTTTCACCAATAGTCAGTGGCTCAAAATTAATTACATGCGCTGAATCATAAACATATTTATGAAGCATTGATACATGAAACATATCATGAATATCAGCCAAGCTGCACGGCAATGCTAACCGGTAAGCTACTTCACCAACTTTCTCCAAAATCTCAAAGGGTCCAATGAATCTCGATTTCAACTTTCCTTTTACTCCAAATTGGGATGTTCCTTTGGATGGCGATACTTTGAGGAATACAAAATCACCGATTTCAAATTCCAATGTCGATCTCTTCTTGTCTGCATAACTCTTCTGCATACTTTGAGCTACCTTTAAATTCTCATGAATTAGCCTGATTTTTTCTGTTGTCTCCTTAATAATTTTCGGACCAAGTAGTCATCTATCTCCCGTCTCTTTCCGATGAATAGGCGATCGACATTTTCTCCCATATAAAGCTTCAAACGGTATCATACCAATACTCACATGGTAACTGTTACTATAAGTAAACTCTGCTACAGTGAAATGATAATTCCAGCTACCTTTCATTTTTAACACCGAAACTCTTAACATGTCCTCTAATATTTGAATGGTGCGCTGCGATTGACCATTTGTTTGAGGATGATAAGCTATGCTAAATTATAATTTTTTCCCAATTCTCGATGTAAGTTTTCCAAAAATTTTGAGATAAACCTTGCATCTCTGTTGGATACAATCAAGGCTGGCACACCATGGAGCCTAACAATCTCATTAATATACAGTCAAAGCCAATTGATCCCCGAGTAGGTCATTCGAATCGTTAAGAAATAGGCCGATTTGGTCAGCCGATCAATGATAACCCACATTGCATCGTGGTTCTTCGGAGTTCTACTCAAACTAGACACAAAATCCATCACAATGTCCTCCCACTTCCAACTTGGGATGGGCATCGGTTGCAACAGTCCAGCTAGTTTCCTTTTCTCGGCTTTGAATTGTTGACAGATAAGGTATTTATTTAACAAAAGCTACAATTTTCTTCTTCATATTTCTCCACTAGAACCTTTTCCTTAAGTCCGGGTACATTTTGTTAATTCTAAGGTGAAGTGTATACCTGGTTCGGTAGGCTTCCTTCATAATTTCTTCCTTAAACTCCTTATTTTCAGCATCAGCCCGAATATTAAAGTCAACTTTGGAGTCCTTCAAATCTCCAGCAATCTCTATCAAGAAGGAATCATTCTCTTATCCCTCCTTGATTCTCCGCAACACCTTCGGTTGCACTTGAAGATAAAATAGCAACATTCGATTGCCTTTGACGTACCGCTGGATTATACAATGCTTCATACAATCCAGCATCTCTATCTCCTTAATTTGCAGTCTTGCACAAGGCTTGATCGGCGACTTAAAGTATCGGCCACCACATTGGCTTTTCCTTGCTGGTATTGGATTTTACAATTATAATCTTTCAAAAATTTGATCAACCTTCTCTGCCTCATGTTCAACTCCTTTTATAATAATAAATACTTTAAACTCTTATGGTCAAAATATACAAAATATTTTTCTTCGTACAGATAATGTCTCCTGATTTTCAATATAAATACCATAGTAGCTATTCTATATTAAGGAAAAATCGGAATTGGAGTTTCTAAGAGAAGCTCTCCCTTCTCTCTAGGATTCAAATTTCAAATTTCTTTGGCTCACTAGAGTTTCTGATTGGTGCAACCGCCGGCCATGGCCGGCCTTCTGGTAGTTCCGTCTGCTAGAGATTGGCCTTCTTCTCTGTCCCTTGGCCCTATCGCAATTCCTTCGGTGGTGAGTTCCTCTCCCTCTACCACCTCTAATTTCATACCTCCCCCCTATTCAATTGATTCCTCATCCTCACTTCTCCCCCTTCTTCTTCCACCCCCCTATGACCTTTGTCAATATATCTTCACCCCCTTGTCCGCCTTCTTTGTCTCCTCTCTCTTTTAGATTGGCACTCTCTACGACGTTGCTACTTTCATCCTCTACCTTTCCTACTGTTTCGGGGAGCGTCTTTCCTGCGCTACCTATCTCTTGTGCCACTCTAATAGATTTTTCCTTGTCGTCGGCTTTTGATTCGGTGTTCCCTCCTCTTCGTGATTGCTCTGACAGTCCTTATGCTCATTCTATTCATTCAACGAGTTTTTTTGATAGTATTCAGGGTTCAGCCCAAGTGGTTTGTCCTTTGCCCGTCTCCGATGCAATTAATTTTGAGGTATTTCAGGGTGAGCCTGCTGCGTTGGCTTCTTTGTCTGGCATTCATTAAGTTGGGGTTTGCCCTGTTCTCACTAAATCCAGCTTGTCAAATAATCGGCTGAATCCTTTGCCTACAAATATGTTTGTTTGCTCTTCTGTGAACCCTCATCCTAGCAGTTTGAATGACTCCTTTCCTTCGTCATTGTTAGCTGTTGTCCAAAAGGAAAATTCGTCCCTTTTTGTGACGATGAGATTCTTCCCTTCTCAGAAAGTTGAAGGTGGTACTACTTTTATCTCACTGCCTCTTGAAGTTATTAAACAAGGGGAGGAGATTTGGGGTGCCACTTTGGTGGGCTACTTCTTTGATAAACCTTTGTACTTCCATGCCGTCAACTTCATTGCTCAAAAAATCTTGGCGTATTTGGGGATGTGTCACATGATTGGTAATTCCTATGGTTTCTTTTTCTTCCAGTTTGCTTCTCCAGTTATGATGGAGAAGTGTTTAGGTGCTGGCCCTTGGACCTTTACTGGGAAATCCTTGTTTCTCAAGTGATGGTTCCCAAGGATGCCTCTGTATAAGGAGGAACATAAGACTTTTCCCATATGGATTAATTTGTTTAATGTGTCGGTGGAATTCTGGACACCTCTTGGTCTTAGTTAGATAGCTAGTGCTATTGGAAAACCCATTGAATTAGATGCTAACACAGTTAGAATGGACCGTATACAATATGCTCGGGTTTATGTTGATGTAGGAGCTAGTGTGGTTCTTCCTTCCAAGATCAGGTTAAATTTGGGGGCACTGTCTTATTCTGGCACGGCTCTTGTAGAGGTTGATGTGGATTACCAGTGGAAGATTGATCAAGGTGACCATTCCTTCCAACCTGGTCACATTGTTCCCTTTCCAAATCTAAGCGGGTTTATAGGCCTCATGGTAAAATTGTACCAGATGGGCCGTACTCTATGCACTAACGAGTATTCAAAAGGCTCAGGATGCTACTACTCCGCTCACTAAGCCAGTGGCCGCCCAGGTATATTGAGGCACTTGACATCCCGTAAACATCAAAAATCCAATCTTAAGAAACCTAAGCGCACTAAAGACTAATGTGTTCATCGGCATATTCTTGGCTAAGATAAGGAGCCACATCGGTTTGAGGGCATTTGGTCGGTCATATACCCTTTGCCTAGTATGAAATTTTTATCGGTCTGGTTGTGGTGTTGGTATTTAGATTTTACCGGTCTGGTGAATGTAGCCGGTATGGTGTTTTATCCCGTCTTACTAACCAAAAAAAATATTGCTTACTAGCCGGTTTGCTTTTTGTGTCATTGTGTCGGTATGGGTGTGTTTGGCAGGTTTGTGTTATTGCCCGAAATGTTATGCTTGCCGGGATGGATTATTAGTCGGTGTGGGGTATTTTGCCAGTTTGGGGCTTGATGGCAGGCTGGTGAATTTGCCAGTTTGGTAATTTTGCCGCTTTATTGTTCTTTGCTGGTATGGTGTACCCTACTAGTATGATAAAAAAAACACCAAGTATGGTGTGTATGCCCGAAATGGTTTTTTTGCCGGTATGGGTATTTGCCGGTTAGGTGTAATATGCCCAGTATGGTTATTTGTTGATGTGGATCGTTTAGCGCAATTGGCTTTTGGCAGAATTTGCTTCTTGCCGATTTGGGGGCATTTGCTGGCCGGTCTTGTGCCTATTGCCCGCTGTCTCCTTTTGATTTTCTCAGTATGGATGGCTTTTAGAATTTTCGGTCAACTTGTTGACTGGCCTACGAACTATATGGCGCACGGGCGGCCCGGTTGCAACTGGCGGAGCACGGTGCATAAGGTCACTGTCGTCTCCAGCTTGTTTAGCTTGTGTAACTGCATTTTGGATGGTTTGATTGAAGGCAATGGTGGATGTATCTTTGATTGTTTCTTTCAATTCTTTCTTTGGTTTCATGATATGTTCTATGGTGCCCGGGGTATACCCTAGCGTATTTGTTCTAACTCCAAGTTGGCAAAACACTTGGAGATAGAACATTGATTTTGTAATCTTTTATTTTTATTTTAATACAATTTACTTACAGAAAGAAGTGGCAGCTAGTTCAAATCATGGATTGGATAATTCCTTTCATGAATCTTTAACTACCGGGATCCTTAAGCAACCACCTTTCCATATTGCATTAGGACACAACTCAGTCTGGTCTTATAAGTGACACAGTAAACGACCAATCCACCTGATTTGTCCAGAATAATCAAAATCAGCACAGAGATTAACCAGTCCTTTAGCTCATGAAAACTTTGTTCACATTCCTCGGTCGATTCAAACCTAGTCTCCTTCGTTAACTGAGTGAGCAGCATAGCAATTTGAAAAAAATTTTCCACGAATCTACAATAATATCCGGCCATGCCTAGAAAACTCTGGATCTCAGTCACCGACTTCGGTTTGCTCCAATTCACCATAGTTTCAGTCTTCTTCAGATCGACCTAGATTTCACCCTTAGAAATAATATGGCCTAAGAATCCCACTTCTTCCAACCAAAATTAACACTTATTCAGCTTCGCAAATAATTGGTCCTCTTGAAGGGTTTGGAGCATGGTTCTCAAATACACCTCGTGCTCTTCTTGATTCTTAGAATGAATAAGGATATCATCAATAAAGATTACCACAAATTTATCCAAATAAGGTCGAAAGACTCGGTTCATTAAATCCATAAAAGTGGCAGAAGCATTTGTTAACCCGAACGGTATTACCATAAACTCATAGTGGCCATATCTCATCTAGAATGCAGTTTTTGCCACATCCTTTTGTTTAATTCGGAGATGATGATATCCGAATCGAAGATCAATCTTTGAAAACACACAGGCTCCCTGCAACTGGTCAAAGAGGTCATCAATCCTTGGCAAGGGATATTTATTCTTAATTGTGATCTTATTTAACTCTAAATAATCCACACATTATCTCAAAGTTTCATCTTTCTTTCTCACAAATAAGACCGGCACATCCCATGGGGACACACTCGACCTAATGAAGCTCTTATCCAGCAATTTTTGCAATTGCTACTTCAACTCTTTCAATTCAGGTGGTGCCATTCTGTAGGGTGTCTTTGATATCAGTGTCGATCCTGGCACCAGCTCAATTTCAAACTTTATCACCCAGTATGGTGGCAACCCAAATAATTCTTTAGGAAATATATCCTCAAACTCACACACTATAGGGATCTCCTTAGCTGACATTTCATGATTCTCAGTTACACTAACATAAGCCAGATAGGCCCAGCATCCATTCCTAATCAAATGCAGGGCATGAATAGCCGAAATGAAACAAGATGCCTCTTTTCGCAGAACTCATTGAATATAAAAAGGCTCACTTCCTGAAATAACAAAATCTATCCTCTTCTAAGAACAATTAATATTAGCGTGATATTTTACCAACTAATCCATGCCTAAGATTATATCAAAATCACACATCTCCAACAAGACTAAGTTAGCTGGCAACTGAGATCCATGAACCTCAATAACACATCCTGGGTACATAATATCTAGAACCACAGACGACCCTGTGGGTGTTGAAACAATCAAAGAATAATCAAGAATCTTAGAGGATGATGTAAGATGATGTGCAAATCTAGGCAAAACAAATAAATGGGTGGATCCTAAATCAAAAAGTACATAACAAGAAACACCACAAATAGAGAGAATACCTTCCAGAATGTCTATTAAAACTTTTACTTCCTTTGTAGTGACTACAAACACCTTGGCTGGAACAGCAGGTTTGGACGCTGGGGCTTGCTTCGGGTGAGGGAAGCTCCTTACCATATGCCTCGCCTGTCCACAATTATAACATACTCACACCAGCTTAAAACAAGGCCTGTCCTCGTGCAGCTTCCTGCAATGAGGACACGAGTTCGTTGATACCCTTGTGGTTGGCACTGATTGGCCGATCTCCTTCCTGGACTTTGGTTGCTTCAACTTTTTCGGTGGTCTCCTTGATCCCACACTGAAGTTGGCTCTCAAACTACCTCGGTCAAACATCCTCTTTTAAACAACTCCTCTTTCTCAAGCTCCTTCTCGTAAATGAGAGCTTTATCCAACACTTCTCCATAATTTAGCAACTTTAAAGTCAATAAATGTTTCCTAATATCATCCCTCAAGCTTTGCAAAAATTTTCTGGCCTTCCTTTCTACCCTTTCTACCATAAATGGAGCAAAACGGGATAACTCTGTAAATTTAGTATTGTACTCAACTACTGTATGATTGCCTTGCCTTAATCGTAAAAACTCTTCATCTTTCTGCCCACAGAGATTGGTAGGAAAATATTTCTCTATAAAAGCTGTTTGAAACATAACCCAACTAATTTCATCATCCGATACATCAAATACTCTCTTTTGCATTTCCCACTAATGATGGGCTTCTCCTTCCAATTTATGAGTAGCAAACAAAACTCTGTCTTTGGCCAAACATTTAATAATAGTAAACACCTTCTTAAACTGTTGGATCCACGTGTCTGCCTTCATTGGATTCGGTTCCCCCCGAAAATTCAAGAACTCGTTCAGTCGTAAATCTCTCATACGCCATTGGACTAGGATTCGGTAGGGCCGGGTTTGGAGTAGGAATAGGAGCCATATAACATTGCTCCATCAATTCTATTATGTGAGTCATTCTTTCTAACAAGTTCAAATACTCAACCTCTCGATCTTGAGGGGCACTAAAGCCAACTCGGTTATTTCTTCTTGTACTTGTCATGGTATTATCCAATAACCAAAATATTACAATATCAATAAATTTGGCATATTCAGATTATGGGGAGGGGTTACTAATTATTTGATAGATTCAAAGATTACACTCCTGAGCTTCATACAACTCTACATCTCGGTCATTTAACCACCTCAGCCGTAAGTTATTCCTCGGCCGTTAACAGCTCAATATTCCATCTAATCCTAATTATTCTTATCCCACTTCTACTTAGACCAAATCTAAGCTTCCTCTTTAAGATCGATTAACCCTAAGTTATCTCTATCTCTGATACCACTTGTGACGAAATGGGCCATAATCCTCTAATGACCTTCGTCAATGTTCATACTAAGTGCGATAGACCAGAGCTCTTGCTGGGTTACAATACTCGTTCGTCCATATCAAAGTGTGAACATAAATAATCATGCAATATTTTATAATAATAGTGCATATAGGATCCAAATCGGCCGAAGCCCTTAAGTCGGCCTCATCTTGGCTGGCCAACTATTTAGGTCGGCCTTATCAAGGCCAGTTGGCTATAGGAAGAAACCATTGATGTATGAAATGCCACTAGGAACCGAAATTACTTAAACCATAAATTTTAGCGGAAGTATATAATTATCCATTAATTTAAATAGCAAAATCATTATACAAAAGTCTCCAAAATGACCACAAATATATCAAGTTGATCATATACTACTATGTGAATCCAGATCGGCCTCCCTGCCTCGCTAGTCCATCTGCCTCTACTCTTTCTCATCCGACATAAATTACTACTCGTCTGAAGGTAGGAAAATAGCAGTGAGTGGGCAAATTACTCAGCAATGTACAAATAAGTAAAGACATGCATAAATATAGCTTCAAAACGAAATAAAAAAAAATAGAATGAGAGCATTTTGTATACAGAAACATAAAACATGGGTCTAAGACATCTTCATGAAAACTGATTTTTGAAATGAATTTAAATCCAAAATCAACTTTCCTTTAATGGCTACATTTTAGGCCTGTAACTACTCGACCATCATATATTAATAACGGCTACATTTTAAGCCTACAACTACTCGCCATCATATATCAATAACAGCTATATTTTGGGCCTATAGCTATTCGGCCATCATATATCAATAACGACTATATTTTAGGCTTACAATTACTCAACCATTATATATCAATAACAGCTACATTTTAGGCCTGCAGTTACTCGGCCATCATAATATTAATAACGGCTATATTTACATAAGGTTACCTATTTGGTACTTCTTTTTCCACTCAGTTTCCTCTTTCTAGAAGGTCAACGGAGTAGGTGGGAATAGGGTATGGGCCTAAACTGACTCTGCTAAACGTCTCATTATCTCTCGTTCTCACTCTCTGAGTCCTCGGTCTCTCTTTCTAATTTTCCAAATGTCCTCGGTCCTAATTTTTCAAATGACCTCGGTTGTTACTGTTTATTTATAAACTGTAATTTTATAGTCACTTTGGTTATCTCCGTAATTTCAATCAACCACTATAATTCCAGTCAGCCACTATAATCCTGATTAACTATTCTAATTCTGGTCAACTATTCTAATTTCGATCAATTTTTCTAATTCCAATCAACTCTCTTAACCGGTCTTCTTTCTAATATGGACAACTATTTTTCAAATTAGCCAACCATCTACTATAGTCAACTATTATGGTCGGTTAACAATTCAATCCGGCCGGTCAATAATTTTTAATTGACTGTCTTGCTACCTAGGTTGATTTTTTCATTAAGACCATGAGAGACTAAGTCCTAGGAATCCAATCCTTAAAACATGACTTCAAACACATGCATAAAATGACATGAAGCTTAGGAAAAGCACGGAAAATTTTACAACATTGTACTAAACAAAAATATTATCATTCTCGGATCATAATTATTAAATTCCATGCATTTTCACTTCATGTGTATAATATACATTTAATCCTTCAAATTTTCATAAACTAAATTTTGAATTTAGGGTTCAGGGTCTGAAACAACATTAAGAATTTCCACAAAAATATACAAAATGGGCAATTTTCACAATATCGGTCCATATATTTAACATATGGGACATTTCAGGAAGAAAATTCACACATTTAAGGGATTTAACATAATTACCTGGACATATGAAATATCATTTACAAAATACAAGTGATAAAACATCATAAAAACTCAAAATCATAGCATGCACGGGGTTAGGGTTTTCGATTCAGCACAATATTTCACATAACTTCGAAATCGGAAGAGAAATAGACATGTATACATGTTTTTCACATATATAGTTCAAAATCGGAAAGCAAATCAATATATATACACATTTAACACATGTATACTTCAAAATTTAAGCTTAAACGGGCATTTGAAAAAAAGTACCCAAAAAAATGACAAGAAATGTGCAACAAGAGAAATGAAAGTATAGGAACGTATTTGTCTTGACCCGATTTATGAGTTTCTCAACTAGCTTCACCCTGAAAAAGGACCCGAGAGCTTCGATTTTCCATTTGCTCTCGTCACCTGTGCATTCTCTCTCTCCTCTCTTTCCTTTTTCAGGAAAAATGAAAAAAAAGTTAAGCACGCGGGTTTAAATAACCGGACTGGCATTCAAGTGCTTGTTAGGTGCCCCTCGGGTGTGGCACCACTGGGTTCCGTACTCAAGTGTGCCTCGAACGAGGCCCCACTAGTTTCCAAGCTCCAGCGTGCTTCGAGCGCGCCTCAGGCGAGGCCTGAAACCAAACCCAAAATGATTTTTTTTCACATTCAATGATCTAAATTTTGATCATATTATCTTATTTAACAACAATTATTATAAAGTGAAGCTGGAAACCTTAGAATAATAGTAGAATAGATATCTTCGTCAAATATAATAATTTAAAGCATAGTCGTGATATTTATGAAATTTTTCTTCTAATTTTTTATCTTGTTTTTTTTTTTTTGTTATTTCTTTTGAAATATGCTAAAAACTTACATTTCTTATTTTTTTAGGGACTAGTGTAACACCATAATATTTTGATTCAGATTATATAATTATGGACTTAATATAGTAATAAATAATATGATATATTGATATTAATAAATATTATTAATAATAAATATTAAATAATTAATAATAAATGACAAATAATAATAACAATAAATAAAAATAATAATAGATATAAATAAATATTAATAATAATAAGTAACAAATAATACTGTTATTAATGAATAATAATATTAAATGATATAATAATAATAATAATAATAATAATAATGATAATGATAATGATAATGATGATGATGATGATAGATGAACGAAGAAGGAAATGAAGAAAAAAGAAGAAGGAAAGAGAGAGAAATTGCCGGTCAATTTGTTCTGCAACGACTTCTCCTTCTCCTGCTAATCAATTGGAAAGGCCACTTTCCCTTTTTCCTCTTAGTTACCAGCCCCATTTCTCTCCTTGTAGTTTCTCTCACTCTTTTTTAAATCGTTGCATTTGTCTTCTTCTTCTTGCGGGGCACTGGCGAAATCAGAGAGAGAGAGAGTGAGTGAGAACGGGGTAGTTAGAAGTCAACCGCTGGTGCTTGCCATCGCTGCCAGAGTCAATGCTAGAGACATCGTTGTTAAGCCGCCACTAAAAGTTGCTTCAGACGTGCCGAGGAAAATCAAAAGTATCAGGCAAGTGATTTTTCGTACTGTCACTTTCTGAAAGTGATCTCCTTTTAATACAAATTATACTCCCTATTTCACCTATTTATCGCAAATGATTCTCCATACTTCATTTATTTTCCCCATTGAAAGTGATTCTCCAAGCTTTACCCACTTTTTCGTTTTCATCTGATATTTGAATAGAGAGAAATTTGGAGGGGGATATGATTTTATCGAAAATCGGGTTAATAGTGGAGAGAATCGAAATTACCTAGTTGATTTCGTGAACGATGTCATCATTTTGTGCCAATTCACTGCTAATGAAAAGGATTTAGAGCAATGGCAGAGAGGGGAGAAAGGAAGAGGAAGAAGGAAGAAGGAAGAAGGAAGAAAAGGGGAGAGAAGAAAAGAAAAAGAAAAAGTAAAGAAAAAGAAAAAAAATGGGGAAAAGAAGATTCGGATTGGTGGAGAAAAATGAGGAGAGAGAAGGTTTCTTTTATTATATATATATATTATATTAAATGAAAAAAGGATTTCTTTTATTATATTATATATATATATTATATAATAAATATATATGTATTAAACGTGGACAGAGAATATAATATATAGAGAGAGAGGGAGAGGTGGAGTAAATTTTAACGTTTTTTTTTGGCAATGGTAAATAGGTGTGTACATATTTTAAAATATAAGTTAATTTATAAAATATGGTTAAGATTATTATATAGTTTCATTGAAAATTGCTAGACGAATTTAAGACGATTGAATCAGATTTGGAGATAATAGGTTTGTTCGCAAGTGATAATATAATATTTTGAATGTTTTTGAGTTTATAATTTTATAAAAATAAATTATTTAATTAATTTTGATAATTATTTGATTATTTTAGTAATTATTTTGGATATTAAATCTTGTGATTAGGCTTAGATATTCAACCTATTAATTTGAATTAATAATTTGAGTTTAGGTGTTTCGACTCTTAAATTTAGTTAGAATAATTAATGTACTTAATTAAATTAATTTAATTATAAGTTTAATTAATCAAGTAAATTATCATATATTTAAACTATATGAATATTAATATATTAAAAATTTATAAAAGATAATTATAAAAGCAAATTTGAGAGGTCAAAATATTAAAAATTAATATTAAAAATTTTAAGTGTTATTATGATTAGATAAATAATTAATTAATATTTTAATAAATATATGTAAAAATATATAATAATAATAATAATATGTGTAATAATAATAATAATAATTATTATTATTATAATAATTTCAAATGAAGGAAAGAAACAGGGAAAGAAGGAAAGAAAAGGAAAAAAGAAAGAAAGAAAAGAGAGGAAAGGAAAGAGAAGGAAAATGAAGGAGAGGAAAGAGGGAAGGGGGAAGAAGGAAAGAGGGAAGAAGGAAGGCATGCGTATGGCAGTGGCGAAGGAGGAACGTTTCGGAGGAAACCCTAACCTGCCTTCCCATTATTTAAAGCAACATTAGGGTTAGAGAAGGGGGACGAAACTGGGAAGGAAGAGCGCACCAAGCCGAAGGAGCCGCTGCCGTTGATCACAAAATCCAGGCAAGTAAACTTCCTATCTTGCCAAATAACCTCTTCCTTCATTATTGTTAATGTAAAATATCTGATGTATGCCTTGATTTGGGTGAGTAATCGGTGAAACATAATGTTCTAGATTTGGAAACCCGAATGTAGGGCCACGACTTTGCTAGAGGATGATCGACTTTTGAGGGCTTAATGATAAACTGGGGTTTCGTAAAGTGCCTAATGGAACTACAAGTATCAATTTTACATGTTATAACCCCCTAATTTTGGCGGATTTGGCACAGCCGTGGGAAACAGAGCTCCGTGCTCTGTTCCCATTTTCTAGTGAGCCTAGTGACCCAAGGGTCGCAATGTAAGTTAAGACCCGCCATTTTGCAAGTAAACCCTTCCCTTTCCATTCTCGGCTGTTGATTATGTGTTTTCATGATTTTGTGACACTTGATCCAAATTTGGTGACAAAGCGAGGACTTGGGAAAAAACAGGGCATCGTTGGGTTTCTGGCAATTGGCGTTGGAAGTAAGGGATTTGGAATCAGCTTATAAATGTACGTATATGTGGATGCATATGTGACCATTTGTGTATGTATTCATACATTTATTTATACATGTAGCTTTGTGGGCTGCTGCGAGTATGGGTGCTCCCTGTTCTGTGTCATGTGGGTGCATCGTGGCATGAGTGTGCGAGGTTGGGAGTGGGTGTAGTGCCCCGGGTTATGAGAAGGCGGTGAGGAGGTGGCGCTGTTGCCGTCACCGGTGGTGAACGGGCAGTAAGGAGGTGGTGCTACTACCGTGCGCCGCAGCTGGCATGTGTGTGTGTGTGGTTGTGGCCGGCAGAATGTGCCCAGTGTGTGTGCGTGAGGGTGAGCAGCATGTGTTGCTGTGTGCACGTCTAGGGTATGTGGGTATACGTATATATTTCAACGTATATGTATATACGTGAGTATGGTTTTGTATGTGTGTGTGTGTGTATATATATATATATACACGTGAGTATGGCTTTGTATGTGTGTGTGTGTGTGTGTGTATATATATATATATATAATTGTATATATAATTATGCTTGGATATATTTAGGAAGTATGTATAATTATATATGGGATGTTATATAATTACATGTATGTTGACATGCATTGATGGTAGAATACATTTATATAAAATTATGCATGTGTGTTGGTATACTTGAAATACTAATAGTCGGTTATGTGATTATTCCTGTACCTCATCGATGAAATCTAGTGGATTATTCTTTGTGTTAACTTCGTTGGCATCTGTATATTTTATTGGTACTCTATGGATAAGTAAAGGAGAGTGTATGAAGACTCCACAGTAATCGAGCGTATGGTAGTCCGTGGGACTATAGAGTAGTCACTACTTTTTCAATACTGATTCTATTCCAAAGGTTGAGGTTGTTGATATTACGGAGGGATACTTATAACCTAATGACCATCGTAGATGATAATATCTGGGATATTATTGGCGATGGGTGTTGGAGATAGTATGAGTATGCTATGGGTATAGCTTCTGGAAGGACTGTAGGGATAGTGAGGATACCATGAATACTAGGTAACCTCGTGGTACTCACCTAACCATCGGGGGAGTAAATACGCGGCCTTTAGTTAACTATGGTAGAATAAGATCCAGGGAGATTCATGATATTTCGTACAGTTATGACCTCAAATTGAGTTGATAACCAGATTCTTGTTATCTCATACAGTTAGTCAAGAGGGATGTTTATAACCGAGTGACTATCGTAGATGATGATATCAGGGATATCATTGCCAAGGGATATCGGAGATGGTATGAGCATGCTACGGGTACAACCTCCGGGATGACTGTAGGGGTAGTGTGGATGCTATGGATACTGGGTAACGTCGTGGTACTCACCCAACCGTTGGGGGCGTAAATACGTAACCTTTGGTTTACTATGGTAGAATAAGGTCCATGGAGACTTCTGTCATTGATACAATTATGACCTCGTATTGAGCTGATGATCGGATTCAATCGAATCCATATCGCTTCTTGATATCCAATTGTTCACATGACCTTTGATTTGTATAAATGACTTGTTATTGAGTCTTAGACAGTGGTTGATATACTATCTGCTATTATTACGCTTATTCATTATTTAATTGTCTGAGATGCTTTATTATACTCATCTATTGTTGATTATTTTTACTTGTTGGGCATTCGGCTCACTCTTATATTTTATTGGCTATATCGCTTCTTGATATCCAATTGTTCACATGACCTTTGATTTGTATAAATGACTTGTTATTGAGTCTTAGACAGTGGTTGATATACTATCTGCTATTATTACGCTTATTCATTATTTAATCATTTAATATACTTTATTGTACTCCTCTATTATTGATTATTTTTATTTGCTCGGCATTCGGATCACTTTTGTATTTTATTGGCTCCAGAATAGATAGGTTGACAGCAGAATAAAAGAGATCGCGTGTTATTGTGTAGACTCTAGGCAGAGGTAATATCAGAGATCGAGGCTCTCAGGATAGAGATTTAAGGTTTTTGTTGGTTCTATTTTTATTCGATGTTTATTAGATTTTTATTATGAGGATTGATATTTTGGACATCGAGGTTATTAAAATTATTTATTATTATTATTATAAATAATGAATTAATGATGCATTTATAATGTTCATTAATAATATTTTTAATGATGTTGAGTTCATTGATGATGTATAATTAATGACATCGGATGATTTCAGATTTTCACCGTAACGGACCGGGGATCTGAGCTCAGGTCGTCACAGATAATTAAGATGTGATTTTAATTATAAGATTTGAACATTGGAACAAAATGAAAAATTAGATAAATATTTAAATTGGTCATGTGACGGAACAGGTTATCACTCCCCAATAACTTCCATCAATAATCACATAAAACTAATACCCATAATTTAAATAATATAAATTTTTACGAAAAATCAGATAGAGTTTTCTCTGAAAATAGACAAGAACCATACATACAATATGTATAAACAACCTGCACAAAGCATATAACGACCAGACTTCAAATTTTACTCTATAACACATACACAGGATCCACAAATACCATATCATCTATGGTTCTAACACAATATCTCTATTGCTATATTGGACCTATGAGAAATGCCTTTTAAGAACTTCTACAAAACTCAACATTATATCTACGAAAGTATTCTATATCCATAAATAAACTGCGAAAACATAACAATGCTCCATAATAATTAAACAATAAGCCATATTGAAATTCAATACATAACATAAAACTCATTCAACTATTTACACAACGTAACACTATCCATATTCTAGATTCTAAGTCCTTGAAATCCAGCCGACTACCTTAGCTAACCCCTCTCATTGATCTTCTAATTGGGCGTCAGCTCGTAATAGTGAGCTAATAGGAGTAATAGTGAGCTAATAGCTCAACAAGTACAATCATATTCAAAGCTGTAAATAATATAAACAAGTTAAGCAGAACTAGATTATATGAGTATGAAGCAAATGCATGAACATGAACTTGATCAGATATGCTTGGAATACAATTACCTCTTTTCTTTTATTTTTATTTTCTTTAAAATATAGGTTAAGCATAATTATTCTTCTTTGTAGGCTTGGGCCAGCAGACCCTACCAACTTAGGGAGTGAATAATTGATGATAGATTATATTCACTCCACACAGTCAAATGCTAAAAGTTTAAAAGTTATGGATTTCTACAAATTGACATCCCTCTGGCGGGATGATCCCAAAATTTACCTCCTGAAGGTAGGCTGATCTAAAATTTCTGTCCTCCAAAATTAACGCCTCGAGGAAGAGCGGATCACGTATCGCTCCGTAGAGGGATCTATCTTCAATTACCACCCTTCAATAGTATCACCCGCTACAATACGTAACCATGACAATTCCTTGAGTTTCCAATGTCACACTAGTGGCATGCTTGGGAACATTATCCGTCAAAACATAAATCCTGGTCCAATTTTATGATTACTTATTCTTTTGAGTGAGGATCTACCAACTTTATTTCATAAATTTCTCCATCTGTGAGAACAAATCTATCAAATTTTTAAATGTGAAATTTCCATCTGAATGCTAGTATACTTATTATCTTGCTTACGGATTTTAAATCATTTCACGACTTTGCTTATATACGAACATCATATGCATAGAGAATATTTAGAATTCATACTATCGAAGAACATATTGACTTTAAGGGCTTTCGAATACAAATTTCCTTCACAGTCGCACATGTCGAAGCTTTCGGATTATTCAATCGAACATATACAAATATACATATCACTTAATCAACATTTAAGCATGGGAAAATTATGCAAGTTATCGTTCAATGTCCTCGGGTGAACAGTACTCCCATGAACAGTGCACGTGAATAGTATCCAGATACACATAATCGGTTAATTCTCAGAATTTTGCACATCCAATGGGTAATTGATCAAATTCATGGAATAGGTATTCATAATCCTAAGTCATTTTATGCATCAACGTGACGGACCAGATTATTTTCCATCAAATAACCTCCGTCAAAGGCTACACACACTCTAAAGCCCATAATTAAACTATGGACTTCTACAGAAAATCCGGCAGAGTTTCCTCTGCAACTGGACGAAAACTAAAAATACAACCAGTTAAAATAATATCCTGCACAAGCACACATCTAAACAAAAGGCTTAACTCAAAGCCTACAACACGCCACACGGGATCACAGCACTGTCATATCATCCATGGCTCCAATACAGTACTCCTATCTACTATACTGGATCTAGAGAGATGTCATCTAAATGAAATCAAACTCAAAACATATATATACAGACGCGGAAGCATACTAAATCATCATAAATGCGGAAACATAATAAAGCCATAAAACAATAACAATAATGAGCCACGCCCAACTCTAAGTGGCTGCTTAAAATCCGATCCAACTCTGAGTCCAAAGCTTTCACGCACTCGCTGTCCAGCCAATCTCATCAAGCAAGTCTCTCCTTGCTCTATCTATTCGGCATCGGCTAAGTGTTCTCATCTTAAAGGAAAAACATCAACTGTAAGAGTGAGCTAACAGATCAGCAAATGTAATCATAAACAATTCTCCAAGTCATTCAAGAACTGAAACAGGGGTGGGAAATACAAGTACTCTCCATAATCAAGAAATAGGAGCGGGAACAGGGACAACTGGAATCACTTGATTCCTAACATTATCACGATTATACTGATTGGCCAGCATTCGGATTCATTTGATTCTCACGGCTTTCATGGTTACATCTTGGTTCACGGGATTCACATGGTTCATCTTGAACATGATTCTTTTTCATTATTACATCATCTTTACGGACCCCGGCTAGTAGACCGTACTAGCCAACGATGTGAGAGAACGAGGACAGGAATGTGTTCGCTTACACATTCTAAAGCCACGGCTACTATTTTAGGCCGCAGCACACGACCTCTGTTGCATCCATGCAACAATCATCACTGCATTTACTACATCTTAATATGTAGCGTCGATGCACACACCCCACACCGGGGGGTCCAGGCAATCCTCGTTCTTTTGCCAAGAGTTTCCTAAAGCATACCACGGACATCACCCGCTCCCACGAGCGGCCTGGAATACGTGGCCAAGTATTCCTCGGGTTCACACCGCGATGGACATGGTATACTAAAGAATACTACCCATACGACTCAGGGTCCTAGTTTCAGGATTTGGTTCAACACTTGGAGAGGGAAATCCATAATTGCCACACAATCACATCTCAGGAAATCTCATTCCCATCACAATCATCTCCAACCAGGAGATTACATCATCGAACACATCTCCATCCAGGAGATCATATCATCCCAAGCACAATGTGGACTCCCTTCCATTCACGTCACGGTTCACAATATCCAATGGGACTCAATTCCCTTAATCCACAACAAGTCATCCAAGTTCACAAGAGAGGTTAGATTCTTACCTCAAATGATCACATATCACTTTGGAACCTCCGGGACTCATCCCTTGCCTCCAGCACATGGATACACGTTCGGAGCTTACACTTACGTTTAAACATTTAAACGTTACTTTCAATACAATTATGGGGTCATATTACTTTGCATTTCTCATTTCATTTCGGGTGAACAATAACAGATTTCCTTTTGAACACCCGCACGCCGTACACGGTTCGATACTTGGAAATCAGACGTCCGGTGGATTCGTACATACTCTTTGTACACGATATTTCACATTTGGGTTCGATTTAACTTATCACGATGATGGAAGCATGCAACTTCCCCTTTAGTTTCGGATAAACAATTACGGAATTCTTTCAAGACTCCCGGATGCCACGAACGGGTCAAATCTTACGAGATTCGCATCCTATTCGATATATACACATAATCGGAACACGGATTCATATTCTAGGATCATTTCATCCTTTCACAAAGGTGACAACACGTAAAATCCACCTTCGGTCTCGGGTGAATAAAGAATGGGCGCCCATTTAATGGGCTCGACGCCACGAACGGGTCCAAACGTGCAAGATCGGACCCGCGGCCGACATATATACATCATTGGGATGTGGGGATTCCAATTTTGAGGTCAATTTCATGATACACGGCCGGAAAACGGAAAACCCCCAAATCCCGTGGGTTAGGTTTCAGAAAAACCCACCCTGGACGAATCGGACACGATCGGACAAACAACCACATTTTCTTGGACCTCAAGGCATGGGTTTCGAGATTCTAACGTTTCCCGTGGGTATCGACACAAAATACCCAACGAAAATACACAAACATCGAAGAGAACGAGAAGTGGATATGAGAACACTTGCCTCGACGCGTGCTTTCACCTTTATACTGCTCTCGGGGCGAATCGGACTCCCGCCTCGATCTCCTTCCTTCTCTCTCGTGCCGCCCCTCTCTCTCTCTAAAACCCTCGACCGATCGCGAAATGAGGGAAAATGAAGGCGCGGCGTGAATTTATACGACGCCGCCGTGCCACGGCTGTCCGCCGCTTCGGTTAGTTTTTCCGCCGAGCCACGGCTGAGCGCCATAGCAGCAAAAGTCAGCCGGCAGAACTTTCCGTAGCCCTAACGAATAATTTTCCCGATTTTCTTACGTACCAAACCTTAATCATCCCATTGGATTAGTATTGATCATTTGCATACTAATCACCTCATAATCAATCGGGTTCACAAATCCGGAACCTCACAACTCTCCCCTACTTATAAAATTTTGTCCTCGAAATTTAACGAGCCTCGAACTCCCAAATCTGAGGTGAACTCCTCAAAGACTGAAATCATTTCCTCGGACAACGCCTATTTTAAAACCTCAAGCATTGGAATCGTCCTAGTTCTCATCACAAAACAAATCCTTAGCCTCTCAGAACGATCCAACCCAGACACTTCCCGATTCTCTCAACCATCGATACAAGGAAGACCTTATATCGATTTCTAGAAATTTCAAAAGCCACCTACAATCATGCCGGACATCTCCTAACCCAATCCGACACTTTCAATGGATCAATGAACTTTCACTTGAATTCATTTCATGCCTCGAAAGAAATCGGTCACTAGAGCCTCAACCTTATCTAGAAACCTCTGGGCCACGGGCCCACAACGCTTCCGCGGCGCTACTCTAATTAATCCCCAAATCGTTGACAAGACTTTGAATCCTTACCCAGATCTCAAAATTCTGATTGCCTCGTAACCTCAAGATCCCGTTGGCATATCAACGAGCCAACTGACCAAATAAGAATACGACATTCTAACACCCCGTCATTTGGACTTCCTAGCGGTTCGTCCTTCACATCCACCATGAAGCTTCAAAGACGTACAAGGCCCAAGACTCGCAGCATCAATTTCCAACATTGATGCCTGCCCTCCCAAGGAAGACACCGAGGTTTGCTTTCTCAACCTTTAAACAAATCAGACCACATGTAAGGCCATATGATCATCTTCCTATCTCCGAAGACAATACTCCTGAGTTTTCAAACGAAAAACCTCAATGGCCAATTTCCGACATACACGTGGGGGTAATACTAATCCTGAACTCCTCCCCCATTTATCTCCAAGATATAACATTCCACAAGAACTTATCGACCCATTAGGGTCAACCCAAATAACATGAACGCCACTGGCCCTATCCGATTAGATCCAAGATGATTGCACGCCCACAACACAAATCAGCCTCCTCAACCAACCACGCTCGGATCCTAAGTCCTCAAAATCATGCAATCACAAAGCCACAAGCTTAGGAAGGCATTTTCTCAACTAAATTCGCATTCATTTCACAATGGGACATGCAAATTATTAGCTATCCACAAATCATGACTCAATCCTTAAGCAATTGCACACACCATCGATATCTTTGAATTCCTTGATTAACACATGAAGCAACCTCAACATCGACCCGCACGCGTGGTCAAAAGATCATCCCATAAAACTTCATGAAACAACAACGATCCTATAACCCAAACGGGCGTTTGACTTTACAGGTGACCGTATCCTTCTCACCGATACCGCCGAGGCTACAACTCCTATTGATTCACAATATCACGCTATGGACCCAAATCAATTTCATAATTCATCAAGCCTTTACAACGGCTCAGAACTACACCTATCCATTCACAAAGTCCACTATCAAACCATCAATCTCCTAGGCAACCCCATTCTAAAATTCATGAACAACCTGATCGGTCCATCTTATTTACCTCGAATGTTCTGGAGCACTTCACACGATGCAAAACTGATATCTCCTTAGCTCTACATGGAATCCTCAACAATCGGCGTCAATTTTTGACATAACCTCGAATTCTTGACCAACGGATACATCAACCTAATCTTCCTTTTGATGACGTCCTCGGTCCAATGATCTACAAGAAAGACGATATCAACTTCTTGATACCTCGATCAATTTAAACTCATGCTTCAAATCCCACAACCTGATTGTCGGATGTTATCTTTTACCAATCCGACCATATTAGCACTACAGTTCGTCCACAGAACTACTATTAAGATCAGATTACGACTTAACACTTTAACTATCTCAAGTTCATACCCACAATCGCACAATCCAATCACAAGGCACAATAGGTTTACCAACCCAATTCAGATTGACCCGATAACTTACTGACCAAAACCTTTAAACGTCACGCCAAGTTTGCACCAGAGGATGATTCGAGTTAACCCAACAGATCGTATCCACGAACTCCAAAAATATCACAACCTCGATACCACTTACATCGAACTTAGATCCTTAATCCCTCGAATCACAAAACCATAAACATACTCGGGGTCCCCAAGAAGCAAGTCTTGTGACATCACGCTAAGAAATTTCATTTCCAATCTCTGAATCCACATATTTCCGCATGCACCATCACCGCCGAACTCTGATCCTATGGTGCTGGATTTCCTCATTCCAAGATCAGAGGATACAACCATTCTCAATCCAACACCCGTACTATCTATAACTTAGATCCTAGTTTCCAAAATCTCTTTGGAAAGGCATCGTCCAAGATTCATCCATGAATAGCCGCTGCCATATTTCCTTTGCCCTTCCGAATACTAAGTCGCCCTTGACACTACTGCCAAGCGTAGGTCCTCCCCAATACACAATTTCAATCACAATCCCAACATGGGTTCGGAATCCTCAAAACAACATCAGGTCACAATACTAAACCCAAGAACCTCTCCTCCTGCCACGACAGGCGACATTAATACTTGGGTTCCATATCATAGATCATGATATAAACACTTACCTTTCTCACTGCCTGTCCGTGACTAAAGGCATCCTTAGATCTCGCGATCTGACTATCCACTATTGAGACACACTCCCAAGAGTCTCATCGACACAAAATCAATTCAAGAAGCTTCCATAATGCATGGGACCATATTTCTTAATCCTCGAGACCCAAGATCTTTCTCACGTCAACCACTCGAGGTCGACTCTCTTCCTACCCATCACGGGGCAGCACGCCATGTCTTCTATCAGACATGGGGTCACCGCAACAATATCTTAGACCTCAAAATCCACATCTCAATCCCAAAAGGATCTGGACTGTCAAGAAGTCCAGACACTTCATGAATTTCCAACCTAGAGCTTCATATGCTCGATCTTAACTCCACCCAATTCATCACGCTCTCTAGGTTGTCCTGGCAACCCTTTGAAGCAAAATACCAGTCCAAGGACTTCAACCGAGAACCGATCAAACTTAAATCTCAAACCAAGATCAATTAACTTAGGCCTCGAAGCAACACTGATCAGCTCAAGGACCCAATCAACACCGATCAAATTCAAACACTAAGGTGTCTCGACACACCAACTTTCTCTCTTCCCTACAACCAACCACAAATATTAGTAGTCCCCAACAAGGAGCCACTACTAATATTTCCTTAAAACTGAAACAATTCAAATCTAGCCACTCCTAGAACACAAGCTAGCATATGTAGGCTAGCCATCCGAACTAAGTCACAACTTCTAACTTAGCGCTCTAGTCTAAGTTCTGGGACTGGGGTAACCAAAACTACCCGGACTAACTTGGTCCTCACACACCTTCGTTCACACAATCGATCAATCTTAATCTAACCTAAGCTTCCGCATACGATTCAGAACAAACCTAAGGCATCTCTCTTTTTCTATGATACCAACTGTGACGGACCAGATTATTTTCCATCAAATAACCTCCGTCAAAGGCTACACACACTCTAAAGCCCATAATTAAACTATGGACTTCTACAGAAAGTCCGACAGAGTTTCCTCTACAACTGGACGAAAACCAAAAATACAACCTGTTAAAATAATATCCTGCACAAGCACACATCTAAACAAAAGGCTTAACTCAAAGCCTACAACATGCCACACAGGATCACAGCACTGCCATATCATCCATGGCTCCAATACAGTACTCCTATCTACTACATTGGATCTAGAGAGATGCCATCTAAATGAAACCAAACTCAAAACATATATATACAGACGCAGAAGCATACGAAATCATCATAAATGCGGAAACATAACAAAACCATAAAACAATAACAATAATGAGCCACGCCCAACTCTAAGTGGCTGTTCAAAATCCGATCCAACTCGAGTCCAAAGCTTTGTGCACTCGCCGTCCAAACCAATCTCATCAAGCAAGTCTCTCCTTGCTCTATCTATCCGGCGTCGACTAAGTGTTCTCATCCGAAAGGAAAACATCAATCGTAAGAGTGAGCTAACAACAAGAAATGTAATCATAAACAATTCTCCAAGTCATATTCAAGAACTCAAACAGGGAGGGAAATACAAGTACTCTCCATAATCAAGAAATAGGAGCGGGAACAGGGACAACTGGAATCACTTGATTCCTAACGTTATCACGATTATACTGATTGGCCACCATTCGGATTCATTTGATTCTCACGGCTTTCATGGTTACATCTTGGTTCACGGGATTCACATGGTTCATCTTGAACATGATTCTTTTTCATTATTACATCATCTTTGCGGACCCCGGCTAGTAGATCGTACTAGCTAACGATGCGAGAGAACGAGGACAGGAATGTGTTCGCTACACATTCTAAAGCCACGGCTACTATTTTAGGTCAGTAGCACACGACCTCGGTTGCATCCATGCAACAATCATCACAGACGACTATATCTCAATATGTAGCGTCGACAGACACACCCCACACCGTCGGGGTCCAGGGCAATCCTCGTTCTTCCACAGTAGTTTCCTAAAGCGTACTACAAACATCACCCGCTCCCACGAGCGGCCGGAATACGTGGCCAAGTATTCCTCGGGTTCACACCGCGATTGACATAGTATACTAAAGAATACTACCCATACGACTCAGGGTCCTAGTTTCAGGATTTGGTTCAACACTTGGAGAGGGAAATCCACAATTGCCACACAATCACATCTCGGGAAATCTCATTCCCATCGTAATCATCTCCAACCGGGAGATTACATCATCGAACACATCTCCATCCAGGAGATCATATCATCCCAAGCACAATGTGGACTCCCTTCCATTCACGTCACGGTTCACAATATCCAATGGGACTCAATTCCCTTAATCCACAACAAGTCATCCAAGTTCACAAGAGAGATTAGATTCTTACCTCAAATGATCACATATCACTTTGGAACCTCCGGGACTCATCCCTTGCCTCCAGTACATGGATACACGTTCGGAGCTTACACTTACGTTTAAACATTTAAACGTTACTTTCAATACAATTATGGGGTCATATTACTTTGCATTTCTCATTTCATTTCAGGTGAACAATAACATATTTTCTTTTGAACACCCGGACGCCGTACACGGTTCGATACTTGGAAATCAGACGTCCGGTGGATTCGTACGTACTCTTTGTACACGATATTTCACATTTGGGTTCGATTTAACTTATCACGATGATGGAAGCATGCAACTTCCCCTTTAGTTTCGGATAAACAATTACGGAATTCTTTCAAGACTCCCGGATGCCACGAACGGGTCAAATCTTATGAGATTCGGCATCCGGTCGATATATACACACAATTGGAACACGGGGATTCATATTCTAGGATCATTTCATCCTTTCACGAAGGTGACAACACGCAAAATCCACCTTCGGTCTCGGGTGAACAATAACAGCGCCCATTTAATGGGCTCGGATGCCACGAACGAGTCTAAACGTGCAAGATTGGACCCGCGGCCGACATATATACATCATTGGGACGTGGGGATTCCAATTTTGAGGTCAATTTCATGATACACGGCCGGAAACGGAAAACCCCAAATCCGTGTGGGTTAAGATTTCTGAAAACCCACCCGACGAATCGGACACGATCTGACAAACAACCACATTTTATTGGACCTCAAGGCATGGGTTTCGAGATTCTAACGTTCTCCGTGGGTATCGACACAAAATACCCAACGAAAATACACAAACATCGAAGAGAATGAGAAGTGGATATGAGAACACTTGCCTCGACGCGTGCTTTCACCTTTATACTGGCTCTCGGGCGGAATCGGACTCCGGGCTCAATCTCCTTCCTTCTCTCTCCCAATCGCCCCTCTCTCTCTCTAAAACCCTCCGCCGATCGCGAAATGAGGGAAAACGAAGGCGCGGCGTGAATTTATACAGCGCCCGCCGTTCCACGGCTGTCCGCCGCTTCGATTCTGGTTTTTCCACTCGAGCCACGGCTCGAGCGCCCAGCAGCCCGGACCTGAATAATTTTTTTGATTTTTCTTCCGGTACCAAACCTTAATCATCCCATAGGATTAGTATTGATCATTTGCATACTAATCACCTCATAATTGTCGGGTTCACAAATCCGAAACCTCACAATCAAACTCTAAATTGAAACTTAAACGGGGTCCGGGTGCGGGTTAGAGTCTCCTTGAGTGAATTTTCACATAGAACCATACATTTATATACCCAATCGATAAATTAATAAACCTAAGTCATGGGTAATCACATTTTAATACCAAATCAAGCAAAAGCATAAAAAATTTGTGGGTAAATAGTCAGGGTGCGAGGTTAGGGTTTCTTTGTTCAAAACCGATCAAAATTACATATTTGAGCATGAGATTCATATATTTGCATGCTGAGGTCTTGGGAACTATAAAATATAAACCTAACCGAGTATCAGAACGAGGATACTCAGAGAAAACAGAATTAAAGTGCAAGAAAATGAAAGATGGGGGTATGAGTATACTTGCCTTGTTCCGATTTATCACCTTTCTAATTGGCTCTTGGACAGATTTGGACTCATGAGCCTCCATCTTCTTCTTCTCTCTCTAGTTCCCACACACTCTCTCTCTCTCAAAATTGAAAAATGGCTGAAAAATAACATGGGTGAAACCCTCGTGCGCTTAAATACTGCAACTAGTGCTCAAGCACCAGTTAGGCGGTAATCGGATGCTCCTTTCTATTTTTCGCGCCTAGGTGGCACCTCGGGCGCTGAGGTTCTGTTTTTTGTGCCCTAGTGGTGCCTCGAGCACTAGTCGGGTGCAGGTTAGGCTCGCGTTGAGCCTGCAGCATGCTAGCTTTGTGTTTTTCCCATCTAGGATTCGTTTTGACCCTTCTAACCCAATTTTTCACATCCATGGACTCTAATTTTGATTATATAACCATAATAAGTCATGATTATCATAATTTAAAGTATGAAATCTTATTTATGGATTAACATTTCATGATTTTATAACTTTGGCTCCCAATTTACAAATTTCTGATCTTTGGGCTTTCCAATCTGATTCCTCTAGTACTCCTTGACCTTAATTCATCTATTTTAACTTAATTGCTCATCTTTTATTATATTTTGAAAATCGATACCCTTAATGAGCCAAACTTCCTATTAATTATCATGTTTTGGAACTCAAGTCATTACAGGTCAAAATATATATTTCTCGGTTCTCTTTTTTTCTTTCATCGTTTTGTGATAAATTCATTTATGTTAATCTTGATGGTATGAGTACAGTCCTTATCAGTACCAAACAACATTTTTATGATTGTATTTGCAAAGCCTCAATTGCATTATGTTTAATTGCATGAGTATTTGAATTATTGACTTCCTTCGGTCAAGGTTGAGGAGAGCGTATGAAAATATTAAGGTATATGATCGAATGGAAGGCTATAGTATCTTAATATGATCGAATGGAAGGCTATAGTATCTTAATATGATCTACACTTATCCGATACTGATTTTCGTATCATGGTGGTGATGAGGTATTGCCTAGTGTGGCAAGATACTTATAGCCATGTGACCATCATAGGAGATGATATCGGGGACACATTGGTGGAAATTATTATAAGATGGTATGAGTATACTACGGGTACAGCCTCTGGGAGGACTGTAGGGGTAGTGAGGATACCATGGATAATCTCGTATCACTTACCTAACCATTGGGGGTGTAAATACGCGACCTTTTGTTCACAGTGACAGAATAAGATCTAGGAGTTTCTTTGTAATATATTGTTATTGATGATACTTTTTTAGTTTGAAATTTTGTGGAATCCACGAGTTGTATTTGGCAGAATCTATGTGTCACATTTTACGACATTGGGATTCAGTGAAATCCATATTATTTATTGTTATGTGATATTCAAGTCGTTCATATTGACATTCGGATTAGGAAAAACTTGTTTATCTTTTGATATCAATTTTTGGGAGATTTTTGCTTATTTATTTATACTCTTATGATTTTTGTGATACGAGGATCGGGTGTGATCCATCTTGCTTTTACTTTGAGTTGTGTTTATGACGTATTGTGATTTCTCATATATAGTTAGATTTTTTACATTAGTATTGCGACCTTTATATCCTTGATATTTGAGATATTTATTATTATTATACGTTTTTAATTATTATCATTTGTTGGCCATTTGGCTCAGCTTTATATCTTATTAGTTCTAGATTTAGTTGATATATAGTGTGAGCAAAGGGATCCTACTTTTGCTACAAAACTTCGAGATAGAGAAGATATTTGAGATAATGGCTCGTGAGAAGGTCTAGGTTAGTTTTGTTGATTGAGGTTTTATTTAGATATATTATTGCGACTGTGTTTCCAGGATAATAATATTATCGACATTTATTATCTTGACGAAATTTAGTATGATAATCATAATTATTATGTTGAATTTAATAATGCATTTATGAGGTTGATTGTAATTTTAGGTTTCCTCATGGTCGGTCTGAACTAGGTTGGGTGACTTGGGTTCAGATCGTCACAGCTATGGTGTCAAAGAATTAAGGTTATGTGAAGAATACTTCGGTATTTTATACCTTCATGATATTTAAGGATGTTAGGAGATTGAATAGGATATGGGAATTTAGATTATTTCTGATAGTTCTACCTTTGAATAGAGGATTGTATGTCTTTTAGGTGATTTAGAGGATTTGGTATTATAAAATTTGGTTCATCAAATGATTTGAGAACTTAAGAATCGAAGATACTTGAGGAATTTTGGGGTCCTTAAATGAGTTAAGGACTTATAATATCTTGGTATGCTCTAGTCAATGAATTGATTGTATAGTTCGAGTCTTGGGGTTGGTAGATGTTTAGGTTGCTAGTCTATGGATGAATCCAAAATATTATAATAGGTTATTCTAAGCTCTCTATTTTGTAGGATGTTGGAACAACAAGGTGCGAATTTGGCAAATCCACTAAGAGCTTCCAATGGCACCCATACGAAGAATTCGGATATTTTAAGAGCACTCCAACAAGCAAACCAACGTGTAGACCAAGCCATTAACACCTTGATTTGCAATTCATGGATGGCAGAGATACTAGCTTCTATTGTTCCCACACTCAGCGGAAATGGACAGTCAAAGCTGATTATTTCATACTTTGAAAATAAGTCATTACCGTCCTCACCTCATCAATTAAGCGGCAAAAGATTAGCGATCCTCGCGACAAGCAACGCTATTTTAAGTTTGGAAAGACTTACTATATCACCAAATGTTGCAAGACATCTACAACAACTACGGTTGAGACGGACCATATAAACTAAATACCACCTATACATCATGTCCGTCAAAATCTAAATACAAATCACAGTAATAATCAACCACACATATAAACCAAGCATGCACATGACCTAAAAATATGCCACCACATTGGTGGCTCCGACATTGACCCAAATATATGACGTCAGACCTTTAGTAAGGAAAGATGACTGTAAAAATATTAGTCTAACATATACATGCATATCCAACCATATTGCGGAAGCAAAAATACATCCCTAATAAACTTCCTTCAACCTGCACAATGTGAAACATCCTGTTTCACTTCCTCAAAATAATCTAGCATATAAATAACAATCCTGCCCATGATCTAACACAAAAGCGACAGCTCAGGACAATACAAAATGTCACACGAGTTAACAACATGGCCCAAAAACCCATAATACATTAAAAATCAAGTTTGGAAACAAAACTAACTAATCTATAATAAACAATATAATCTAAACATGCCCAAAAATACAATAATACATAAACAATAGAACCATCAAGCTAAACCTTCTAGATCCAGATCTCCACATCTCTGTTTGGAAGCTCGGGGGATCCCCTACCTATATTGTTCTAACCCAAAGTTGATAGTAAGACTTGGTGATAGAACAAGGTTTTGTAATTTTTTTTGACACATCAATATACAATTACACATTACTTACAAAAACAAAGAAAACACAAAAAAAAAAAAACCTTCCAGATCTCCAATCTTGCTTGCCAGGGAAGAACTCATGCATCTCCTGCTCATCTAAAGGTTATTAAAAATAGTACGGAAGTTAGCTGAATGTTTGACAAGGTACAAATATAAATAAGGACAAATGTAGTATATTTAAAATAAATCGAATGAATGTAATAGGATCATACGCAGATATACAAGTATAAAACATGATGGAATACATTTTCGGAACATGTTTAACTTTTCATATTTATTTTTGATTCCATTAGTCTCAAATCATGTAGAAATTTCTTTATCTGTGGGGATTAGAGTTAGTAAGCCTTACTAGCTAATGGAGTAATGAAACGAGGAACGAAATGTGTATACTTTCAAACATTTTAAGGCACTACCCACACAACTCAACACCCCGTGACGAGCGATATATCTTTAACCCAAATATACTAGGCCATAGTCCTCGTTGCCACCAAATGTTTTCCCGATGCCTAAGGATATTCCTCGATCTATCACTAATATCCTAAGACATGTTAGGGAATATCACCCTTTAAAATAAAATCCTCAGTCCAATTTCTTGATTTCTTTTCATATTTTATTTGAAAACTCTACACAAATTGACATAGTCCTTTTTCCTTAATTTTCTCGCTCTGGGAGAAAATACTAATAACAGATAACAAATTATAGAGTTCCAAATTACTTGATATAGATACATATTTTATATATTCTTGTGAACTTATACAGATACGTATACATATTTTCATATTCTTGTGAATTTAAATCTTAAATTTTAACAGATAATTTTTATAAAATACAAATATACAGATAATCATGGACATATTTGCAAATATAAAATAGGAACCAAATATTGAAAAATAACATACAAATCATGATACATTTTATCCTCCAAATTTTCATAAACCAAATTTGAATTTAGGGTCCAGGGTTTCAAACAACATCAAGAATTTCCACAAAAATATGTCAAATGGGCAATTTTCACAATATTGGTCAATATACTTAATAAACGGGATATCTTTGGAGGGAAATTCGGACATTTAAAGAACTTAACATAGTTCCCCGGACATGTGCAGCATCATACGCGAAATACAAGTGATAAAACATCATAATATTTGAAATCATGGCATGCGTGGTGTTAGGGTTTCCAATTTAATACCACATTTCACTAAAACTTCAAAATCGGAAGAGGAATCGATAGGTATTCATGATTTTCATGCATATACTTCAAAATCAAAAAGAAAAATTAATATATATGCACATTTAACACAAAATAAGCTTAGTTGGGTATTTGAACAAAAACACCTAGAAGGAATAGTAAAAAACTCGTAACAAGAGAAAGAAAAGTATATGAGTCACTTGCCTTGACCGATCTACAAGTTTCTCAACTAGCTTTAAGTCGAAAACGGACCTGAGAGCCTTGATCTCCTCTTCTCTCTCTTCTCCACCATGCTCTCTCTCTCTCCCCTCTCCCTTTCTCTTTGTGAAATGATAGAAAACAAAACACGGGGCTTTAAATAGTTGAACTAGCACTCTGACACCAATCGGGCGCAGGGACGGAATCGCATTATTCTCCATCAATAACCTCCGTCAATGGCAATACGAACTGAGTCCATAATTAATACCTATGGATTCTACTGTAAATTTGGCGTAGTTCCTCTCAGAATCGGACGAAAACAAAAATACAACTCGTTTAAATATCCTCGTACAAGTACACAACTAATCAAAAGGCTTAACTCAAAGCCTACAACACGTCACACAGATCACACATCTCGCCATATCATCCATGGCTCCAATACAAGACACAACCTACTCTACCGGATCTAGAGAGATGCCATCTAAATGAAACAAAACTCCAAACATCAATACAGACGCGGAAGCATAACTACATCATCATAAATGTGGAAACATAACAAAACCATAAAACAATAACAATAATGAGCCACGCCCAACTCTAAGTGGCTGCTCAAAATCCGATCCAACTCTGAGTCCAAAGCTTTCACGCACTCGCCGTCCAGCCAATCTCATTAAGCAAGCTTCTCTCCTTGCTCTATCTATCCGGCGTCAGCTAAGTGTTCTCATCTGAAAGGAAAAACATCAACTGCAAGAGTGAGCTAACAGCTCAACAAATGTAATCATAAACAATTCTCCAAGTCATATTCAAGAAATAAGGGAAGGAACAGAACAATGAATCACTTTCGATTCCTACGATTCTCGTGGGTTACATTGGTCGATCATTAATCGGAATCACTTGATTCTCACGATACATCTTGAATCACCGGTTTCACACAATTCTTGCGTTCATATCTTCGAGTCACCGGATTCATTCGGTTCTCATTATGGTCTACCGATTCACATCGCTCATCAATTGGATATTATTCATTTTCATTATTACATCGCCTTTGCGGACCCCGCCTAGTAGGCCGTATTTCAACCAACGATGCGAGAGAACGAGGACAGAATGTGTTCGCTACACATTCTAAAGCCACAGCCTACTATTTTAGGTCAGTAGCACACCCTAATTTCTAAATCCATGCAAACAATCATCACTGCATTTACTACATCTCAATATGTAGCCCGATGACACACCCCACACCCCGGGGTCCAGGCAATCCTCGTTCTTCCACAAGAGTTTCCTAAACTGCACTAATAGACATCACCCGCTCTCACGAGCAGCCGGAATACGTGGCCAAGTATTCCCTCGGGTTCACACCGCGATGGACATGGTATACTAAAGAATACTACCCAACGACTCAGGGTCCTAGTTTCAATGTTAGGTTCGACACTTGGAGAGGGAAATCCACATTTGCCACACAATCATATCTTGGGAAACCTCATTCCCATCACAATCATCTCCAACCGGGAGATTACATCATCAAACATATCTCCATCCGTGAGATCATATCATCACAAGCACAATGTGGACTCCTTCCATTCTCGTCACTAAGCTCCATATCCAATGGAATTCAATTCCTTATTCACAATCGACTCACCCTTTAATCCACAACAAACCACTCCAAGTTCACAATATAGATCAGATTTCATACCTCAGAGCTCATCTCCTTGCCTTCAGCACACGGATTCACATTCGGGGCTTACATTTACGTTTAATAAGTTAAACGTTACTTTCACAACTATTTTGAAGGCATATCACGTTACATTTCTCATTTTATTTCGGGTGAACGTTATCGGATTTCCTTTTGAACACCCGGACGCCGTACATGGTTCGATACTTGGAAATCGGACGTTCGGTGGATTCGTACGTACACTTTGTACACAAGATTACACATTTGGGTTCGATTTAACTTATCACGAGGGTGGAAGTATGTAACTTTCCATTCACTTTCGGGTTAACGATTACGGAATTCTTTCAAGGCTCTCGGATGCCACGAACGGGTCAAATCTTGCGGGATTCGGCATCCGGTCGATATATACACACAATTGGGATACAGGGATTCATATTCTAGGATCATTTCATCATTTCACGAAGGTGACAACATGCAAAATCCACCTTCGGTCTCGGGTGAATAGTGATCGCCGCCCTTTAACGGCTCCTGACGCCGCGAACGGGTCCAACGTGCAAGATCGACCCTTTGCCGACATATATACATCATTGGGACATGGACATTCCAATTTTGAGGTCAATTTCATGATACGAGGCCGGGAAATGGGAAACCCCAAATTCCCGTAGGTTAGGGTTTCGGTAAAACCCACCCGGGCTAATCGGACACGAATCGGACAACTAACTACATTTTCTTGACCTCAAGGCATGGGTATCGAGATCCTAACGCTCCCGTGGGTATCGACACAAAAATACCCAACGAAAAATATATAAACAACGAAAGAGAACGAGAAGTGGGTATGAGAACACTTGCCTCGACGCTGCTTTCACCTTTATACCTGGCGGGGCGGAATCGTGACTCCCGCTCGATCTCCTTCATTCTCTCTCCGGAATCGGCGCTCCTCTCTCCTCAAACCCTCGGTCCCGTGCGAAAATGGGAGAAAAAGAGGGCGCGGCACATATTTATAATGCGCTTGCCGCTCGAGCGGAGGTCGAGCGGCCAGCGGGCGGCCACCGCTCGAGCGCCCCTCGAGCGGCTGGTGAGCGGCCTTGGTTCTGCTTTCTTCGCTCGAGCCACGGCACGAGCGCCCAGCAGGCGCAAGCTCACTTTGGTGGCTTTCAATGAGCCCGGACCCGAATGATTTTCCCGATTTTTATTCCGATACCAAACCTTAATCATCCCATAGGATTAGTATTGATCATTAACATACTAATCACCTAATAATTATCCCGTTCACAAATCCGGAACCTCACAAGGCGCCCCTCGGGCGTAGAACCAGTGGAAATCACGCCGTTGGCTTCGGGCGCCCATCGGGCATCCTTCCTCTCTCTTTCAATTTGCTTCCAAATTCTAATTTTTCATATACATTTAGCCTAATTTTGATTATATTAACTTAATTACCCATAATTACTATATTTTATACACCAGTACCTTACAATCCTCCCATCCTTATAAAAATTTCATGATCAAAATTTTACGAACCTCAAAATTCAACAATCTGAGACAGTCCTTCCAGATTTCTTCTTTACATTCCCAAGTCACTTACTTGATTAAATGATTTTTTGTTAGAAAATCGAAACTAATTGAATTATCCTGATTATTAGTGCCTGATCCTTCTATCTAAAATCTAAATCAAAATCTTATCATAAGACAAATTTTTAATCTTGCAACAGCTTAGCCTGATCACATATTTACTTCATCAATCATCGACACATGAAAAACATCATGATAATTCACCAAAATTGAAGGTAAGCCAATTTATTGACCACTTCTTAGACTTATTATGAAATCTCAAACAAACCAATAAACTTCTTTAATTCACCCTAACCCTCGAAAACTATCATTCACGGCGAACCTTAATCAAGTTTTAAAATATATGAGCCCACACTCTTCCGTTGCAATACTCTGATTGATTGGTTATTTGTGCAGTAAAATCTACTTGCAACTCTTATCCATTGAATCCTATTGGACACTTAGGTTATATAGCAGCTATAAATTTAAGAAAAATCTCAAAGATATCGATACAACTAAGATAAACTCCATAATCCTTAGATTTCAATTAACTTAGGAAATACAATTAAAGCAATTACCCAAGAAATTTTGGCACAACCTCAGGTTGTCACCAAAGCCTCAAAACTTGAATTCTTAGCTAACTTATCATCTCGTTGGTATACCAATTAGCCAACTTATTCAATCCAAACATATCATCCAAATTTGGGATAAAGGGACCATCCTCGTTAGCCAATTCACAAATATCCAAATAACACCTATAATTGTTGCCGTCCTATCGACGTCGAAACAAAACCAAAAGGGCTTCTCATTTCATAATTTTAGGACCTTAATACTTCAGATTCAA
Organism: Nepenthes gracilis; assembly: GCA_033239525.1. Taxonomy (NCBI): domain Eukaryota; kingdom Viridiplantae; phylum Streptophyta; class Magnoliopsida; order Caryophyllales; family Nepenthaceae; genus Nepenthes; species Nepenthes gracilis. The sequence goes on along the minus strand of BSYO01000010.1, from coordinate 9,322,157 downwards.
CTTTTCACCCAAAAACCAAAAGCAAAGCACCCTATCTGTTCAGATATTAGGACTTGCTTGCGGCTCACCCTTCCACATCTCTTATGAAGCATCAAAGACATACCAAATCTGAAAACTTTCGACATCAAATTATTGGTAATAATATTTCCTTTCCTTGAATGATACCGAGATTCACCTTTATAGTCCTTAAGAAGATTTACCCACTTGTACTGCTATATGATCATCACCACTTTGCAAAATAACTTCTCAAACCTTTAGAATCAATTAGGCATTAACTATCTCCATGTAAGAAACACCTATAAATCCTCACGCAAATATCTTGACTGTTGACTCATGGTTTGGAGATATTCTGGTCATAGGCTTCCCACCAACTTAACCCAAGGGCAACTACCCATACACGCTGTAGGAAAATACATTCCTACATCTTTCTCGAAAGTATCATATTTTACTATAATTTACTTAGTCCATCAGAGATCAACTTGTAAGGTACCGATTTTAAAAATATGATAATTAAGAGTAATTAAGTTAATAAAAATGAATCAAGGCCAAAAGACATGGGAGAAATTGGATTAAAAAGCTCAAAGATCTACAATTAAAAAAATCAGGAACCAGCATTGTTAACATTGAAAAGTTAATTCGTAAATAAGATTTGAGTTTTAAATTAAGATAATTATGATTTATTAAACTAATATAATCAAAAGTAGGACCTAAGAATGTGAATAGTTGGGTTAGAAGGGTCAAAATGGGTGCTAGATGGTGCGTGCACGATGCAGGCTTACTGTAGTCCTAACTTAGGCCAGACCCGCTGGGTGCGAAAAATAGAATGCCTCACCCGAGGCACGCATGAGGCATGACCAAGGTGCTTGTTTGCAGAATCGTGCGCTCGATGCATGCCTAATGCGCGCTCGAGTGTAGAGTTTCTAGTATTGCCGCGCCCGAAATAATTTTACCTGTTTATTTTGAGATTTATGTATGAATTGGCTTTGGAATATAGATACCCATTGTGAGACCCCGACTGTAAAATATAATAATTATGGAATAATTATGTAGATGAGAATCATATTCGGGCTTAAGTATGATGAAAAATTTGATACCAAAATAAAATGAGGCAAAATGGGCAAAAATAGGAGGGGCGCTCGATGATGCTCGAGTACCATTTTATGAAAGGGTGTGCTCACTGGCTACCTGAGGCAAGGTGGGAGTGAGGTAGGGTGTGACGGAACGGATTTTTTTTTGTGTCCTCCAAAGCTTCCAAAAAAACAAAGAATACCATTAACGGCAAAACATAAGGCAAGACTCCTCGCAGTAAATTTCGCAGTCTCCTTTTGTAATAGGATGAAAAACCTAAAAATACAACCCTATATAATCATTCATAATAAGCACACAACTATCCATCATTCACAATTCCTACAACAAACATTCACAGGATCACATGTGCCATTCATGGCACAAATCCATAAAAATATTAACTACTCTAACAGTTTAGTAACGAGATGTCATTTAGGACCTGCACAGTAAATCCAGAGTATATAGCGGAAGTAAACTAAGAACATGCAGAAGCATAGCATTTTCTCTTCTACTATCATACACATCATGAGCTTTCTATACAAAAATCGGCATGTTCTAAGACATCAATAATCACAAGATCGTTACAAAAATCATGTGCAAGGCTAGGGGCCTTTACGTGACAGTTCTCCAAAATAGCTCCAATGTGCTATGGTCCTCAAAAGTCTTCAAAAAGCTTCTCTCTCGATTACTTTTTTTCGCCGTAAAAGCTCTACCTGCCTCATCTAGAGGGGGAAAACACTAAAACAAAGAGTCAAGGCCCAAAGAAGGTACATGCATATGAATCAGAAAACGGTTATGCCAAAACAATCATATAACCATGCGTAACTGCAACGTTTAATCAAACTTCATCTGGAAAAACAGTAAAGGCACACTATAACGATATTAAATCTCATGCTTCATAAATCATTACACTATAGATGTAAAACAATAACTATAAACTTTACTGATGCATGGTAAAACTAAAAACATTACTCTATGCTATTCACTGTCATCTTTTTACTGTATACGATTCATTATCATCTTTTCATCAGATGATACTCTATCATCTTTTCACTGTACAATACATTTTCATCTTTCATTGTGACATAACTTAATAATTTCAGACCCCGCCAATGTACCCTACTAGCGGAAGGGGCGAATGATCGAGGATAGATTGTGTTCAGTCCACACAATCCAAGGCCTATCATGTCATATATATCCCATCTTGAGGGATATCTATACTGTGTGCCACCCGAAGGTCAGCCTATGTCCCTCCTGGCTTAACGCCTTTGAGGACAGGGCAGACCATGAATCGCTCCATGGATAGAGCTATCATCGATTATCACCGTAAGTTCTAAGGCCTCACCCAAGAACTTACCTGGACTGTAGTCAGTCTCGGGTCCCAAAATAACTGTAACAGAAATCATCTCTTTATCGAAAATCCCATTTTTGAAATCAAACTTTCACAACACAATTTCAAGATTTCTTTTAAATTTATATGGAAATTTTGTCGGTATACGTTCGTATATATTTTCGAAAACAAACTGTACGGGAAGCTTCATTTCGATGTCAATTAACTTTCATATAATAGAAGCTACGGTTAAAACTCATCAAAACCTCTTCATTTTCGTACATAGGGCTTCGCCAAAACCTTCGGACTCAAATCGGTCTCTTACTTGCGCATATTTCATGAAATTAATGTCATAGATGCCATGCATATACATTAAATCATACAATTTACTCAAACTACACAATATTTTCGAGCTAGGGTTTCATCACATACTTTTCAAGAGAAATTCAACACCATTTTCATGCTCATTCACGAAATCGAAGCCAAATCTTGCAATAAATATGGATAAACACAAATCTGACCGAGTAATCGAAGAAAACATGCTTCATGTACTTTAAACATGCATCATCAACATTTTAGAGCATTTTCAACGGTTTTAAAGCATGAGAAATCGCATGCTGAAAAAAATGTCCAAGTAATTTGCTCCGAGCTCGCTTCGCCATTATTTTACCCGGATCGGATCGGATCGGAACGTGGTCTCTCCTTTCTTCCTCTTCGTGTTTGCCGCTGTGCCTCAACTTCCTCTCTCTACAAACACATATCCTTTAATCGGCATTTAAACAAGGAAGTATTACACAATATCGTCCGAAGTTTTCAGAAGAGTAGTACCCGGGTACAGTGCACAGGAATGTGCACGTGAATACTGAACGTGCACGAATCGGTTGATTCTCGAAATTTTGGACATCCAACAGGTCATTTATCAAACCCAAGGCATGGGTAACTATAATCCCAAGTCAATTTATACATTTAACTCCAAATAGAAGCTCAAACGATGTCCGGGCGCGGGGTCAAGGGCTTCGCGAATGAATTTCCATTAAATTCCACAATTTCGGATACCCAATCGGTAAATCAACTGACCCAAGTCATGTATAGTCATAATCTAGTCCCAAATAAATCAAAAGCCCCAAAAATCGAAGGCCGGAATCCACCTGATTGCGCATGAACAGTACACGCGCGTAGGTGAGGGTTTCCGATGCGCATAACAATACGTAAACAACGAATAGGACAATGATTTTCACATATATACGCAATTAGACTATGGGAATCACAATGATATACATAGGGTTTTGTGTCAAGGCAAAATACAAGAAGGGGATAGGACGAAAACCAACAGAAACGGAAGAAAAACGGTATAGATTTACTTGCCTCGACATGCTCTACGATTTCTCTAACGGGCTCGAAACCGGATTCGAACTTCATGGCCTCTATCTCCTCCTTTCTCTCTCTTTTTCGTCGCCCTCTCTCTCTCTTTAGAACCCTAGGACCATGAAAAATGAAGAGGAGAAAGCTGGGCGCACTTTTATATATCGCATAGCCGCTCGAGCGGAGCTCGCGCGGCCAGCAGGCGGCAAGGCTTCGGGCAGCCCACCGCTCGAGCGGGGCTCGAGCGGCCAGCAGGAGGAGGGCTTCGGGTACGCCATTGGTTTTTGCGCCTGATAGGAGGGCTCGAGCGCACGGAGGGCGCCGGTCTGGCCTGCGGCAAGCCTGCAGCAAGCCTACGTCGTGTTTTCGCCATTCGGGACCCGTTTTGACCATTCTAGCCCAATCTTTCACATCCTTGGACCTTATTTTTTATTATATAACCTCAATAAGTCATGATTATCACAATTTAAAACCCGAATCTTGTCAACGAATCAATATTTCACCGCTTACAATTTCGGTTCCCGATTTACTAGTTCCGGTTCTTTGAGCTTTCTAATTCATTCCTCTGGTACCTTTTGAACACAATTCATCTATTTTAACTTATCTACCTTCCAATTATCATATTTCGAACTCAAGGTTGTCACATAGGGCTATGAGGGTAGCACTCGAGCGCCAGCCTAGGCGCGATTTTGCGAGAGTCACCGCCTGATGGACACTCAACTGGAGCTTGAGCGCCAGTTATGTGACCCGCACGTGACCTATTTTCCTTAGATTTAAAAAAGGGAATTTGGGCTCATTTGGTAGAACGAACGACAGCAATGAAGAGGAGAAGAAGGAAGAGGGGAAAAGGGAAGAAAGGGGAGGAAAATCATTCATCCAGGCTTGATTAGAGTAAGAATAATGGTAGATTGGGTTCAGGCAAGTGTATTTTGGACATTATTTATTGTTTTTATAGCGTTTTAGTATCTCAAAAATTATGTTTATGCTCTAAAATCACGTTTTTCCATGTTTACTGTAAATAAAGCCTATTTCTCCTGATTAATCGGTCAGATATCATATTTACTTGTATATACTGTATTATTTGGCTTCGATTTCATGTAAATGCATGCATTTGGTATCCGTTTTATGTTTGAAAGTTTTGACAAAACCCTAGGCGCAAAAATTGAAGATTTGATTCTTTTAATCCCATAATTTGTAATATGAAAAGGCCTATTTGTAAAAAGGTAATGTTCATGTTATGATTTATAACTAAAAAATTTATATGGAATCGTACTGTTAAGTTTCTGTGAATTTCTGAAGCATTCTGAAGAATTGATTGTGAAATCCTAACTGATTTCTGAAATTTGATGAGTTATAAGTTAAGAAAACGAGAAGAAAACTGTTTCTGATTCTGTCAATTATGACCCATGACTGATATACGATCAAGTGAGGTTCTCCAGCATGCCTTAGGATATTATGGTGGTAATCAAGGATAATTCTATCCATGAAATTATACGTCGTCTGTCCTTCCTCAGAGCATTACTGGAACTTATTCTGGAGGTTACAAATCTTCCGTTGGCTTTTGAATTGTGTGCCCAAAAACACAATTGGTCCCTGTTATCATCATAGTTCCTGGCCTTAGATTGTGTGGTGAAAACATAATCTATCTTCGATTATTCCCCCCGTTAACTAATAGGGTATACTAGTTCGGTCCCTAGGATATTAAACTAGAGTTTTTTGAAGAAACAAATGAGAATTGAAACTGTTTTATGAACCTCGATACATGTTTAAGTGGAATCATAATTTATTCTTATTTTCATGAACTGCTTCTATTCTTCTGATCTAATATTAACGTGATTTTTTACCCTAACATATTTATGTTATAGCCTGAAAGCATGATTTATGATTTTTGAGACTTGTTTAATTGGAATTGTACTTTCCTCATGATTATTGTACGTATTTCTGCTCATTTGTACTTATATTCTGTATGAAAGTATAAATAATGATTACCGAGACCTGTTCATGCTGAATCATACTTTTCTCATGTTTTTGTATATGTTCCTGTTCCTTGACAATTTCTAGAACCTTCTACATTCATGTCCTACATATGATCATTATATTTTGCATGTTTTAGTACCTTGCTAGGTTTCAGCTCACTGTTTTATTTTTTCCCTGCAGATAAGGTTATAGAGACGATACCGGATGATCAGGTATAGTTAGAGATTAGCAAGGAAGGTTCTGGAGCCTCGATGAAGTCTCAAAGATTATCTTGAAGTATTTTAAAAAATCTGATAGTTCTACAGTTGCCATAGAGTTTTGTAATGGAAATTATGTATAAATAATTGTAGCATGTTCTGTAAATTGTTAGAATTGTATTTATACTTTCGTAGATTAGATCTTCGGTATAGTTGCTTCTGCCAAAGCTGTTATGGGTCGATGAAAATTGCCTTACATTGGGATTTGATTTGGCTTCTTTGGGAATTAATTTTGATGAATAAGACAACCCATTTGGCTATAATATTTTTGGAAAATCCTGAAGTGCAAGGACAAATATGGGAGAATCTCCCTATTTATTTGAGGATGAAAGTAAGAACAAAAGTGCTTAAATTTTGAGGTCAAAATTTTATAAGGATGGGAGAAATGTAAAGATCGAGTTTTAACTTATATTAATCGGAATTATTTAAACTAATATAATATTGAGATCTAATAATGTGAAGAATTGGATCAAGAAGGAAAAAATTTTCAAACTGGACGAAATCAGACATGCAGCCTGGGACGGCACTGTAGCGCACCGGACTTGCACCCTGGCGTGCTTGGGGCACAAACGCACCGAGCACCCCAATAGGCGCGGATTCTAAAATCTTCTGCGCCCACCCTGTGCATGACCAGTGCTCGAGTGCAGGTCTATTATAAAAGCATCAAAGGATCAGCTTTCATCGCATTTTCAAGTGGTAGAAGAGATAGAGGAGGGGGAAAATAGAGAGAAAAGAGCCGAAGCAGAGAGGAAAAGAGATAAAGAGAAAGAATATGGGAAGTTTAATTCAGGACGTTTGAAGTAAGAATTCCGATATATCAGGCTAAAGTAAGTACACCTTTAGCTCCTTCTTTTCTTTATTACTATTTATTCTCGTTCTTTTCAAGTATTACTGTTCTAATACTCATCCAAACTAAGATTTTGAAGTAAAAGTATGAAAAATCAGCATATTTGTCAATATACTATGATTTTATAGTAAAATTTATCAAGAACTTTCGTTTAATTATCTGTATTGTAGTTATATATATTATCTCAAAATTTTCATGTTAAGATGCATAAAAATATTTTCTACATGTTTATACTTCGTAGATATTAATTTTAAATTATTACATGTTATCTGTATATACTAAAAATATATTGTATAATTAATTATATGCTACATGTTTATTAAATTTGTACAAAACTTTCTTCGGCATGTTTTATCATCAAATTTCATATTTATTGAATTGTTATGATAAAATATATAAGACATTACAAAAAAAAGATAATTCTGTAATTATGATAATAAAAATATGAACTATTCTTCAAAAGAGTGAGAACTAAGAATTCAGAAGTAAAGTATGAAATTTTTTTAAGGAAGTGAGAAATTAGATCAAGGATTATGATTCAGTGAGTAGTATATTCTGACTTACATTAATATATTACGGTGAAAAATCATTGTCTGATCCTATTATCCGTGGGATTGATAAAAGCAGCGTTTGGCCCTATCTATAGGCGTATATGTAGACGGCCCACTTTTAGGTCTTGAATAGGACCGCGAAGGCGTTTGATTGTGTCGGAACAAATACAATCTGGACTTTGATTAACAACTTCTTTAGCTGGTAAGACCTACTGGCCCTAGTCCTTAAAGATAAGTGAATTTTCAGCATATTTTGTTGGCTAATGGTAAGAAAAGAATAAGATAAAAAACCAAAATATTAAATTCGGGTTTATGCTATTTCATCATGTATGATTTCTACCTCCTACAATATGATTTTAAGTATGAATATATATATACATATTCTTTGTTATTTATAGTGCCTTATTGAACATTTGGCTCACTCCCTTATTGCTTTACTAATCCTTCAGATGATTCGCATGAGTTTCTGCCTAATGAGCAGGAGTGAAGATGGAAGGACTTTGTTTATGTTTCTGAAAATATTTTATATACCTATTTTTGGATAGTATTTACAGAATTTTAGTTGTTAGTTCTAATTTGATTTCAGTTGTAAACTGTAATGGAATTGATATGGAGTTTTTGAATGGTTTTTTATGCTTGGAATAATATTGTATAGTTCAGTATCAGTTGTATGTTAATTATGTATGGTAGTTGACATATGAAATGAATAGTAACGATTTCATTTTCAGATAGACAAATTTTATAAAGTTTATTGCTTCCGCAGATTTGTGTATAATTGTCTTTAATAATGGTAAGTGTCTTTTCTTAATAAAAAGCCGACATCATACTAAGTGGATTGGCGTCAGAATCATAGATAAGGTAGCAATATATTTGGATCCAATATATATTGTGTTATTGCTTATGTACAACCAATTGTGGTATTGACAAGATAAACTCATGTCCAATGGGTTAATATTTTATTTATTGGATAAAATTGATAATTAAAAGATAATATGTTATGATCATGATTAATGATGGGTTTTAGGATGTGGTTCATCACCAATCCAATGTCCCTCTCCAAACCACTCAGAACTGAGAACCTTTCTCAATGTAAAGAGGATTGCATCCTCCTCTCAAATGAAAGAGAGAATAAAGAAAATAAAGCAGCATGTGTTCAGAGGAAGTGTTGACAGGCATTTCGCAAGTTTGAGGAGGTCACCATTTACAATGGAGATATAAACACAGCTGCTCCACCGCAAATTCAAGATGCCGACCCTAGAACCCTATGATGGAGATTCCGATCCGATGGATCATCTAGATTATTTTTGCAATCCTGCTAGGCTTCCAAGGCCTGGACTATGTCACCATGTGCCTATGCTTTTTCCTAACCCTCAAAGGGGATGCTAAGATTTGGTTTCACTGCCTATAGTAAAATTCGATTCGAATGTTTCAAAAGCTAGTTGATAGCTTCCTATCACAATTTGCCTCTAGTTGGAGTGAGGAGAAGTAGCCTTGGCATCTTGCTCATGTCAAGCAAAGGCAAAGTAAGAGTTTGAAGCAATTCCTCATCTGGTTCACTATCGAGGCTCAAAAAATACAAGGTGAAGCTAAGTACCTTCATAGTGACTTTGGAATCGAGCGTGTTCTTCAATTGTCTGGTCTATCCGGACCCACAAACTTTTCAGGAGATTGAGACCATCGCCTGTGCTTACATAGTCACCAAGGAGGCCAATGAAGCAAAACAGCCAGAGTGCATAGATTACTTTTGCCAAGGGCCAACGAAATGAAAGAAGAGGAATAGAGGCTACATCAACTCTTGAGATCCCCAGAAGCAACACAGGATGGAGCCAGACACTCGAAGGGCATCTAAACCCATGAACCCGACCCCTTTGAATGACTTTTAGACCAACATCCTCGTACAAATCTAGGACAAAATATTTCTAAAGTGGCCGAAACCGTAAAAGAATGTGACATCCCACAACCTAACTCTTCATTAACCATATTCAAACCATATTATCTTTTATTCATCAATATCATAATCAAGGGGATGTGAACCCTTCCTATACTTCAATTCTACATATACATGTATGATAATCTTGGCATATATAGGATCCAAACACATCGCCACACTATTTGTGACGTCACACGTCATACATCGTTGTACTTATCATTAATATTACTATCATAGATAGGATCCTAACATTAGCCATAATTTATACTAGCTCTAATATCACATTAATCATTCATGATATTAGTCTAAATTAAGGAAGATGCTTATTAAACATCCATAAGAATTTAAATCTGACGGAAGCATATATTCTATATCATAACGGAAGCAATTCCATTATCATCAAAATATAACATGTCTAAAATACAAATTTATACAGTACACATATTTTTTTTCTTCTTTTCATCATCCCAAGTACAACATATGTGTCATAGCAAAATTATGGCCACCTCAACTTATTTCCTAATCCTGTTTGTCCTTCATCATTTCTTGAGACTCGTCTGAAGGGAAGTAAAAACAGCAAGTGAGTGAGCCAAATGCTCAGCAGTGTACATAACATACAAAGGCATACATTTTATACAAAAGATACATTAACATATATAAATAGGAGCAGATACATGAAGCGCAATGAATTTACATTTCTTTATTTCTCAGCTTTTATTGATTATAGTTATTTTTCCTTATCTTTAAGGACCAGGGCTAGTGGGCCTCACTAGCTAACGGAGTGGATAAATTGAAGAAAGGATTGTGTTAACCCACACAATTTAAGGCAAATATCCTAGCAATAGGATAGATTGTGCTTAATTCCACAATCCAATTCTTGTCCTCCTTCTTACACCCCGATGTGGGCGGTACTACCTATAATCCCGGTAGACGGGGCCGAAACAGACGGACCGTATAAAAGCAATTCTTTGATTTTTTACTGTAATATCCTAAGGCATGCCAGGGAATATCACCATCTAAAAAAATGATCCAAGGTCCAATTTTTCTTTTTCAACTTTGAAGGGATCTTATATAACCGAATTTTAACAGAATTTAACTGAACATCATTGGACGTAACTGAATTTTTCATATTTTCATAGAGTCCCTTCCAAACTTCCATGAATATAGTTTAACATAGCAAACAATATCCAAATATAATATTTCATAGGCCTTGAATATGCAGAAAAATGCATATGAAACTTTATTCCATACTAGTGTCTTTCAATTTACTTGGTGGCTAATTAATTTACCGAATTTATTGGAGCTTCAATAATTTAATTTAATACTTATTGATGTTAGTAAGTCAAGTCGGGGAAGGTCTAGAATATTTTATTCATATTCCGAAAATTTTCCGATTCATGTGAACCGGTTCAGGAAAGGCTTGAGACCGGGTTTCATAATTATTTTATGCCCGAATTTTTTTATAAGTATCCCAATATCCTTCTTAGGTCTATTGGTCATTGGGTCGGTCAAATTTTAGTCAAATTTGGGCCTGGTTCGACCTTTTTAATAAAGGGCTCAATTTACCATTTAAGCTGAACCGGTTCGGGAAAGACTTTGAGGGACCGGTTCACTGAGTTATATAGCCCATTTTCACGAGAAATTTTTATACAACATGAACATGGGTCTTCGCTATTTCGTGCCAATATTTTAGCCGGTTTGGTGATCGGATGGTGGCCGGTTCAGTGTGCCAACACAGACTGCCCATTCGGGTTTCAGCAGAACTGTCTAGGATAGTTCTGCTTCCCTAATTTTTTTTATGGTTCAATCGGGCCTATTTTTTATTTGTTCTGGGATTTCTCTTGTAGCCAAGGGACTTAAGTTTGAGAATAAATTTGGTTTAGGGCCGGTCCAAGTCAAAATATTGACTGGTTCAGACCAAATTCCTAGAACAGATTCTGCATCAGCATCAGCTAATGCAAACAAATTTTATTCCAACTTTGAGGGTCCGAATTATATTTAATTTAGATCCGATTTTTATGAGGCAATATTTGAATATCACATCCAAGGCCTTAGCTAACTTCTGGCACGATTTGGCCCATTTTGGGTTCGGGTTGTATTTTATTTAAAATTATTTCCCCAACTGCTCAAAGAAGCAGTTCAGCAAGACCCTTGCTGTTCATGGGTCTGGTTTAGTATCCGACCCATATTTTCTTGGGCCGCCGGTTCACATGGTGACAGTCCACACCTAATACTAGCAAATCGAGTCGATTTGGACTCTCGATCAATCCATTTTTGGGGCGTGTTTGGATAAATTTCAGAAACTAAAATTCAGCATCAGCAGAACCAGTGAGCCAATTCTGCAGCCGAGTTTGGGTCCGATTTGAACCTCTTCTTGAATGATTCAGCGGCTTATTTTTTTCCCACTTTTACTTCATTAAATAAGGATCATTTTACCAGTTTTGGTCATTGGCTAATTCGGCCATTTAGTGGTCGATATGAAGCAAATATTAGAAACTGCCACAGCAGAACCCGATTTTGGACACTATCATGTGTCCAGGGCCGGTTCACCCATTTTTAAATTTTTTCTTGCAACTCCTCATGAATTTATGATAACTAAGGAAACATATGCAAGTATTGGATCAATAATACTCAAGAGAAAGTAGCCAAAAAATTGCTCTAAAATCAAGGAAAGGGTCGAAGTACACTTGCCAAAATATTTAGCTAACCCTTTGCTGTCCTTGATTCCCAGCTTTGCTCTTTCTTTTGGTTCCCTTATTTTCCCTTCTGTTTTCCTTCTACCTTCCTCCTTTTTTTTCTCCCACATTTTCCTCTCTTTTCTTCTTCTCTCTTACTCACACGTTTTTATAGTACGAGAATTAAGTGGCTGAGTCATCAAGTCTTGCCACATCATCCTTGTTGTTTATTCCTCCTCTTCCCACGTTTGCTGCTGACTCTTCTTTTTCCTTCTGCCTTCCTCCTTTTTTTTCTCCCACGTTTTCCTCTCTTTTCTTCTTCTCTCTTACTCACACATTTCTTATAGTATGACAATTAAGTGGCTGAGTCATCAAGTCTTGCCACATCATCCTTGCTATTTATTCCTCCTCTTCCCACGTTTGTTGCTGACTCTTCTTTACTAAAGCAGCTGCTGTCCCAAGCAAGCTGCTGCTACCATACCCTTCCCCTTGTTTAATAGTCCAAATATTAGGGGAGCAGACAGCTGCATATCTTTTACTAAAATATATATATATATATCCTGTTAATTGGGTGGTGAACTGAGGCTAACGTGGATCCCTCCTTGCTGAATTGGGCTTCTACTTTGTGCTGTAGCAAATTTCATGCTGAATTCTTATGCTTCAGCTAAGTATAAGGCCCCCCTTGGTTGTTGAATTTTTCCCATTTTGCTGATTATATTGAAGGATTTATTTCAAGGTATTTGGGTATGTGTTTGTGGAAATTTAGGACATGGAAGCTTAGTATAGACACTAAAGATTGTCTAGTATTAATTTTATCCCAAATCGAATTTCTTATCATCTCCCAATTCACATCCTTGGCTTTCGGGTTTGAATAGAAATTTAAAAGATCGGGTATCGGGGTTTTGGGAAACGAATATATGGGAAATTCATCTACTTGTCAATGATCAATTGGGATTATTACCTAAAATTCAGATTACCTAACACATCCCGAATGAATTCCTGGCTTTTAGGTTTAAAACTTAAATTAAAGGAATCGGGCTTGAGTATGCAAGAAAACTAAGACATAGGGGGTTAGTATATTTGTCAAAGACTATTTTGGATTAATTCCATCATAATCTGAATTACATAAGTCGTCCCGAATTACTTTCCTGGTTTTCAGGATTGCGGTCTTTACAATTCTCCCCTTCTTACAAAAATTTCGTCCTCAAAATTTGGAGAGAATACAATTCTAGGGAAAGAGGTGGGGATACTTGGCGCGGATTTCATCTTCTCGTTCCCAGGTAACTTCTTCTTGGGAGTGATTTCGCCACAAAACTTTGACAAAAGGAATAGTCTTTGATCGGAGCACTTGATCTCTTTGTTCCAAAATTTGCACTAGCTCTTCGATATATGATAAATCTTCCTCAATAGTCAAGGGCTCATGGGCAATCACATGAGCTGTGTTGTGGATATATTTTTGAAGCATAGAGACGTGAAACATATTATGCACTTCAGATAAATTAGGTGGCAGAGCTAGATGATAAGCTACTTCTCCGACTTTGTCCAAAATCTCAAATGGCCCAATAAATCTTAGTTTCAGCTTGCCCTTAAGACCAAATCTAGAAGTCCCCTTTGATGGCGAGACTTTCAAAAAGACGAAATTGCCAATAGCAAAATGCAAATATGATCTCCTGCGATCCGCGCAACTTTTCTGTCGGTTTTGAGCCGTCTTCAATTTTTCGTGAATCATTTTAACTTTTTCAGAAGTCTCTTGGATGACTTCAGGGCCAAGAAGTTGTCTATCACCCATTTCTTCCCAGTGGATAGGGGATCGGCATTTTCTTCCATATAATGTTTCAAACGGTGCCATGTCAATACTTGCTTGGTAACTGTTATTGTAGGCAAATTCAGCAAGAGCTAGATGGTCATCCCAGTTACCTTTCATATCTAGCACCGCGGCTCTCAGCATATCCTCTAGAGTTTGGATTGTGCGCTCAGATTGCCCATCAGTTTGGGGATGATATGCCGAACTAAATTTTAGATTTGTTCCCAGTTCTCGATGAAGCTCTCCCAAAATTTTGAAACAAATCTAGGATCACGGTCGGACACAATAGATGCTGGCACTTCATGGAGTCTGATAATCTCATTGATGTACAGTTGTGCCAACCGATCACGAGAATTCGTCGTCCGAGTTGCCAAGAAATGAGCAAATTTGGTCAGTTAATCGACAATGACCCAGATAGCATCGTGATTCCTGGGGGTCTTTGGCAATCCCGAAACAAAGTCCATGGAGATGTCTTCCCACTTCCAGTTAGGAATAGGCAGTGATTGTAATAAGCCTGATGGCTTCTTTTGCTCTGCCTTGAGCTGTTGACAAACTAGGCATTTCCTGACATAATTCACAATCTCCCGTTTCATATTTCTCCACCAAAACATCTTTATCATATCTTGATACATTTTATTGATTCCCGAATGAATGGTGTACCGTGATCGATGGGCTTCCTTCGTAACTTCCCTTTTAATTTCTTGATCATTTGGCACGCAGAGTCAATCTCAAAATTTCAAGACTCCATCTGTACGGATATTAAAGTCAACTCGAGAGTTCTGAGTTAGATCTCCGGCAATCTCTGCTAGAAATGGATCCTTCATTTGGCTATCTTTGATCCTTTGTAATATCTTCGGCTGGAACTGAAGATATGACAAGATCATTCGGTTTCCCTTTACATACCGCTGGATATCACATTGCTGCATATTCTCCAGCATTTCCATCTCCTTTATCTGTAACCTCGCTAAAAGACATGTTTGGCGGCTTAAAGCATCTGCTACTACATTAGCCTTGCCGGGTTGATATTGGATCTCACAATCATAGTTTTTCAGAAAATCGATCCACGGTCTCTGTCTCATATTTAGTTCCTTTTGTAAAAATAAGTACTTCAGACTTTTGTGGTCTGAATATACCAGGAACTTCTCACCATACAAATAATGCCTCTAAATCTTCAAATCAAAAACAACTGCCGCCAATTCTAGATAGTGAGTAGGGTAGTTCCTCTCATGAACTTTTAGCTATCGTGATGCATAGGCTATGACTTTCTTATGTTGCATTAGAATACATCCTAATACAGTTTTAGAGACATCACAATATACTACGAACCCACCTGTTCTTGCCAAAATGATGAGAATGGGAGCGGATGTTAGCCGCTTCTTTAGCTCTTGGAAGCTCTGCTCACATTCTTTTGTCCAGTCGAACCTGACTTCCTTCCTAGTCAGTCGAGTAAGTGGCATAGTGATTTTGGAAAAATTGTTCACAAATCTTCGATAATATCCTGCCATGCCCAAGAAACTCCGCACTTCGTTACTGTGGTAGGTCGGCTCCAACCAGTAACTGCTTCGATTTTCTTTGGGTCGACAGAAATACCATTCTGGGTGACAACATGGCCCAGAACTGTTACCTCCTAGAGCCAAAACTCTCATTTCTTCAGCTTGGCATATAATTTCTCCTCTCGTAAAATTTGGAGCACCATCCTCAGATGCATCTCATGCTCCTTAGAACTCTTAGAATAAATCAAAATGTCATCAATAAATACAACTACGAACTTATCCAAATATGATCGAAATACCCGATTCATTAGATCCATGAAGGCTGCTGGGGCATTAGTCAGTCCGAAAGGCATAACCAAGAATTCATAGTGGCCATACCTTGTCCAGAAAGCAGTTTTCAGTATATCCTCCTTTTTTATCCTCAATTGATGGTAACCAGAGCGAAGATCAATATTGGAGAATACTTGAGTCCCTTGCAGTTGGTCGAATCGATCGTCAATCCGTGTCAACGGATATTTATTTTTGATCGTGATTTTATTCAGTTCATGATAATCGATACATAGTCGTAGGGTCCTGTGACGACCCGACTTTTATTACCATCAAAAGCCGTCGTCAAATCTAAATCATATAATTTAATCAAAGCATAAATAGATGAACATAAAAAATTTTTCTTTTCTTCATTCAAACCTGAGATGCATTCTAAAGATTTATAATTTCATAAATCCCAAAATATTACGGAAACATTCTAGCAGCGGAATCAATATTACAAGTTTCCTCAAAACAAAACAAAACTCCAAAAATATGCTCCAGCCAGCTTAAACATTCAGCTACACCATAGGACTCTACTCAACTTCGTCCTCCATAAGCTTGTCATCTGAAAAATTGCAAGAATGAGCTTACAAAGCCCAGCAGGATACTCACATGCAGAAAACATAAGCATACATAATATTTCATCAAAATATATAGCATAGCATAAGAAAAATCATCATATTGTTTCTTCTTTAGTTCATGTTCTTTCATCTTGTCTTCATCAAAATCATTCGGAATTCATATCATCTTTAGGGACCGGACGGGAGCGGACAACATCGAGGACGGGTTGTGTGCTACCCCACAACCTAAAGCCGTATCCCCTCATTATGCTCCCCGGGGCGGGAGGTAATGCCTTTAACCCGACATACGGGGCCATAGTCCATAGTTCTTATGCCACCAAAAGGTCCCCTCCCGTGGCCCAGGAGGCATCCTCGAGTGTCACTCCAATATCCTTCATCCATCTTTAACAGCAAGTTTAATGGAAACTCGGTTCTTGGTTCGTGTTCTTTATTGGCCAGATCATTATAATTCAAAATCATAAGAGATCCACTTGCTGTCCGTAATTACATGCCATTTTTCATGTTCATAAATTCAGAGGCCGAAGTTCATTAGATGCAGAAGCCGGAGTTCCTTTCATGCAGAAGCCGAAATTCATTTCATGCAGAAGCCGGAGTTCATTTCATGTAGAAGCCGGAGTTCATTTCATGCAGAAGCCGGAGTTCATTTCTTTAATCAAAGCCGGAGTTCGTTTCTATAATTCAAAGATTATTAAAAACCGGAGTTCTTTATTTATAAAGGACGGAGTACAAAAGTCCGAAGTTCTTTTTCTTAAAGGGACGGAGTGGCTTTCTTTTCAAAAGGGACGGAGTGCTTATTTTAAAATGGACGGAGGATCTGGACGGAGCTCTTTTCTTTTTAAACGGACAGTGTTTTTCATGGCGGAGCTTTTTCAAAACGGTGTTCGCTATTACGTGTGTTTCAAGGGTCGGAGCTCTTTCTTTACCGTATTTCAAATTTCGGAGTTCTTTAAAAGCCGGAGTTGTTTTTCTTCAAGACCGGAGTTCTTTTCAAAATAAAAGGACGGAGTGCTGCAAAGGACGGAGTTCTTTTTCTAAAAAGGGCGGAGTGTTTTTATAAATTTTTCGGGAGTCCTTTCTTTTAAAAGGGACGGAGTGATTTCCTTTTTAAAATCAGGAGTTCATTTTCTTTAAATTTCTGAAACTCTAAAATCCGGAGTTCATTTTCTTTAAATTTCCTAAGCTCTAAAATCCGGAGTGACTTTTCTTTCGTAGATCCGGAGTTCAAGGGCCGGAGTACATCATGGACGGAGTACTTTTCTGTTTAAAATCCGAAGCTCATAAAATACGGAATTCATAAGCCGGAGTTCATTTCAAAAACCAAGGAACAGTACTTTTAAAGACGTAAAGGCCGAGTTCTCTTTTCTACAAAGAGGGCGGAGTTCTTTTTCAAACAAGGCCAGCGTACTTTTCACAATGGGACGGAGTACATTATTCATAAAAAGGCCGGAGTTCTTTCCGGACGGAGTTTCTTATTCAAATCGGACGGAGTACAAATACTGAGTTCTAAATCATTTTCTCGTAAGGATGCCGAAGGTCTTTTATTTTAAAATTCAGAGATCGGTTTGTGACAAGAGATCAATAGCAGAAGTTCATGTTTCATCTGAAGGCCTAAAATTTCTTTCCGTAGACATGCATTGGGCAAAATTCATAACCAGTGGTAGTAAATCATAACAGGAATCTAACATCATGCATAACTGAATTTCCTTTAAACATGCATTTCAGTGTGTACAATAAAAGCATACTCATACAGAATTTCATATAATTTTATAGCAACATAAATAAACATGAGTTTTAGAAATATGGGTGAGTATCTTGCCTGAATTCCTTTCTACTTTTTCCTTAGCTTTCTGCCTTCTTCTTTACTGAGACTTCTAGTGGTGCCTTTTTCTAATGCCCTTAAGCCCTTATTTATAGCCCTAGGTTTTGGTGGCCATCATTTATGATTATACATTTTCCAAGGGTGATATTACATTTTCCAAGGAGGGTCGTTTTCCAATAAGTCTTGGGAATAGCCAATTTATTGATGTTGCTCCTTCCCAATATTCTTCCTTAATTTTCTGTGACTGGACCTCATCATTGTATCAAAAACAACTTTCGGTCAACTATGGAGCGTTGACCGGATTTCTATCTCTACAGAAATCTGTCCTTACAGGACTGGAATTAAATCCGAACTTCTTCGGAAATCCGGAGTGTTTTCATTCCAGCAAATCCGGACTTCTTTTTACTTCGGAAATCCGGAGTGTTTTCTTTCAAGCAAATCCGGATTTCTTTTTCCTACGGAATCCGGAGTTCTTTCACCAAGGGAAATCCGGACTTCATTTTATTAAGGAAATCCGGACTTCTTCTTACCCTGGAAATCCGAACTTCTTTTATCACGGAAATCCGGACTCATTTTCATTAAGGAATTCCGAAGTGAATTTAAGGGATATTCCGAACTGGATTTTCATAAGGAAATCCGGACTGAAATTTTACAAATGCAACAATCCGGACTTCTTCGCATTTTGTTCTCCGGTCAACGCACTCGTTACAGGTCCTATCCTTCTTCTTCACAAATAAAACCGGTGCACCCCAAGGAGACACACTTGGTCTGATAAAACCCTTATCCAACAGTTCATGTAATTGCTGTTTTAACTCTTTTAGCTCAGCAGGTGTCATTCTGTACGGTGCCTTTGAAATTGGGCCTGATCCTTGCATAAGCTCAATTTCGAATTCTATCTCCCGATGTGGCGGTAAGCCGGGCAAGTCTTCGGGAAATACATCTTCGATTTCACAGATCACTTGTATATCCTTGATTGACATACTATGACCTTCAGTGGTATTGGCATAGATCAGATAAGCTTGACATCCATTCTGTATTAGATGCTGAGCATGTAAGGTAGATATTAGTACTGGTGTCTCCTTTAGCTTTATTCCTTGAATGTGAAATGATTCACACCCTGGAATTTCGAAATGTACCCGTTTATGGAAACAATCGATACTGGCGTGATAGGTTGTCAACCAGTCCATCCCCAGTATTACGTCAAAATCACAAATATTTAGCAAAATTAAATTTGCCTCCATATTCTTCCCATTAATTGCCACCATACATTTTTGATATACGATATCAGTGGTGACTGATGACCGTGTTGGTTTTGACACTACCAAGAAAAAGTCTAGATTTTGCAGCGATGATGCAAGATACTTTACAAATTGCGGTGACACAAATGAATGGGTGGAACCCAAATCAAATAGTGCATGGGCTGAGTTATCATAATGATCAGATCAGCGTGTGTGTTCTAATGTTTATCTACCATAACATTTAACCCAAAAATTTAAAACATGCTATATCTAGTCCAAATTATTCCTAAGCTTCCGTCTTATGATCGATCAACCAACGCATCTCCTTAAATATTCTCTGATACCACCTATGACGTCCCACGTCATACGTCGTTGTACTTATCATTAATATTATTATTATCATAGACAGGATCCTAATATTAGCCATAATTTATACTGGCTCTAATATCACATTAGTCATTCATGATATTAGTCTAAATTAAGGAAGATGCTTACTAAACATCCATAAGAATTTAAATCTGACGGAAGCATATATTCTATATCATAACGGAAGCAATTCCATTATCATCAAAATATAACATGTCTAAAATACAATTTTATACAGTACACATATATTTTTTTCTTCTTTTCATCATTCTAAGTACAACATATGTGTCATAATAAAATTATGGCTACCTAAACTTCTTTTCTAATCCTATTCATCCTTCATCATTTCTTGAGACTCGTCTAAAGGGAAGTAAAAACAGCAAGCGAGTGAGCCAAATGCTCAGCAGTGTACATAACATACAAAGGCATGCATTTTATACAGAAGATACATTAACATATATAAATAGGAGTAGATACATGAAGTGCAATGCATTTACCTTTCTTTATTTCTCAGCTTTTATTGATTGTAGTTATTTTCCCTTATCTTTAGGGACTAGGGCCAGTGGGCCTCACTAGCTAACGGAGTGGATAAATCGAAGAAAGGATTGTGTTAATCCACACAATCTAAGGTAAATATCCTAGCAATAGGATAGATTGTACTTAATTCCACAATCGGGATTGTGCTTAATTCCACAGTCCAATTCTTGTCCTCCTTCTTACACCCCGAGGTGGGCGGTACTACCTATAATCCTGGTAGACGGGGCCGAAACGGATGGACCGTATAAAAGCAATTCTTTAATTTTTCACAGTAATATCCTAAGGCATGTCGGGGACTATCACCATCTGAAAAAAAGATTCATTGTCCAATTTCTCTTTTTCAACCTTGAAGGGATCTCATATAACCAAACTTTAACAGAACTTAACTGAACGTCACTGGACATAACTGAATTTTTCATATTTTTATAGAGTTCCTTCTAAACTTTCATGAATATAGTTTAACATAGCAAACGATATCCAAATATAATATTTCATAGGCCTTGAACACGCAGAAAAATGCATATGAAACTTTATTCCATACTTAGTGTCTTTCAGTTTACTTGGTGGCCAATTAATTTACCGAATTTACCGGAGCTTAAATAATTTAATTCAATACTTATTGATGTTAGTAAGTCAAGTCGGGGAAGGTCTAGAATATTTTATTCATATTTCAAAAATTTTCCGGTTCATGTGAACTGGTTCGAAAAAGGCTTGGGACCGGGTTTCATAATTATTTGTGCCCGAATTTTTTTATAAGTATCCCAATATCCTTCTTAGGTCTATTAGTCATTGGGTCTGTCAAATTTTAGTCAAATTTGGGCTCGGTTCGACCCTTCTTAATAAAGGGCTCAATTTACCATTTAAGCTGAACCGGTTTGGAAAAGACTTTGAGGGACTGGTTCACTGAGTTATATAGCCCATTTTCACGAGAAATTTTTACACAACATGAACATGGGTCTTAGCTATTTTGTACCAAAATTTGAGCCAATTTGATGAGCGGATGGTGGCTGGTTCAGTCTGCCAACACAGACTGCCCATTCGGGTTTCAGCAGAACTGTCTAGGATAGTTATACTTCCCTAATTTTTTTTATAGTTCAATCAGGCCTATTTTTGATAGAGTCTGGGCTTCCTCTTGTAGCAAGGGACTTAAGTTTGAGAATAAATTTGGTTTATGGCCGGTCCAAGTCAAAATATTGACTAGTTCAGACCAAATTCCTAGAACAGATTCTGCATCAGCATCAGCTAATGCAAACAAATTTTATTCCAACTTTGAGGGTCCGAATTGTATTTAATTTGGATCCGATTTTTATGAGGCGATACTTGAATATCACCTCCAAGGCCTTAGCTAACTTCTGGCACCGTTTTGGCCCATTTTGGGTTCAGGTTGTATTTTATTTAAAATTATTTTCCCAACCGCTCAAAGAAGCAGTTCAACAAGACCCTTGTTGTTCATGGGTGGTTCAGTATCCGACCCATATTTTCTTGGGCCGCCGGTTTACATGGTGACAGTCCACACCTAATACTAGCAAATCGAGTCTAATTGGATTCCGGATCAATCCATTTTTGGGGCGTGTTTGACTAAATTTCAGAAACTGAAATTCAACATCAGCAGAACCAGTAAGCCGAATCTGCAGCCGAGTTTGGGTCTGATTTTGAACCCCTTCTTGAATGCTTCAGAGGCTTAATTTTTTACCCACTTTTACTTCATTAAATAAGGATCATTTGACCAGTTTTGGTCGTTGGCTAATTCGGCCATTTAGTGGTCGATATGAAGCAAACATCAGGAACTGCCATTGCAGAACCCAATTTTGGACACTATCATGTGTCCAGGGCCGGTTCACCCATTTTTAAATTTTTTTTTGCAACTCCTTATGAATTTATGATAACTAAGAAAACATATGCAAGTATTGGATCTACAATATTCAAGAGAAAGTACCCAAAAATTGCTCTAAAATCAAGGAAAGGGTCGAAGTATACTTGCCAAAATATTCAGCTAACCCTTTGCTGTCCTTGATTCCCAGCTTTGCTCTTTCTTTTGGTTCCCTTATTTTCCCTTCTGTTTTCCTTCTGCCTTCCTCCTTTTTTTTCTCCCACTTTTTCCTCTCTTTTCTTCTTCTCTCTTACTCACACGTTTCTTAAAGTATGAAAATTAAGTGGTTGAGTCATCAAGTTTTGCCATATCATCCTTGCTGTTTATTCCTCCTCTTCCCACGTTTGCTGCTGACTCTTCTTTTTCCTTCTGCCTTCCTCCTTTTTTTTCTTCCACGTTTTTCTCTCTTTTATTCTTCTCTCTTACTCACACGTTTCTTATAGTATGGCAATTAAGTGGCTGAGTCATCAAGTCTTGCCACATCATCCTTGCTGTTTTTTCCTCCTCTTCCCACGTTTGCTGCTGACTCTTCTTTACTAAAGCAGCTGCTATCCCAAGCAGGCTACTGCCACCATACCCTTCTCCTAATTTAATAGTCCAAATATTAGGGGAGCAAACAGCTACATATCTTTTACTAAAATATATATATATCCTGTTAATTGGGTAGTGAAATGAGGCTAACGTGGATCCCTCCTTACTGAATTGGGCTTCTACTTTGTGCTATAGCAAATTTCATGCTGAATTCTTAGGATTCAGCTAAGTATAAGGCCCCCCTTGGTTGTTGAATTTTTTTCATTTTGCCGATTATCTTGAAGGATTTATTTCAAGGTGTTTGGGTATGTGTTTGTGGAATTTAGGACATGGAAGCTTAGTATAGACACTAAAGATTGTCTAGTATTAATTTTGTCCCAAATCGAATTTCTTATCATCTCCCGATTCACATCCCTAACTTTCGAGTTTGAATAAAAATTTAAAAGATCTGGTGTAGGGGTTTTGGGAAACGAATATATGGAAAGTTCGTCTACTTGTCAATGATCAATTGGGATTATTACCTAAAATCCAGATTACCTAACACATCCCGAATGAATTCCTGGCTTTTAGGTTTAAAACTTAAATTAAAGGAATTGGGCTTGAGTATGCAAGAAAACTAAGACATAGGGGGTTAGTATATTTGTCAAAGACTATTTTAGATTAATTTCATCATAATCTGAATTACATAAGTCGTCCCAAATTACTTTCTTGGTTTTCGGGATTGCAGTCTTTACACTATTGATGGCTTTGACATCAATTCAATAGCAATATGATGTTAGTTTCATGCTAAGGAAAGATACCTACTGAAAATCAAAATCCAACTTATATTAATTTGCGGAAGAAAAAATAATACTCACTATAATCTGCTAAAATAATTCAAAACTAATGTCACCAAAATAAAATACCTCACGACTTATTGTTAATATTAACTTAACTAAGTACATTAGATTATAAGTATATTGAGTACGTTATCGAAATATAAAGTAAAACTCTAACTTTCTTCTTCTTCACTTCTACTCGTCAGGCATTAGCTCCTGCGAGATATATCTAAAGGGTAGTAAAACAATAAGAAAGTGAACTAAATGCTCATCAAGACACAATATATATAAAGATATGCATATTTGTACTGAAAATATACCATAAGAGGGAATAGGAACTTATATGACTATGAAATATTGAACAAAAATATTATCCAAATACATTTAATTTTTTTATATTGTCCTTTTACTGTCTTTCAGTTACTACTTACTTAACTTGAAAGATTAGGGCAAATAGACCGTACCAACTAACGGAGTGGACAATCGAGAAAAATGATTGTATTCGCAACACAATCAAAGGCCGCAATACTTCTTCTTCAGCCAGAAGTCGGCCATACATACCTTTTGTCTAGTAGAAGGGGCCATAGTGCTGTCTTATTTTCCCCATGGCAAGGTCCTTTCCCTGATTATCGACTGCAATATCCTAAGACATATCAGGAATATTACCCTTTGAATAAATCATTGGTCCAGCTTCTTAATTCCTTTAAATTCATTGTAAAAACTCCTCGATAACATATGATGTAGGCATTAGTTTAAAGTTCAATAAAGCCTCAAATTGATGTTTATGATCGATAATTAAACAAAACTTATTCTAGAGATTCACTATATGTTACTAGATTTAGCAACCAAACTGATTCAAAAATCAGAATTCAGAAAATCAGAAATCAAATTCACCCAAAATGATGTAGCACCTGGTTCAACAAAACATCAACTGATTATGGTCAGCAACCAAACATAAAATCAACCAAATGCGAAAAGGGTCAACAAAGTAAAATAGATTGAATTTAGTGCACTACATATTCGAATTTTATCAAAACAGAATCAAAATCCAGCACTATATATCCAAAAGTCAGCAGATGTAGATGCTAAAACATGATATAGCAATATTACAGCAAGAAAAATGAGTATTGAACCTACAATACTCCAAGATGGTAGGAAGAATTTGCAAGAAGGAAAGGAAGGGCCAGAGTGCACTTGCCTAAATCTAATTTACCAAAATATCTACTTAGTTCAGCTATGGAACCGCAGATCACTTCCTTCCTTCCCCTCTCTTTGTTGTCACTTCTCTGCTCTTCAATTTCCCCCTTGCTGCTTTCCTTTTGTTTTTCTGTTTCTTCTTGCTCGGTCATTTAATTTGAAGCCACAACGTAAGACAAATTTTTAATTCTTTTCAACGGCTCATCCCGATCACACGTTACTTCCTCATTTATCGATACATGGAAACTTCTTAACAATCTACTAATTTAGGGGTTAAACTATCCCATTGGCTATCTTTCTGGCTTACCACAAAATTTCAATTAGACATTTAGACCTTGACTCCAATTTTTATTCGAAATTTCTAAAATAATCATTCGCTTCGAAAGTTATTAAAATTTATGGCCCACACGATTTTGCTATATTACTTTGATTAATCTTTTATTTACAACATAATATAAAAATCCGAAGGATATTAATATAGCTAAAAATCTATGATATTCAATTTATAAATAACTTAGAAAATACAAATGAAGATATAGACTTCAAATCCAAAATAATACACTACATAAAGTACCTTAAGTGAGAATTCCTACCTTACACCACATTAGGTGATGCTTCTGTATCCTGCACTGTAACTGCAATTGCCATGTCTGAAATAGTAGGCTTCTAGGCCACCGGCATCCTAAGATAGGGACAGTTTTTGATCATGTGACCCCGTTGACCACATTTGAAACATGCTCCTGTCATTTTATAAGAAGGCTTTTTTGGATGCTTTTTCCCACACTGAAGACATGCCGGTGCTACTACTTACATCATCTGATTTTTAGCACTACCTTTCCCCTTATTCACTAACTTAGCTTTCTTGGCTGGTCCTTTTACGCCCAAACTTGAGCTTCTCCGATTTAATCCCTTTTACTTAAAAAACTCCTTTTTTGGTTCCTTCTCAAACAAAAGTGCTCAGCTTGGCACATCTCTATAACTCCACAGTTTCAAAGTCACCAGTTATTTTCTGATTTCATCTCTTAGACCTTGTTGAAACTTTCTAGCCTTTCTAATTTTATTATTGACCAGGTAGGGAGCATAGTGAGACAATTCAGTAAATTTCGTGTCATACTCCGCTATTGATCTATTTCCTTACCTCAGTTGAGCAAACTCATCTTCCTTTTGTTCCTACAGACTTGTCGGGAATTATTTTTCTAGAAAACATTCTTAAACATATCCCAGGTAATTTAATTTTTAGCTATTCCCATTGATCTCTTCTGCATAGCCAACCAATGGTTAACTTCTTCTTCCATCTTATAGGTTGCAAAGGTCACCTTGTCCTCTTCTGAAAAATGGATCACCGAAAAGATTTTCTCGATTCTCCTAACTAAGCCTTTGCTTTTGTTGGATCGGCATTTCCAGTGAATTCTGGCGCTCGTTTATTGATAAATCTCTCATAGGCCATCATTCCTGGATTTACTAGGGGTGGAACTATGGTTGGTTCTAGGTGCTGTTGCTCTTGTGTCATTCTTTCTAAAATATCTACCATTCGCACAATAACGTTCAAATATTCCTCGTCCCGGTCACGTCAAGAGTTCCTTTTAGAACTTTTTCCTCGATTTTCCATCTTTCAATCCTATTACCAAAACATCAATATACAAATTAGATCATTATCAAATATCCAAACCTCAATTATGTAGTTACTAAAATCTGGATCCCAAGTTCAACTCTATCAACCTACTTCTAAGGCATCTTCTTCTCCTCAGGCATCTTCCTAACCTAAGGCATTTTCCTTATTCATTCCCTAATACTACCTGTGATATCCCACAACGTAACTCTTCATTAATCTTATTCAAACCGTGTTATCTTTTGTACGTCAATACCACAATCAAAGGGACGTGAACCTTTCATCTACTTCAATTCCATCGATACATGTATAATAATCTCGGCATATACAAGATTTAAACACATCGCCACGCTATTGATGGTTCTAATATCAATTCAATAACAATGTGATGTTAGCTTCATACTAAGGAAAGATACTAACAACCAAAATCCAACTCATATTAACTTACGGAAGTATGCATAATACTAACTATAATTTGCAAAAATAATTCTAAACTAACGTCACCAAAATAAAATACATCATGACTTACTATTCGTATTAACTTAACTAAGTACATTAGATTCTAAGTATCTTGAGTACATTATCAAAATGTAAAGTAAAACTCTGACTTTCTTCTTCTTCACTTCTACTCGTCAGACATCAACTCTTGTGAGATATATCTGAAAGATAGTAAAATAGTAAGAAAGTGAGTCAAATATTCAATAAGACAATATATATACAAAAATATAGACATTTGTGTTGAAAATATACTATCAGAGGAATAGGTGTAAGGGTCAAATTTTAAATTTCATAAATATATACTATGTTAAAAAAACCCAGAGACTATAGGCTCACACTGGTACATAGCAGTGACACAAGAAATTTTTCGATTTACTAGTTGGCAACCGAATCAATTTCGGCTGACCTGAAGATAGCCTAATTTTAGGAATTTCAACCAAACGGTAATCAAATTAATTTTGAAGTGACAAGAAGCTAGCCCAATTACAAAATTCTCAACCGATTAGCAATTGAAACACCTCCGATTGATTAGAAAGCACTCGAGACAGCAGCGAGGTGGTAAGGATAGCAGGAAAAATTTAGAAATTTAGTAGCAACATATGTGAATTAACCGAGCAGCTTATATATATATATATATATATATATATATCTAAATGTGTATATTTCCGCAACAAAGTAACCGGGTAGCAGCAGCTTATACAGATATGTATGATTCGGCGAGCGGAAGCAGTGTATCAGCAATAGCTGATATTTTTCCAAGGGCACGGGCAGCTACTTCAGTAGCAATTGCAAACCACTGTAGCCGGTACACTCATCCAAAATAATTTAGGAAAAATTAGAAGGGAAGCAACCTATAATCTACTGAAGTGAGCAGCAGCAGCCAAGTTTGACACGGCAAGTGGACAGCAGCAGCAGCCAAATTTTTCCAAGGAAAATACGGTGACTCAAGCAGCACAACCTCTGCCAATGAGTTAGCAACACAAGGCAGCATAATGAGAAGCCAAATTAGGTGATGATTCAGCACTAAACCAGGACACTTGTTGAAATTAGAAGCTGATAAAGGATTTGCTGGCAAAAAGAGTGATGATTCAGCAAATTCTCTGATTTTCTATAAAATGGAATGTGCGAGAAAGATAAAACAAAAAGAAAAAGAAGAGAAAGGAGAGAGGGAAGGCCGAGAGACAGCAGAAGGTGAGAGGAAGGAGGAAAATTCAGCAACCGGTTCTAATTGGCAAGTGGCGCTAAGTTTCCTTCTTTTGTTAAATTTTTTTTGCTGATTCCTTGGAAGTATTAATTGATCCAATACTTCAATTCCTTGGTTTAATATCTTAACATTGCCATAGTATCATTTTATAATATAAATAAATTCGAATTGAAGTAGAAAAAGGGGTTGCTAAACATCAAGTGCTGAATATGAAATTCAGTAACTTGATGGACCATCTACTGGAATCTGATTAAACCGGCCCCAATTTGGCTGAACCAGCAACCAAGCCGACCAAGATATACTGTTCTAATGTTGAACTATTAAACTGTGGACTAGCTAGCAAAATTTCCCTGAACCGATCCCTAAACCAGGTCCCCAAACCGGCTAGCAACAAGTTTACTCTTGCTAATGCAAAAATTGCAGCTCATAGAAATGGGCTGAACCGGATCCCATTTTGGCTGAACCGGTAGCCAAAGTAGCTGAAGTATGTAAGATAATGTTGAAGTATTAACCCGTAAAATTTGGGCTAGATCAGCCATTGAATTGAGCCTCAAATCAGCAACTAATCTGGCCCCAGCATCCAAGTTAATGTAGAACCTGGTAGCCTAGGGAAAATGAATTGAACCAGCCTCGAATCAGTTGATCCAGTAGTTGGCCTAAGCAAGGCATCAAGTACAAAGACTAAGCTTTCAACCTGCAAACCGGTTGTTGAAAATACCTAGAATCAGTCACTGAACCGGGCTCCTAAACAATAACAGACTTAACTGAACGGCATCTTGATGATATTGAATTTGTGACTACTGAACCGGGCCCTAAAATAGCTAAACCAGTAGCCATTTCATCTTAAGTATCTTAAGGTAATATTGAAGTGTCGACCCATAAATTTAGACCTAAAATTATCACCAAACTGGACCCATAGATAGCAACATAACCAGCCAGCATCCATACTAATGCTGAACCCAACAGTTTAGAAAAAACAGACTGAACTGAGCTCTAAACTGGATGAACTGGTAGCCATATCATCATAAGTGTCTTAAGGTAATATTGAAATGTCAACCGATAAATTGGGACCCGAACGTATCCCTGAATCAGACCTACATACAGAAATAGAACCAGCTAGGACCTATGTTGATGCTGAATCCGACAGTTTAGGAAAAACTGACTGAACCGGCCATGAACCCAGTTAAAACAGCAGCCAACCCAACCAAGTCATCAAGTATTAAGGTAGAACTATCAACCTGTGAATCGGTGACTAAAACTACCTTGGGCAAACCACTGAACCAGACCCTCAAATCAAAACAGAATTAGCCTAAGCATCTTGCAGATGCTGAAAATTATAGCTTATGGAAATAAGTTGAACTAATCTTTAAACCGGCCAAACCAGTAGCCAAATTAGCTTAAGTATGTTAAGATAATATTATAATACCAACATATAAAATTTGGCCCAAATTAGCCATCGAACCAACCACTAGACCAGCTAAACCCTTTTGTCGCTAATGTTAAATTTTGGGTTGCTGGAACCGGCCATTGAACCAGCTCTAAACCGACCGTCAAACCAGATGTAAGATCCTTACTAATGCAAATTTTTGGCCTAAGAAAATTACCCTGAACCAGCTACAGAATCAGGTAAAGTACTGGCCTGAACCGGCCTTCTTCTAAACCGGTTGAAGCATCAATTGTTGATGCCAAAATTAGAGTATAACATTTATTTGGACCAGCTCCTAAACCGCCGAAGCCACCATAATTTTAAGTTGTAAAAATAAACTGAACCGATCACTAAATTGAAACCAGAATCAGTAGCTGAACCAGTTAATTACATATTATAAGGATTTTGAATTTTTAGCATATGCATAATTTGTTTTGAGACCATGATGCATCTAAATTGTTAATATATGAACATATTATAAAACTTTGACATTTTACTGCATTGTAATATTTAAATGACAAAGTTTCAGTCCCATTTATAAAAATTGATGGAAGCTCTACACAATGTTAAAAAACATGACTATTTTCTTGCAAAGTGAAGGAAATTCAGAATAAGTACTAGAATAAATATAGAGTTTCCATTCCGAGAAGAAATAAGAAACTGGACTGAGAATTGATCAATGATAGTATATTCTGACATACTTTAATATATTATAATGAAAGATCGTTGTCTAATTTTGTATTGCTATGAGATTTTGGTCATGTCTATCAGGATTATAGGTAGTACCACTCATCTCAGGATGTAAAAGGAAGTTAGGCCTTTGATTGTGTGGAATAATACAAACCACCTACCTCAGCGTATAAGATGAGGTTAGGCCTTTGATTGTGTGGAGTATCACAATCTGGGTTTTTATAGTCCACTCCTTTAACTAGTAATGCCTATTGGCCCTAGTCCCTAAAGAAATATAATAGAAGAAGTTTTCAACATAGCTTGAAAAAAAAGAATAAGCAGAGATTAAAGACAGGACATTAGGAAGAAGTTTACAAAAGTATTCTGATCATATCTTAAATTGTCAGTTCCATGTTGAACTCTATCCACATTATTATGTTTTAAATGAAATAAATACATGTTCTTTGTTATATATTATACTTTATGTAGCATTTGGCTCATTTTCTTACTATTTTGCTAACCCTTCAGATGACCCGCAAGAATTCTTACTTGATGAGCAGGAGTGAAGAGTGAAGGACATAGAATATGTTTCTAATAATATAATTTTGTTAACATGTGCAGTAGTTAGTTTTAATTTATAACTAACTCTGAATGTAAACAATACAATGTAAAAGTATCTTGATGAATTTTGTAAGTTGTATATAAATATATGATGACTTTGTTTTCAGTCGACAATTGTGGTGTACTACTTTCGCAAAATTATGTATGATTGATTCAGTTAACATCTTTCTTTATCATAGAATTTACATTACATTATTGTTGGAGAGATGTTAAAGTTGCTGATGATTTGACAATATATTCGGATCCTATGTATATTAAGAAAATTATAATCAAGTAATTACAAAAAAGGTTCATGTCCCTTTTTGGTATTCATAAGTACGATTTGAATAAGATTAACGACGGGTTAGGATGTAATCCGTCACAGGTGGTATTAGAGAATTAATAAAGAAGATACCTTAGGTTAGGAAGATGCCTTAGAAATAGAAAGTGAACTTGAAATTCAGATTCTAGCAATCATGGAACTAACGTTTAACATTATTTAATGATTATCTAATCTGTAATGTTGATTTTTTGGAAATAGGACTGAAATGAAAATGGCTAGTCGAGGAAGAAGTTCTAGAAATAACTCCCAACCTGATCGAGAGGAGGAGTATCTGACTGTCACGGGGCACATGGCAAAGATTTTAGAGCGAATGACGCAGAGGCAACGTAACCCTGAACCAGCCACGGTCCCAGCTCCAGTAAACCTAAGAGCAACAACTTATGAGAAATTTACTAACGAACGGGCACCAAATTTTACTAGAAACCCTGACCCCACAAAAGCCAAAGCTTGAATCAAAAGGATCGAGAAGATCTTTTCAGTAACCTGTTGTCTAGAAGGAGTCAAAGTGACTTTTGCAGCCTATAAGTTAGAAGGGGAGGTGGATCATTTGTTAGCCATGCAAAATAGGGCAATGGGAATGGCAGAAAATGAAGTTACCTATGAGATGTTTAAGGAAGTCTTCCTAGATAAATACTTCCCAGAAAGCTTAGAGAACAAAAGGAAGACGAGTTTGCTTGACTGCGACAAGGGAATAGGTCAATAGCATAATATGGTGCTAAATTCACAGAGTTGT
The DNA here is from genome assembly GCA_033239525.1 of Nepenthes gracilis. Lineage (NCBI taxonomy): Eukaryota > Viridiplantae > Streptophyta > Magnoliopsida > Caryophyllales > Nepenthaceae > Nepenthes > Nepenthes gracilis. The sequence goes on along the minus strand of BSYO01000010.1, from coordinate 9,290,515 downwards.
CTCATTATGCGCTACATATCATGCAAGATGAAGTGAGAAAGGCAAGAAAGGTCCAAACGGGATTGCGGGATGAGATTAGAAACCAGGTGGTGACCTTAAAGTTGCAAACTTTTCGAGATGTCCTAGACCAAGCCCTAATTTTTTACAGAATTTGAGAGGGAGCAATTCTTTAAAAAGAAATCGGGAAGTCAAGGAAACCCAACATTGGGTTAAAATTCGACGTCTGGAGCACTTGTAAAGAAAGCGAAAACAAAGGAGAAGGGAAAGAAGAAAGTAGACTCACAGGCGGAACCGCATTCGACAACGGTAGAAGCTTCAATGCCAGCATGTTCACAGTGTGGGAAATGGCACAGAGGAAAGCCCTATTGCAAGTCTACGGGACCCTTTTTTGACTATGGCCAAACGGGTTACCTAATTAAAAACTATCTGAAGCCAAATAGGCTAGTGACATAGGAGTCGAGTATTCCAAGCAAAGTTTTTGCTGTCCAAGTACAAGATGCAGAAGTGACCCCAAATGTTGTAGAAGATACTCTCTCTATTTTTGGTACTTCCGCTCATGTACTTATAAATTCAAGTTCCACCCATTCCTTTGTATCCCAAAGATTTGCATGTCATTTGTTATCATCCCCACATATTCTAGAACACATTTTAGTTGTATCAACACCAGCGGGATCATCCATGATGACAAATATTATGTATCCAAAGTATGAAGTATGGGTTGGTGAATCGAAGTTAGTTGTGGATTTGACATTATTAGAAATGCACGATTTCGATATTATCTTGGATATGGACTAGTTAGCAAGTTATCATGCTAACGTTAACTGTTTCCATAAAAGAATCCATTTCACCATTCCGGAATATGAACCATTTTATTTTCAAGAGATTGTATAGAAGGCATTGCCTTCCCTTATTTCAACCTTGCACACGCATCATTTGATGAAGGATGGATGTCAAACCCATTTAGCATATGCTAGCACTATTAAGACTCATGAGGTACCACCGAAAGATATTCCAATGGTCCGTGAATTTAAGAATACCTTTCCTGAGGATTTACCCAGGATGCCACCACATTAAGAGATTAAGTTTGAAATAGAAGTTATTCACGGATTTGCACAATTTCAAAAGCACCATATAGAATGGCCCAAATAGAGTTAAAGAAATTAAAACAGAAGTTGTAGGTGCTTCTGGAGAAAGGATTTACCTGATCGAGCGTTTCTCCTTGTGGTGCTCCAATATTATTTGTAAAAAAAGAAGGATGGATCTTTACAGCTATGTATCGACTAACGGGAATAGAACAAGATTACCATCAAGAATAAATAACCACTACCGAGAATTGATGATTTATTCGATCAATTACAAGGAGCGCAGGTATTCTCTAAAATTGATTTTCATTTGAGATATCACCAACTGCGGATCAAGAAGGAAGAAGTGATGAAGATGCCTTCCGAATGAGGTACGGGCATTACGAGTTTTTAGTTATGCCATTTGGATTGACAAATGCACCTGCAATCTTTTGGATTTAATGAATCGAATATTTTAGCCATACTTGGACAAATTTGTAGTCATATTTATTAATGACATACTAATCTACTCGAGGAGTCATGAAGATCACGAAACACATTTAAGAATTGTGTTTCGACGCTACGAAAAAACAAACCTGTATGCCAAATTAAAGAAATGTGAGTTTTGACTTGAGGAAGTAGCATTCTTGGGTCATATTATATCAAAGAGAGGTATTTCAGTGGATCCTAAAAAAGTCGAGGCTATTGTTAATTAGAGTTGGCCTACAACAGTAACTAAAGTACGCAGTTTCCTTGGAATGGCAAGCTACTATCGAAGATTTGTAGAAAATTTTTCAAGAATTGTTATGCTATTGAATCAATTGACAAAGAAAGAAATTAAGTTTGTTTGGAGTAAGGAAAGCGAACAAAGTTTTCCAGAGCTGAAGAATCGATTGACTTCTACTCCAATTCTGACGATTTTCAAAGGATATGGAGGATATGTGGTTTATTGTGATGCCTTGAAGACGGGACTAGACTGTGTGTTGATGCAATATGGGAGAGTGATAGTTTATGGATCAAGGCAATTGAAGGTGCACGAGAAGAACTACCTGACTCATGACTCAGAGTTGGCTGCAGTAATCTTTGTCTTGAAAATATGGAGACACTATCTATAAGGGAAAAAATTCTTAATGTATTCAAATCACAAAAGCTTAAAATATTTATTTTCCCAAAATGAACTTAAATATGAGACAAACAAGATGGTTAGATTTCTTAAAAGATTATATATTGCGAAATCTAATATTAACCTAGAAAAGGCAATATGGTGGCAAATGCCTTAAGTTGCGAGAGGACCTTCGTTGCTAATTTAAAGATTAAAGAAATAGAAATACTGGAGTATATGGAGTAATGTGGTATTAAAAGATACGCACAAGATCATCGAATGATTCTGTCATATTTTCAGATTCACTGGAGATATTGAAACGGATTAAGGAGGAACAGCTGAAGACCCATTTTTAGCTGATATTGCTGGAGATTTGAAACGAGACTCCAGAATTAATTTTAATCTTCGTGTTGATGGAGTTTTACGATTCCAAGATCGAATATGTGTATCGAATATGGGAGAACTGAATAAGGAAATTATGAAGGAAGCTCATCGATCAAGGTATACTAATCACCCGGGAATCAATAAAATATATCAAGATCTGAAGAAGATATTTTGGTGGAGGAACATGAAAAGAGAAATTACAAATTATGTAGAGAAATACTTGGTTTGTCAACAGGTAAAAGCTGAGCATAAAAAGCTACCTAGTTTGTTACAACCCCTACCTACTCCAAGTTGGAAGTGGGAAAATGTATTAATGGATTTTATAATAGGGTTACTGAGAACTTCAAAGAACCATGATGCTATATGGGTGATTGTTGATCAACTTACAAAATCAGCACATTCCTGACAATTCGGGTAAATTATTCGAGGCATCGGTTAACCCGAATGTATATTGAGGGGATTGTAAGATTGCAAAAGGTGCCAACTTCTATTGTATCAAACAGAGACCCGAGATTTGTCTCTAAGTTTTGGTAAATTTACACCGAAAATTAGAGACAAAATAGAAATTTAGCACCGCATATCACCCACAAACGGATGGACAATCGGAGAGAACCATCCAGATTTTAGAAGATATGCTAAGAGTCTCGATGATGGAATTAAAAGGAAACTGGGATGATTATTTGGCATTGGCAGAATTTGCATATAATAACAGTTACTAAATGAGTATTGGGATGTCCCCTTTTGAGGCATTGTACTGGAAAAAATGTCAATCGCTAATCTATTAGGAAGAAGCGGGTGATAGAAGACTTTTGGGACTAGACATTGTTAGAGAAACATCGGATAAAATCAAGATAATCGATAAGAAATTAAAAGTGGCCAAGAGTAGGCAAAAGGGTTATACTAATAAGAAAAGATCAGACCTAAAATTTAAAATTGGAGAAAATGTATTTTTTAAGGTATCCCCATCCAAAAGTATATCCAAATTTGGAGTAACAGAAAATTTGAAATCAAGATTTATTAGCCCTTTTGAAATTTTGGAGAAAGTTAGAGAAGTAGCCTATTGGATGGCACTACCACCAAGTATGGGAGAGGTACACAATATTTTCTATGTATCTATACTCTAGAAATATGTTTACCATCCAGCCCATATCATCAAATATGAGCCTTTGACAATCAAGGAAGATACGACGTATATTAAGGAACCAACACGGATCTTAGGCCATAGAGATCAAGTACTCCGCACAGAGATTATTCCATTGGTGAAAATTTTATGGAGAAACCACTCGCAAGAAGAAGCCACATGGGAGTGAGAGGAGGAGATTCGAGAAAAATATCCTTATCTTTTCCATCATTAAGGTATATAGTTTTATTCAAATTTTGAAGATAAAATTTTTTTTAGGAGGATAGAATTGTAAGGGTCAAATATCGAATTTTATAAATATATACTAACTATGTTAAAAAAAAACCCAAAGATTAGAGGCTCACACCGGGACACAACAGTGACACGAAAAATTTTTCGATGTACCAGTTAGCAACCGAATCAATTTCAGTTGACCCGAAGACAGCCCGGTTGCTAGAATTTCAACCAAACGGCAATCAAATTAATTTTGGAATAACAAAAAGCTAGCCCAGTTATAAAATTCTCAACCAATTAGCAACTGAAACAGCTCCGATTGATTAGAAAGCACTCAGGACAGCAGCAGGATGGTAAGGACAGCAGGAAAAATTTAGAAATTCAGTAGCAACCTATGTGAATTAACCGAGCAGCTTATATATATGTATATGTAAATGTATATATTTCAACAACAAAGTAATCGGGCAGCAGTATCTTATACATATATATATGATTCAACAAGGGAAAGCAGTGTATCAGCAACAGCTGATATTTTCCAAGGGCACGGGCAGCTACTTCAGTAGCAATTGGATACCACAGCAGCCGGTACACGTAGCCAAAATAATTAAGGGGAAATTAGAAGGGAAGCAGCCTATAAGCTGCTGAAGTGAGCAGCAGCAGCAGCCAAGTTTGACACGGCAAGTGGACAGCAGCAGCAGCCGAATTTTTCCAAGGAAAATATGGTGACTCAAGCAACATAACCTCAGCCAATGAGTTAGCAACACAAGCCAGCATAATTAGAAGCCAGATTAGGTGATGATTCAGCACTAAACCAGGACACTTGTTGAAATTAGAAGCTGATAAAGGATTTGCTGGCAAAAGTGTGATGATTCAGCAAATTCTCTGATTTTCTATGAAAGGGAACGTGAGGGAAAGATAGAACAAAAAGAACAAGAAGAGAAAGGAGAGAGGAAAGGCCAAGAGACAGCAGAAGGTGAGAGGAAGGAGGAAAATTCAGCAACCGGTGCTCATTGGTAAGTGACCCTAAGCTTCCTTCTTTTGTTGAATTTTTCTTGCTGATTTTTTGGAAGTATTGATTGATCCAATACTTCAATTCCTTAGTTTAATATCTTAACATTGCCATAGTGTCATTTTATAACATGAAAAAATTTGAATTTAAGTAGAAAAAAGGACTGCTGGACATTAAGTGCTGAATCTGAAATTCAGCAACTTGCTACTGGAATCTGATTAAACCGGCTCCAATTTGGCTGAACCAGCGGCCAAGCTGACCAAGATATACTATTCTAATGTTAAACTATTATAGTGTAGACCGGCTAGCAAAATTTCCCTAAACCATTTCCAGAACCGGGTCCCCAAACTTGAGACAGAAGCAGCAAGTATACTCTTGCTAATGCAAAAATTGCAACTCATGAAAATGGGCTGAACCAGACCCCATTTTGGCTGAATTGGAAGCCAAAGTATGTTAAGATAATATTGAAGTATTAACCCGTAAAATTTGGCCTGGACTGGCCACTGAACCGGGCCTCAAATTAGCAACTGATCCAGCCCCAACATCCAAGCTGATGTAAAACCTGGCAACCTAAGAAAAATGAACTGAACCTGCCCTAAACCGGTTGATCTAGCAGGCGGCCCAGCCAAGACATCAAGTACAAAGACCAAGCTTTCAACCTGCAAACTAGTTGCCAAAAATGCCTTGAATCAGTCACTGAACTGGGCTCCGAACAGTAACAGACTTAACTGAATAGCATCTTGCTGATGTTGAACTTATGGCTACTGAACTAGGCCCTAAACTGGCTAAACTAGTAGCCATATCATCCTAAGTATCTTAAGGTAATATTGAAGTATCAACCCATAAATTTGGACCCGAAATTATCACCAAACTGGACTCACATACAGCAACAGAACCAGCTAGCACCCATGTTGATGTTGAATTTGACAGTTTAGGAAAAACAGACTAAACTGACCATGAACTGGTTGAAACAGCAGTCGACCCAGCCAAGACATCAAGTATTAAAGTTGAACTGTCAAAATCAAAATAGAATCAGCCTAAGCATCTTGCTGATGCTGAAAATTACAGCTTATGGAAATAAGTTGAACCAATCCTTAAACCGGAGAAACTAGTAGCCAAATTAGCTTAAGTACGTTAATATAATATTAAAGTATCAACATGTAAAATTTGGCCAAAATTAGCCATCGAACCGGCCCCGAACCGGCCACCAAACCAGCCAAACCCTCTTGCTGCTAATGTTAAATTTTGGGTTGTCGAAATCGGCATTGGACTTGCCCCTGAACCAACCATCAACCAGGATGTAAAATCCTTGCTAATGCAAAATTTTGGTCTGAGAAAATTACCCAGAACCGGCTTGCATAACCGGGTAAAGTAATAGCCTGAACCGGCCCTCTTCTAAACCGGTTGAAGTATCAATTGTTGATGCCAAAATTAGAGTATAAAATTTATTTGGACCAGCCCCTGAACCACAAAAGCCACCATAATTTTAAGTTATAAAAATAATCCAAACCGGTCACTAAATTGAAACCCAAATCAGTAGCCAATCCAATTAATTACTTATTATACAGATTTTGAATTTTCAGCATAAGCATAATTTGTTTTGAGACCATGATTCATCTAAATTTTTAATATATGAATATATTACAAGACTTTGACATTTTACCGCATTGTAATATTTAAATGACAAAGTTTCAGTCCTATTTATGAAAATAGATGGAAACTCTGTACAATGTTAAGAAGCGTGACTATTTTCTTCCAAAGTGAAGAAAATTCAGGATAAGTATTAGAATAATGTAGAGTTTTCATTCCGAAAAGAAGTAATAAATTGGGCCAATAATTAATCAATAGATAGTATATTCTGACATGTTTTAATATATTATAGTGGAAGATCATTGTCTGATTCTGTATCGCCATAACGTTTTGGCCTCGTCTATCAGAATTATAATTAGTACCACCCACCTCAAGATGCAAAAAGAGGTTAAGTCTTTGATTGCGTGGAATAACACAATCCACCCACCTCAAGGTGCAAGATGAGGTTAGGCCTTTGATTGTATGGAGTATCACAATCCGAGTTTTAATCGACCATCTTCTGAGCTAATAAGGCCTATTGGCCTTGATCCCTAAAGAAAAATAATAGAGGAAGTTTTCAGCATAGTTTGAAAAAAAAAAAAGAATGAGAAAAGATTAAAGACAAGACATTAGGAAGAAGTTTGCAAAAGTATTCGACCATGTTTTAAATTGTCATGTTCTATGTTGATCTGTATCTGCATTATTATATTTCAAATGAAAGAAATGCATATTCTTTGTTACATATTATACCTTACTGAGTATTTGACTCATTTCCTTACTATTTTACTAACCCTTCAGATGACCCGCAAGAGTTCTTGCCTGATGAGCAGGAATGAAGAGGGAAGGACGTAGAATATGTTTCTGAGGATGTAATTTTGTTAACATGTGCGGTAGTTAGTTGTAATTTAAAACTGGCTTTGGATATAAACAATACAATGTGAAAGTACCCTGATGAATTTTGGAAGTTGTATATAAATATATGATGACTTTGTTTTCAGTCGACAATTGTGGTGTACTACTTCCACAAAATTATATATGATTGATTTAATTGGCATATTTTCTTATCACAGAATTGACATTATGTTATTATTGGATGGATGTTAGAATCACTAATAATGTGACAGCATATTCGAATCATATGTATGTTAAGAAAATTATAACCAAGTAATTACAGAAATGGTTCACATTCCTTTTTGATATTGATAAATATGATTTGAATAAGATTAATGACAGATTAGGACATGGTCTGTCACAATAGGAATTTATATGAGTATGAAATATAAGCAGAAAATATTTTCTAGATGCATTTAATTTTCTTTATATTGTCAATTTGCTATCTTTCAGTCAATGCTTACTTAATTTTTAATTTGAGGGACTAGGGTCAGTAGACCTTATCAGCTAGTGAAGTGAATAATCGAGGAAAATGATTATATTCGTAACACAATCAAAGGCCATAATACTTCTTCTTCAGCCAGAAGTAGGTCGTAAATACCTTTTGCCCGATAGATGGGGCCATAGCGCCGCTTATTTTTCCCCACGGCAGGGTCTTTTCCCTGATTACCGACTACAATATCCAATGGTATGTTAAGAAATATTACCCCTGAATAAATTATTGGTCCAGTTTTTTAATTCCTTTTAAATTCCTAATAAAAATTCTACATTTTTTCTTAATTTTTCTTCTTGATTTTCTCAACTCTAGGAGAAAATAATCATAATTTACAACATGTTGTAAAGTTTTCATTTATTGAATTAAATTCAGTAAATTATAATGCAGCGATATTATGTCATCATCAAATTCAGTAATCTTAGTATATTAACGTAATAAAATTCACCAAACACAAAACAGATTTAGAACAAAATTTTCAGCAATGCAATAATAAATTTTCAGCAACATAATTTCAACAAAGCATAAAAAAACAGATTTAAAGATCAGCAATAATACACTTTGGCTTAAGAATCAATAATATGCTACAGCTTAAAAATCAGCAGGCTTAAAACTGTAAGGAAATTTCAGCAAATCCATTACCTAAAAATTTCAGTAGTATCATATATATTCTGAACATAAAATCAGCATAGTTTATTCCAGAATTTCAACAAGGCATAAACGGTTCTTTAGCAAAACATAGTACAGATTTTCAGCTTCAATTAAAAATCAATAAAGCATACTATATAAAATCAGCAACATCATTTGAATTTTGATGAAGTATACGAAGTAAAATCAGCAATTTGCAAATATGGCAAATGCTGCATAAAAATCAGCTATTCAAATTTGTATAATGATGAAGTATACGAAGTAAAATCAGCAATTTGCAAATATGGCAAATGCTGCATAAAAATCAGCTATTCAAATTTGTATAGCATAAGATCAGCATAGCATCATCTTCATAATTCAGCAATCTGATGGAAAATTAAACGTGAGATGGCATACTTCATGTAACACATGCTGAATTGTGATTCAGCATCAGTAAAACAGAAGGGAATCAAAATTCAGCAAGTGATGCAGCAATATATGAAATGCAGCCGTTTGAAGTAGAATTCAGCAAGTGTGATGTTTCAGCAACTGTAATTCAGCATCTAGATTTTGAATGCAACAAGATAACATATGATGCAGGCATTAGTTTAAAGTTTAATAAAGCCTCAAACTCATGTTTATGATCGGTAATTCATCAAAACTTACTCCAGATTTTCACTATATGTTACTAGATTCAGCAACCAAACTGATTCAAAAATCAAAATTCAGAAAATCAGAAATCAAATTTGGCCAAACTGATGCAACACCTGGTTTAGCAAAACATCAACCGATTTTTATGGTCAGCAACCAAACATAAAATAAACCAAACGTGAAACGGGTCAACAAAGTAAAACAGATTGAATTCAGTACACTACATATTCGAATTTTAGCAAAACAGAATCAAAATGCAGCACTATATGTCCAAAATTCAGCAGATGTAGATGCTGAAACATGGTATGGCAATATTACAGCAAGGGAAATGAGTATTGGGTCAACAATACTCCGAGATGGCAGCAAGAATTTGTAACAAGGAAAGGAATGGTCAGAGTGCATTTGCCTAAATCTGATTTACCAAAATCCCTACTTAATTCAGCTATGGAACCGTCCAACACTTCTTCCCTTCAGCTCTCTCTGCTGTCTCTTCTCTGCTCTTTAATTTCCCCCTTGCTGCTTTCTTCTTGTTTTTCTGCTTCTTTTTGCTCAGTTCTTTCTCTTTTCTCTCCCTTGTTTGCTTTACTCTTTTTTTTTTTCCTTTTCTGCAGACTTCTCCTGTCTGCTGAATTATCCTGATTTATTCAGGATTAGCCTCCCTGATTTTGCATCATCATCAACGTGGCTGCTGTTCTGTCTTCCCCTAAATCAGATTAGTTTAAACCTGATTTTGCTGGACATGGCTGCTGTGTGCTGAATCCTCCGTGATTTTGCTGAATGATCAACATGCTGTTATTCTGTTTTGCTGCCATGCGTTGCTGTTGTTGAATTCTGCTGCTTCCCGATTTTGTACTGCTGCCCTGTTCGTTAATTCTATTATGTTTTGCCGCCCCACCAATTCTGCTTTTGAAGGCATGCTGAATCAGCATGCTGTTGCTGCCCCACCAAGCTGCTGAATCACCCCTTCCTAACGTGGTCTTCTCCTCTTATAACTTGCATACTGAATTTCCTATGGATTTGCTGAAATATTGCTGGTTTTCTGCTGCTAAAGCTGCTGCTGTGCCGCAGCTTCAATTGCTGCCCGGTTGCTAAATTATTTTGCTGCTGTTTGCTTGTTGTCGTGTGCTATTGTGGCTGCTATATATATTAATTTGCTGCTGCCCGAAGTGCTAGCTTATCAGATTTGGCTGCTATATATATATACTGTTGCTGCTGTCTGTGCCGCTGCCCAGGTTTGTTGTCCGGGCCGACTGTATACATTCAAGTTTTGCAGCCAGGATTAACATGTAATCGGATTAAATTTCGTTAAACTGTCCCACCAATAAATTTTCGTGCTGCTGCTGTGTCTCGGAATGGGTCTTTTGCTTCCGGGTTTATAACATAATCAGCATAATTAGCTTGATTCTTACCGTAATCTTTTGAGCAGTGGACGTCTTCAAATTCATATATTTTAATTTCTACGGTTAGTAATTTCGGGATGTCGAATCCTTCAGTCTAAATTTTTCAATTTCCCTTGACCTCAATTCTACTTATTTTTGCTTTATTAATTATGATTTGCACCATTGGAAAATCTTAGGCCTTATAATCCTTCCCTTTTTATAAAATTTTGTCCTCGAAGTTTGGTGTACCTAATCATTCGATAGTTAGGGATATCCTCCCGGATTCCCCAATTACGTGCTCAATCAGATGACATCTCTAAGGGACCTCAACAAGGAAATTACCCTAATTCTTAACATCTAACCCATTAATTTGAAGCCTCAACATAAGACAAATTTGTAATTCTTTCCAACGGCTCACCCCGATCACACATTACTTCCTCATTTATCAGTACACAAAAACTACTTAACACTCTACGAATTCAGGGGCTAAACTATCCTATTGGCTATCTTTCTAGCTTACTACAAAATTTCAATTAGATATTTAGATCTCGACTACAATTTTTATCCAAAATTTTTGAAATAATCATTCGCTTCGAAAGATCCTAGAATTTATGGCCCACACACTTTCACTACACTACTCTTATTAACCCTTTATTTACAGCATAATATAAAAATTCAAAGGATATTAATATAGCTAAAAATCTATGATATTCAATTTATAAATAACTTAGGAAACACAAATGAAGATATAGACTCCAAATCCAAAATAATGCACTACCTAAAGTGCCTTAAGTGAGAATTCCTACCTTACACCACATTTGGTGATGCTTCTGTATCCTACACTGTAACTGCAATCGCCTTGTCTGAAATAGTTGGCTTCTAGGCCGCCGACATCCTAGGATAGAGACATTTTCTGATCATATGACCTCATTGACCACATTTGAAGCATGCTCCTGTCATTTTATAACAAGGCCTTATTGGATGCTTTTTCCCACACTGAGGATATGCTGGTGCTGCTACTTGCATCGTCTGATTTTTAGCACTACCCTTCCTCTTATCCGCCAACTTAGTTTTCTTGGTGGGTCCTTTTACACCAAAACTTTAGCTTCCCTAATTGAATTCCTTTTTCTTGAAAAACTCCTTCTTTTTTAGTTCCTTCTCAAACAAAAGCGTTATGCCTAGCACATCTCTATAATTCTGCAGCTTCAAAGTCACCAGTTGCTTTCTAATCTCATCCCTAAGACCCTGTTGAAACTTTCTAGCCTTTTTAATTTCATCATCAACCAGGTAGGGAGCATAGTGAGATAATTCGGTAAATTTCACGTCATACTCCACCACTGATCTATTTTGTTGCCTCAATCAAGCAAACTCATCTTCCTTTTGTTCCTGTAGACTTGTCGGGAAATATTTTTCTAGAAAACTTCCTTAAACATATCCCAAGTAATTTAATTTTCAACTATTCCCATTACTCTCTTCTGCATGGCCAACCAATGGTCAACTTCCTCTTCCAGCTTATAGGTTGCAAATGTCACTTTGTCATCTTCTAGACAATGGATCACTGAAAAGATTTTCTCGATTCTCCTTATCCAAGCCTTTGCTTTTGTGGGATCGAGATTTCAGTGAATTTTGGTGCTCATTCATTGGTAAATCTCTCATAGGCCATTATTTTTGGATTTAATGAGGGTGGAATTATGGTTGGTTATGAGTATTGCTGCTCCTAAGTCATTTTTTCTAAAATATCTACTATTCTCCCAATAATGTTCAGATATTCCTTCTCCTGATCAGGTCAAGAGTTCCTTCTAGAACTTTTTCCTCAACTTGCTTGTTTTTAATCTTAGTACCAAAATATTAATATACAAATTAGATTATTATTTAATATCCTAACCTCAACTCCATAATTACTAAAATCTGGATCCCAAGTTCAACTCTGTCAACCTACTTCTAAGGCATCTTCTTCTCCTAAGGCATCTTCCTTATTCATTCTCTGATACTACCTGTAAAATCTCACATCCTAACTCTTCATTAACCTGTTTCAAACCATATTATCTTTTATTCATCAATATCATAATCTAGGGGACATGAACCTTTCCTATACTTCAATTCTATCGATACATGTATAATAATCTCGGCAAACACAAGATCCAAACACATTGCCACACTATTGACGGCTCTGACATCAATTCAATAACAATATGATATTAGCTTCATGCTAAAGAAAGATACCTATTAAAAACCAAAATCCAACTCATTTTAATTTGTGAAAACATATATAATACTCACTATAATCTGCGGATATAATTCTAAACTAACATCACCAAAATAAAATACATCATGACTTACTGTTAATATTAACCTAACTAAGTATATTAGATTATAAGTATGTTCAGTATATTATTGAAATGTAAACTAAAATTCTAACTATGACGGAACGGGATTTTTTTATTTTTACAACACAGAATCATAGATGCCATCTAGGACCCAAATACTTTTAACCATAAGAAGTATAGCGGAAGTTATTCTAACACTTGTGGAAGCATTTTTACTCATTCAAAAATATTCATTTCCGAGTACATAATCAAAAAGGTCTAACCATAAAGTTCACGAATCAAAATCAAATCATTACAATAATATCCTCCAAAATAAGCTTCCGAGTCTTTAATGATCCTTCAGACAAGCTCTAATCACTCCAACTCGTCAGGCACAAGCTCTAGAGTTTCATCTATAGGGAGAAAAAACATAAAACAGTGAGTTGGAGCTCAACAAGGTACATACCAATTACCATAAAATATTTGTATTGTCAGGTGGATGCATAATTATTAATAACAGTATCAGATCAGAAAACTGAAGTAATCAATGCAGGAAAGATCAGAACAAAATCATATGCCATGCTATAGTCAATACTTAGTCGGATGAAGGTCGAACAGAAGGTCAGAGTATAAAATAGAGTCGGTTTCGTCATAGAAGTCTTCTCTTACGATTCTGCTTACAGAGGAGGCATTAATCGAGGATAGATTATATTCAGTCCACACAATCCAAGGCCGATAATTGAATAGAAGTATTCCGTCTCGTGGGATCGGTGTGCCACCCGAGGGTAGGCCAAAAACTTATGCTTTCCTCCTGACCGTAACGCCCCGAGGATAGGGCGGACCACAATTAACTCCATGGACAGAGTTATCTTCGATTACTACCATGAAGTTTTAAGGCATGCCGGAGAACCTTATCTCCCAAAACTAAAGTCAGAACTTATTCGTCTTATCATAAAGTCGTTTCATGTTTCCTTCATTCTTTTACTAGATGGCCGCTTTATAGCTGGTTTCAATTTTCAGAATAATATGCCAGGCTGGTCTTAATTTCACATGCAAAAGGGATCCGAACTTGATTTCATATGCAAGAGTAAAACTGAACTTGACTTCACATGCAGGGGTAAAACTGAACTTTACTTTTTTTCATGCTCTTGTATTCATGATGCAGGGGTGGCCGGTTTCATTTCTTACACAGGAAAGTCGGTTTAGATTTTATCTTTGTTTGGATCTTATGAGAAGGGAGGCCGGACTTCATTTTCTTCACACAAAAGCCGGTTGTGATTTTCTTTACACAAGAGAAGGTCGAACATGATTTTACCTAAGGAAAGGCCGAAGTTGTTGTGCCTCAAAGGAAGGCCGAGTTGGTTGTGTCTTAAGGGAAGGCCGGAGTTGTTGTGTCTCAATGGGCCGATCCTATTTTCTTCTCATACAAAAGTTGGTTTTGTTTTAGGCTCAAGGAAAAGCCGGGCCTCTATTAGGCTTAAGGGAAAACCGAACTTGGTTTAGGCTTAAGGAAAAGCCGGACCTCTTTTACACTCAAAGGGAAAAACAGAACTTGTTTTGCATTAAGGAAACCGAAGTTGATTTACCATAAGAAAACCGAACTTGATTTTGCATTGAGGAAACCGAACCTGATTCTTTATAAGAAAAACCAAACCTGATTTCTTCACTAAGAAAACCGGACCTGATTTCTTCACTAAGACAACCGGACCTGATTTCTTCACTGAGAAAACCGGACCTGATTTCTTCACTAAGAAAACCGGAGTTTATTTTATCATTCAAGGGAACCGGACTTGATTCTTCACTAAGAAAACCGGACTTGATTTTTCATTAAGAAAAGCGAAGTTGATTTTATCATTCAAGGGAACCGGACTTGATTCTTCACTAAGAAAATCGGACTTGATTTTTCATTAAGAAAACAGGAGTTGATTTTATCATTCAAGGGAACCGGACTTGATTGTTCACTAAGAAAACCGGACTTGATTTTTCATTGAGAAAACCGGAGTTGATTTTATCATTGAGAAAACCGGAGTTGATTTTATCATTCAAGGGAACCGGACTTGATTCTTCACTAAGAAAACCGGACCTGATGCTTCATGATGAAGGGCCGGACTTGATGCTTCATGATGAAGGACCGGACTTGATGCTTCATGAAGAGAGACCGGACTTGATGCTTCATGAAGAGAGACCGGACTTGATACTTCATGAAGAAGTACCGGACTTGATGCCTCATGAAGAAGCACCGGACTTGATGTTTCATGAAGAAAACCGGACTTGATGTTTCACGAAGAAAGACCGGACTCGAGGCTTCATGGAGAAAAACCGGACTTGATGCTTTATTAAGGAAAACCGGACATGATTCTTTATTAAGAAAACCGGACTTGATTCTTTTATTAAGGGAAGCCGAAGTTGATTTATCATTTAAGGGTGGCCGAACTTGTTTTATCATTAAGGGAGGCCAATTTGATTTCAACATGCAAGGGGCCGATTTTGATGCTTACCATGCTGATTTCATTTTTAGTTCGGATTTTATGCAATTTTGGTTTAAGCAGGAACAGAGGTGGAAAACAGAGAATATGAGCTAACCATGAAATCCATCATGCCGTAATCACAACTTAAGCAGTAATTTTAAAACGATAAGCATTCTAAATCGGAAGGAGAAAGCACTAGCAATTTTTCTTAAAACCGAACTTTGAAACGGGATTTCTTAAAGCTTGAACTTTTGAAAATTGGGGTACACTTAGCAATATTCTTAAAAACAGGACTTAAAAGAGTAGCGTCCGAGGTACACTTGCCTGAGAGTTGATCGCCTAAATTTTACCATCTTGAAGCTTTTCCCCTTCACTCCCTTCCTTCTGCTGGCCTATGCATCAACCAGTACCGGGTTTATATAGAGGAGGGGTTTGGTGGAATAAGTGGGGTAAGTCACTTACTCCTGTACTTCTTTTCAGGGAGTAAGTGGAGTAACTAAGTTGGTTTACTTCATTTGGTCGCCGCCTAGTTGGATTCTAACTGGATAATAAAGTTTACTTTTATCTTTAGTTATCATTAATTTAATTCAGGCCAACTGCTCCATTTTCATGCCAGTGGCCCACTCTTTGCTGGTCAGCCTTTTTAGGCCGGTTGTGTTTTTCATTAAACGGGCCGATTTTGGATTCAATGGAGGAGGCCGGTTAACATATTAAATTTTTGGATCTCACAAATCTCCCATACTTAAAGAAATTTTGTCATCGAAATTTGAGTAAAGTTACATACCTTAATCAAACAAGTGGGGATACTTGCTCCGAATTTCTTCTTCTCGCTCCAGGTGGCTTCCTCAAGTGAGTGATTCCTCCACAGCACCTTTACCAGAGAGACTATCTTTGTCCGCAGCTTTTGCTCTTTCCGATCGAGGATTTGTAGTGGCTCATCGACATAGGATAGATCCTTGTTGACTTCCAGGGGTTCGAACTCAATCACATGTGTAGGGTCGTAAACATATTTTCGGAGCATGGATACATGAAACACATCATGCACTTCAGTTAAACTCGGCGGTAGTGCTAAACGGTACGCCACTTCCCCGATCCTTTTCTAAAATCTCAAAAGGACCAATGAATTATGGCTTTAGTTTTCCTTTTACTCCAAATCGTGACGTTCTCTTAGATGGCGAGACTTTCAGAAAGACGAAATCTCCTACTTCAAAACTTAAGTCTTTCCTTCTTTTGTCCGCATAACTCTTCTATCTACTCTGAGCGACTTTTAAGTTATCATGGATTAGTCTGATTTTCTCTACCGTTTCTTTTACTATTTCAGGACCCAGAATTCTCTTATCTCCAATTTTCTCCCAATAAATTGGCGATCTGCACTTCCTTCCATACAAGGCTTCGAAAGGGGCCATGCCGATACTAGCCTGATAGCTGTTGTTGTAGGGAAATTCTGCTAATGCCAGGTAAGCATCCCAATTCCCCTTCATTTCCAATACCGAAGCCCTCAGCATATCCTCAAGAATTTGAATGGTCCGCTCAGACTGGCCATCAGTCTGGGGGTGATAAGTAGTACTGAATTTTAATTCAGTCCCCAGTTCCTTATGTAAACTCTCCTAAAACCTTGAGATAAAACGGGGGTCCCTATCTGACACGATGGAGGTAGGAATTCCGTGAAATCTCACAATTTCATTCACATAAAGCTGTGCCAGCTTGTCACTTGAGTAGGTCGTCCTGATCGCCAGGAAATAGGCAGACTTTGTCAGTCGGTCAATTATAACCCAGACGGCATCGTGATTCCTGGGGGTCCTTGGCAAACCTGACACAAAGTCCATAGTAATATCCTCCCATTTCCAGCTTGGGATTGGCATTGATTGCAACAATCCGGATGGTTTTCTCCTTTCAGCCTTCAGTCGCTGGATTACGAGGCATTTCTCCACATAGGCCATAATGTCTCTCTTCATGTTCCTCCACCAAAGCGTTTTCTTTAAGTCTTGGTATATTTTGTTTGTTCCAAGGTGGATGGTATACTTAGACCGATGGGCTTCCTTCAAAATTTTCTTTTTCAACTCCTTATCATCAAGTACGCACAATCGATCTCTGAACCTCAATGCTCCATCTGCTCGAACGTTGTATTCAGCTCAGGATTCCTTACTCAAGTCGCTTGCAATTTCTACAAGGAATGGATCGTTATCTTGCATCTCCTTAACTTCACTAACGATCTCCGGTTGATTTTGAAGATAGGACAGGAGCATCCTATTTCCCTTAGCATATTGCTAGACATCCCATTGCTCTAGATATTCTAACATCTCCATTTGTTTGACTTGCAACTGAGTCATAAATCCAGACCGTCGACTTAAAGCTGCCTCACACTACGTTAGCCTTCCCAGGCTTATATTGTATTTCACAGTCATAGTCCTTTAGGAAATCAAGCCACCTCCTTTGCCTCATGTTAAGCTCCTTCTGGGAAAATAAATATTTTAAACTTTTGTGATCAGAATACACTAGAAACTTTTCACCGTATAGGTAATGTCTCCAAATCTTCAAGGAAAATACCACAGCCGCAAGCTCCAGATTATGGGTAGAGTAGTTCTTTTCGTGAACCTTTAGCTGCCTAGACCCATAAGCTACTACCTTACAGTGCTGCATCAGCACGCATCCCAAGCCAGCCTTAGAGGCTCACAGTACACCTCGTATCCTCCTGAACCTTTTGGAATCACCAACACCGGAGCGGTAGTTAGGCGATCCTTCAGCTCCTGAAAACTCCGATCACATTCCTCAGTCCACTCAAATCTGACTTTCTTCTTCAATAGTCTAGTCAGAGGCATAGTAATCTGAGAAAAGTTTTCCATAAATCACCGATAGTAACCTGCTATGCCAAGGAAACTTCTGACCTCAGTTACTGAAGTTGGCCTACTACAGTTAGCAACGGCCTCAATTTTCTTAGGATCCATCGAAATACCACCATCGGAGATCACATGACCCAAGAACATCACCTTTTCCAGCCAAAATTCACATTTTTCCAATTTAGCATACAACTTTTCCTTGCAAAGTACTTGAAGTACTATCCTCAAATGGGTCTTATGTTCCTCATAATTTTGGAAATAGATCAGAATATTGTCAATAAAAACTACCACAAATTTATCAAGGTACTACCGGAACACTCTATTCATTAGATCCATGAAGGCAGCAAGGGCGTTTGTAAGCCCAAAGGGCATAACAAGGAACTCGTAGTGGCCATACCTTGTCCGGAAAGCGGTCTTGGCCACATCCTTAGGCTTAATCCTCAATTGATGATATTCGGACCTCAAATCGATTTTTGAGAATACCCGAGATCCTTACAATTGATCAAACAGATCATCAATTCGTGGCAGAGGATACTTATTTTTTATTGTGATTTTATTCAGCTCACGATAATCGACACATAGCCGCAATGATCCATCTTTCTTCCTTACGAATAAAACTAGTGCTCCCCAAGGAGACACACTTGGCCTAATGAAACCTTTGTCCAATAGCTCCTGCAGTTGCAACCTTAACTCCTTCAACTTAGTTGGAGCCATTCTATAAGGGGTTTTAGAAACTGAGCTGGCATCAGAAATAATAGAAATCTCAAATTTAATTTTCCGATGTGGAGGCAATACAGGCAGCTCCTCAGGAAATACATCCTCGAATTCGCAGACGATGTGGATGTCCTTAGCCGGCACCTTATGACTCCTAGTGGTGCATGCATAAGCCAAGTAAGCCTTACATCCGCTTTTCACCAGATATTTAGCATGCAAGGCTGAGATCATTACAGGCACCTCCTTTTTCTTGATGCCTTGGAAGAAGAAGGTTTTCATCCCAGGGATGTTAAAATAAACCTTCTTTGTAAAGCAATTAATGGTGGCATAGTTTTCAGCCAGCCAATCCATCCCTAGAATCACATCAAAACCTTCTATGTTTAATAGTACCAAATCCACGATTAAATGCTTCCCGTCTACTTCCATCATGCATTTAGGGTACACAACATTAGTAACTATGGGAAATCCAGTAGGGGTACACACCGATAATTTATAATTCAATAAGCATGGAGTAGTGTCAATATGGCGTGCAAACCATGGAGAAACGAAAGAATGAGTAGACCCTAAATCAAACAAGATGGATGTAGGAACGCCACAAATAGAAAGGGTACCTTCCACGACGTTAGGTGATGCTTCAGGCTCTTGAATAGCTACCCAAAGCTTTGTTTGAGAACAATAGGCTTTTCTCCCTCCATTCTTGGACAGTCCTTGATCGGATGGCCTTTCTGCCCGCATTTATAATAAGCTCCCGTCATTCAGCGGCACTCCTGCCCCGGATGCATTTTTCCGCAAGACGTGCAGTGCGCAGCCGAAGTTTTAGAATCAGACCTCGACTAAGTCAGCGCCATGCTCTTCCCTTTTTCCACCGTCTTTGTCCTCTTTGATGATCCAGAAGATCCTCCAACAGATCTGATACTAACACTTGCCTGACTAGCTGCTCTCTTGGCGAAGAATCTTTCTGTCTCTACTTCTTTCTCGTAGATGACTGCCCGGTCCAGTATGTCAACATATGTCTCAAGTTTCAGAGTGGACAGCTGCTTCCAAATGTCATCCCATAGCCATTGCTGAAACTTTTTCGCCTTTCTTAGTTCGTCTTCTACATAATAAGGCAAAAATTGGGACAGCTCAATAAATTTAGTATCGTACTCACGTGCACATACTCCCTTACCTTAGCCTCATGAACTCCATCTCCTTTTGATCCCGGAGACTGGGTGAAAAATATTTCTCTAGAAACGCTTCCTCAAACATATCCCAGGTGATCAGTTCATTGGGCACCCCCAGTGCCCTCCTCTTCATACTCCACCAGCTATCCGCCTCGCCCTCTAATTTATAGATGGCAAAAGTGACCTTCTCCTGGTCCATACACCCGATCACCGCGAATATTTTCTTCATCCTTTTAAGCCATATATCAGCTTCTGCCGGATCAAGCTTTCCCAAGAAGCCCGGGGCGCGCTCTGAAGTAAACCGGTCATACGTGGATGGAGTTAAGATGGCCGGAGTTGGTTCAGCTGCAGGGACTGGGGCCATGTGTCTATGCTCAACAGATTCCACCACGTTGGTCATCCTTTCTAGTAAGTCTATGTAGGCGGCCTCCTGGTCATAGGGAGTGTTTCGGCCGTTTCTCCTTGTCTTTCCACTAGCCATCTAACAACCATAATTTCAGAACAATGGTTAGTCTAATGAAATTGAAGTGAGCCTTAGAGGTCAAGCATCTTAGGGATTCTAGTTGACTAAGTCACTCTATCTACGTCTTAGAAAGATTTAGTACCAAGATTTAAGCCTATACTTCCGCTTCTTCGATCGATTAATTCTTAAGGCATCCCATTTCTCTGATACCAAATGTGACAGAACAGGATTTTTTTTTTTTACAACACAGGATCACAGATGCTATCTAAGACCCAAATACTTTTAACCATAAGAAGTATAACGGAAGTTATTCTAACACTTGCAGAAGCATTCGTATTCATTCAAAAATATTCATTTCCGAGTACATAATCAAAAAGGTCTAACCATAAAGTTCATGAATCAAAATCAAATCATTACAATGATATCCTCCAAAATAAGCTTCTCTAATCACTCCAACTTGTCAGGCATAAGCTCTAGAGTTTTATCTGTAAGGAAAAAAAAACAGAAAACAGTGAGTTGAAACTCAACAAGGTACATGCCGATTACCATAAAATATTTGTGTTGTCAGGTGGATGCATAGTTATTAATAACAGTAGCAGATCAAAAAACTAAAGTAATCAATGCAGGAAAGATCAGAACAAAATCATATGCCATGCTATAGTCAATACTTAGTCGGATGAAGGTCGAACAGAAGGTCAGAGCATAAAATAGAGTCGGTTTCGTCATAGAAGTCTTCTCTTACTCTTCTGCTTACGGATGATGCATTAATCGAGGATAGATTATATTCAGTCCACACAATCCAAGGCCGATAATTGAATAGAAGTATTCCGTCTCATGGGATCGGTGTGCCACCCGAGGGTAGGCTAGAAACTTATGCTTTCCTCCTAACCGTAATGCCCCGAGGATAGGGCGGACCACAATTAACTCCATGGACAGAGTTATCCTCGATTACTACCATAAAGTTCTAAGGCATGCCGGAGAACCTTATCTCCCAAAACTAAAGTCAGAACTTATTCATCTTATCATAAAGTCGTTTCATGTTTCCTTCATTCATTTACTAGATGGCCGCTTTACAGCTGGTTTCAATTTTCAGAATAATATGTCAGGCTGGTCTTAATTTCACATGCAAAAGGGATCCGAACTTGATTTCATATGCAAGAGTAAAACTGAACTTGACTTCACATGCAGGGGTAAAACTGAACTTGACTTTTTTTCATGCTCTTGTATTCATGATGCAGGGGTGGCCGGTTTCATTTCTTACACAGGAAAGTCGGTTTAGATTTTATCTTTGTTTGGATCTTATGAGAAGGGAGGCCGGACTTCATTTTCTTCACACAAAAGCCGGTTGTGATTTTCTTTACACAAGAGAAGGTCGAACATGATTTTACCTAAGGAAAGGCCGAAGTTGTTGTGCCTCAAAGGAAGGCCGGAGTTGCTGTGTCTTAAGGGAAGGCCGGAGTTGTTGTGTCTCAATGGGCCGATCCTATTTTCTTCTCTTACAAAAGTTGGTTTTGTTTTAGGCTCAAGGAAAAGCCGGGCCTTTATTAGGCTTAAGGGAAAACCGAACTTGGTTTAGGCTTAAGGAAAAGCCGGACCTCTTTTACACTCAAAGGGAAAAACAGAACTAGTTTTGCATTAAGGAAACCGAAGTTGATTTACCATAAGAAAACCGAACTTGATTTTGCATTGAGGAAACCGAACCTGATTCTTTATAAGAAAAACCGAACCTGATTTCTTCATTAACAAAACCGAACCTAATTTCTTCACTAAGAAAACCAAACCTGATTTTTTCACTAAGAAAACCAGACCTGATTTCTTCACTAAGAAAACCGGACTTGATTTTTCAGTAAGAAAACCGGAGTTGATTTTATCATTCAAGGGAACCGGACTTGATTCTTCACTAAGAAAATCGGACTTGATTTTTCATTAAGAAAACCGGAGTTGATTTTATCAGCAAGGGAACCCTGACTCGATTATTCACTAAGAAAATCGGACTTGATTTTTCATTAAGAAAACCGGAGTTGATTTTATCATTTAAGGGAACCGGACTTGATTCTTCACTAAGAAAACCGGACCTGATGCTTCATGATGGACAGGACTTGATGCTTCATGAAGAAGGACCGGACTTGATGCTTCATGAAGAGAGACCGGACTTGATTCTTCATGAAGAAAACCGGACTTGATGCTTCATGAAGAAGTACCGGACTTGATGTCTCATGAAGAAAATCGGACTTGATGTTTCATGAAGAAAGACCGAACTCGAGGCTTCATGGAGAAAAATCGGACTTGATGCTTTATTAAGGAAGACCGGACATGATTCTTTATTAAGAAAACCGGACTTGATTCTTTTATTAAGGAAAGCCGAAGTTGATTTATCATTTAATGGAGGCCGAACTTGTTTTATCATTAAGGGGGGCTAATTTGATTTCAACATGCAAGGGGCCGATTTTGATGCTTACCATGCCGATTTCATTTTTAGTCCGAATTTAATGCAATTTCGGTTTAAGTAGGAACAGAGGTGGAAAACAGAGAATATGAGCTAACCATGAAATCCATCATGCCGTAATCACAACTTAAGCAGTAACTTTGAAACGGTAAGCATTCTAAATCGGAAGGAGAAAGCACTAGCAATTTTTCTTAAAACTGGACTTAGAAGGGAGTTCTTAAAGCATGAACTTTTAAAAACTGGGGTACACTTAGCAATATTCTTAAAAACAAGACTTAAAAGAGTAGCGTCCGAGGTACATTTGTCTGAGAGTTGATCGCCTAAATTTTACCATCTTGAAGCTTTTCCCCTGCACTCCCTTCTGCTGGCCTGTGCATCAACCAGCACCGGGTTTATATAAAGGAGGGGTTTGGTGGAGTAAGTGGGGTAAGTCACTTACTCCCGTACTTCTTTTCAGAGAGTAGGTAGAGTAATTAGGTTGGTTTACTTCATTTGGTCGCCGCCTAGTTGTATTCTAACTGGACAATAAAGTTTACTTTTGTCTTTAGTTATCATTAATTTAATTCAGACCAACTGCTCCATTTTCATGCCAGCGGCCCACTTTTTGCTAGTCAGCCTTTTTGGGCTGGTTGTGTTTTTCATTAAACGGGCCGATTTTGGATTCTATGGAGGAGGCCGATTAACATATTAAATTTTTGGATCTCACACTAACTTTCTTCTACTTCACTTCTACTCGTCAAACATCATCTCCTACGAGATATATTTGAAGGGTAGTAAAACAGTAAAAGAGTGACTCAAATGTTCAATAAGACACGATATATACAAAGATATGTTCATTTGTATAGAAAATATACCATCAGAGGGAATATGAATTTACATGAGTATGAAATATGAATAGAAAACATTTACCTGATCCATTTTATTTTCTTTATATTGTCATTTTACGGTCTTTTAGTCAATACTTAACTAGAGAAACTATGGCCAATAGGCCTTACCAACTAACAGAGTGGACAATCGAGAAAAAAAGAATGGTATTCGCCACACAATTAAATGCCGTAATACTTCTTCTTCAGCTAGAAGTGGGCCGTACATATCTTTCACCCGACAAACGGGGCCATAGTGCCATCTTATTTCCCCCACAGTAGGGTGATTTCCTCGATCACCGATTGCAATATTTAAAGGTATGTTAAGGAATATTACCATTTGAATAAATCTTTGACCCAATTTCTTAATTCATTTTAAATTTATTGTAAAAACTCCACACTTTTTCTTAGTTCTTTTTCTTAATTTTCTTAATTCTAGGAGAAAATAATCATAATTCATAATATGTTGTAGAGTTTTCATTTATTGAATTAAATTTAGTAAATTATAAAGCAGGATATTATTTCAGCATCAAATTCAGTAATCTTAGTATAGTAACATAATAAAATTCAGCAAACACAAAACACATTTAGAACAAAATTTTCAGCAATGCAATAATAAATTTTCAGCAACATCATTTCAGCAAAGCATAAAAAAACAGATTTAAAGATCAACAATAATACACTTCGGCTTAACAATCAGTAACATACTACAGCTTAAAAATCAGCAGGCTTACAACTGTAAGGAAATTTCAACAAATCCATTACCTAAAAATTTCAGTAGTATCATATACATTCAGAACATAAAATCAGTATAGTTTATTCCAGAATTTCCACACGGCATAAACGGTTCTTTAGCAAAACATAGTACAAATTTTCGGCTTCAATTAAAAATTAATAAAGCATACTATATAAAATCAGCAAGCATCATTCGAATTTTGATGAAGTATACTAAGTAAAATTAGCGAAATGGAAATATAGAAAATGCTACATAAAAATTAGCAATTCAGATTTATATAGCATAAGATCAGCATAGCATCATCTTTAAAATTCAGCAATCTGACGAAAAATTAAACGTGAGATAGCATGCTTCATGTAACAGATGTTGAATTGTGATTCAGCATCAGTAAAACAGAAGGGAATCAAAATTCAGCAGGTGATGCAGCAATATAAGAAATGCAGCCGTTTGAAGTAGAATTCAGCAAGTGTGATGTTTCAGCAACTGTAATTCAGCATCTGGATTTTGAATGCAGCAAGAGAACATATGATGCAGGCATGAGTTTAAAGTTCAATAAAGCCTCAAACTGATGTTTATGATCGGTAATTCAGCAAAACTTATTCCAGATTGTCACTATATGTTACTAGATTCAGCAACCAAACTGATTCAAAAATCAGAATTCAGAAAATCAGAAATCAAGTTTGGCCAAACTGATGCAGCACCTGGTTCAGCAAAACATCAACCGATTTTTATGGTCAGCAATCAAACTTAAAATCAGCCAAACGTGAGAGGCGTCAACAAAGTAAAACAGATTGAATTCAGTACACCACATATTCGAATTTTAGCAAAACAGAATCAAAATGCAACACTATGTGTCCGAAATTCAGCAGATGCAGATGCTGAAACATGATATGGCAATATTACAGTAAGGAAAATGAGTATTGGGCCAACAATACTCCAAGATGGCAACACGAATTTGCAACAAGGAAAGGAATTGTTAGAGTGCACTTGGCCAAATCTGATTTACCAAAATCTCTACTTGCTTCAGCTATGGAATCGTGGAGCACTTCCTCCATTCACCTATCTCTGCTGTCTCTTCCCTGCACTTCAATTTACCCCTTGCTGCTTTCTTTTTGTTTTTCTGTTTCTTTTCGCTCGGTTATCTCTCTTTTCTCTCCCCTGTTTGCCCATACTCTTTTTTTTTTTTCTGCAGACTTTTCCTGTCTGCAGAATTATCCTGATTTATTCAGGATTAGCCCCCCTGATTTTGCATCATCATCAACGTGGCTACTGTTCTGTCTTCCCCTGAATCTGATTAACTTGAGGAACCAAGGACATTGAGGAAAAAGATTATATTTGCCACAAAATCAAAGGTCATAATACTTCTTCTTCTGCCAGAAGCGTGCCATACATACCTTTTGCCCGGTAGACGAGGCCGTAGTGCCATCTTATTTCCCCCACAGCAGGGTCCTTTTCTTAATTACTGACTGCAATATCTTAAGATTTGTCAAGAAATGTTACCCTCTGAATAAATCATTGGTCCAATTTCTTAATTCCTGTTAAATTTATTGTAAAAACTTTACACTTATTTTAATTTTTTTCTTAATTTTCTGAACTCCAACAAAAAATAATTATAATTCATAACATGTTATAGAGTTTTTATTTATTGAATTAAATTCAATAAATTATAATGCAGCGATATTATCTCAGTATTAATTCAATAATCTTAGTATAGTAACGTAATAAAATTTGGCAAACACAAAACAGATTCAAAACAAAATTTTCAGCAATGCGATAATAAATTTTTAGCAACATAATTTCAGCGAAGTATTAAAGAAACATATTTAAAGATCAACAATAACACACTTTGGCTTAAGAATCAGTAATATGCTACAACTTAAAAATCAGCAGGGTTACAACTGTTAGGAAATTTCAACAAATCCATTACCTAAAACTTTCAGTAGTATCATATATATTCAAAACATAAAATCAGCATAGTTTATTCTGGAATTTCAACAAGGCATAAACGGTTCTTTAGCAAAACATAGTGCAGATTTTCAGCTTCAATTGAAAAATAAGTAAAGCATGCAATATAAAATCAGCAAGCATCATTCGAATTTTGATGCAGTATACTAAGTAAAATAAGCGATTTGGAAATATAGCAAATGCTGCATAAAAATCAGCAATTCAGATTTATATAGCATAAGATCAGCATAGCATCATCTTTGAAATTCAGCAATCTAATGGAAAATTAGACGTGAGACCGCATGCTTCATGTAACACATGCTGAATTGTGATTCAGCATCAGTAAAATAGAAGGGAATCAAAATTCAGCAAGTGATGCAGCAATATATGAAATGCAGCCGTCTGAAGTAGAATTCAGCAAGTGTGATGTTTCAGCAACTGTAATTCAGCATCCAAATTTTGAATGCAACAAGATAACATATGATGCAGGCATTAGTTTAAAGTTCAATAAAGCCTCAAACTGATGTTTATGATCGGTAATTCAGCAAAACTTATTCCAGACTTTCACTATATGTTACTAGATTCAACAACCAAACTGATTCAAAAATCATAATTTAGAAAATTAGAAATCAAATTCGGCCAAATTGATGCAGCACCCGGTTCAGCAAAATATCAACCAATTATTATCATCAGCAGCCAAACATAAAATCAGCCAAACGTGAAAAGGGTCAACAAAGTAAAACAGATTGAATTCAGTACACTACATATTCTAATTTTAGCAAAACAGAATCAAAATCCAGCACTATATGTCTAAACTTTTTTTTTGTTTGGTAAGTAAGTAAATTGTATTAAAATAAAAGAATTTACAGAAACCTATGTTTTATCTCCAAGTATTTTACCGACTCGGAATTAAAATATAGACGCTAGGGCATCCCCCGTGTAACACTTTCATACAAGTAACATAATTAAACAGACCAAGCTTCGCATACAATGATGCACCAAAAATTAAACGAAACATATGCGGAAGAAAACTAGGACTTCCACCAGAGAAACACTTAAACTACATGTGCGGAGTCTGGGGCATACCCCGAGCAACAGCCAATCAATGCAACACTATTTTACTGTCAATTCCAAGATTCACTTAGCGAGTAACATTTCGAAAGACATCCACCGGGAGTTCCAAACCGACCATCAGCTACTCCAGGCATACCTGCAATAGTGCACCAAACCGAACATTTGCATACCGGTATAAACGCCATGCCGGCACTTTGCAACTTTTCCAGACCGGGAATTCCAGTGCCTATTATTACGAAATGTATAATATATTAGAAAATATATTATGTAAATATTGAATTTTAGTTAAGTATTTTTTTTGTATTATGGGATATTTGCATTGGGGTATTTTAGGTTAGTGTCTTTTTATTTTTGGTTTGTGTTTTTTTATTTTACCGTTGTACATTGGTGTATAAATACACCTCCTTCGTTCTTTGTCAAATACGTGAACATGAGCTGTAAATTCATTTAATAAAATGACAGCTTTCTTCCTTTTCCAAAGCAGCACTTGAGTGCCTGCAGTTTCTGGCTTCGCCGTTTGCCTCCTTCGTCTTCATCCTCTTCTTCCTTCCTTCGTCTTGTGTTCTTACATGGTATCAGAGAGCCAATGGCCCATTCTTCCAACCCCAACGCTTCCGATAACCCATCTAGCCTCAACGCATCTAGCAATGACCAACCAAATCCGGTTCTTACCCAACCATTGCTGCGTTTTCAAAATCTTTCATATCCATGCAACCTGTTTCGTTTGGAAGCTGGCGACAGTCCAGCCGTTGTCTTGGTCACTGATTTACTCACCGTCGACAACTATTCGACCTGGTCTCGCACCATGCGTTGAGCGTTAAGGGCTAAAATCAAACTCCCTTTTGTCGACGGCACTGCTCTCATACCCAGCGATTTCACCGATCTTTCGAAGCTTGGGAACGTTGCAACGACATGGTTGTTTCTTGGATTCAGAACTCGATTAGCCCTTCCATTAGGTCTAGCGTCGTGTTTGTCGATGATGCTACTCGAGATCGGAAAGAATCTACGTGACTTGCTTCACCTAACAAAACGGGCCACGATCTTTCAATCAAGAAGTCCTTGGCGTGTCTCTTACGGGGGCACGATTCGGTAAGTCTTTACTATAGAAAGTTGAAAACAATCTCGGACGAGCTCCTTGTCTACGATCCGCTCCCAGTTATTGTAATCGTGGTAACATCAAGGTGCTCACCGAGCGATATCAAAGGGATTGCGTTATGCGGTTCCTATGGGTCTCAATGATTCTTATACCAACGTGAGAGACCAAATTATGTTGATAGATCCTCTTCCTTCACAACAAAGTATTTTCGATTATCCAATAAAGAAGAACGACAACACCAAATGTTGTCTGCTGCTCATCCCTCCGAAATGTTGCCTTGTTCCAAAGCGGTGCATTAATAGTGCGCTAAGAATAATCAGACGACAAAAAAGGACCGTCCCTTTTGTTCTCATTGTCATGTTCCAGGGCACTCTTTGCAACAGTGTTTTAAAATTGGGAACGTAGAAATTCCCATTTGTGCCCACTGTAATAAACTCGGCCACGTTATTGATAAATGCTATCAGCTCCATGGCTTCCCTCCCGGTCGTAGACCGAATGGCAAACCTGGAGCCACAGCCCTCTTGGCTAACAAATCAAACCATATGAATGTCTCTGAACAAGAGACCCATGAGGACGACAAAGTTGAATTAACAAGAATGCAGTTCCAGCAACTGATGAATCTGATTCACCCAAAAGAGCCAGCACTGCCTTCTCAAACGACCAAAAATAATTCCCAAACTTTTGATCTCATGGGTGATCAACCGAAGGCAGCAAATATGGCTGGTAATATTTTCAGTTCTATACCTCCCTCTTGCAATAGGAGGAACACCTGGATCCTTGATACAGGAGCCACTGATCACATGATATGTGATACATCTTTGTACCTTGCCAAGGAGACACTCGTCTCCTGTTCTGTGAGACTCTCGGATGGGAGTAAAGCACCTGTCTCCAGCACTGGGACAGTCAAATTGACAGACCAAATTGTATTACAAAACGTTTCATGTGTTCCCTCTTTTACTTTCAATTTGATATCTGTGAAGTAATTTGCTAATGATCTTGGTTGTTTATTTTTCTTTGGTAAATTTTGCTTAATTCAGGACCTTTCCTCCTGGAGAACGATTGGGATGGGTGAAGAGAAAAATGGTTTATATTATCTGACGAACACTAAAGTTGATCCCAATTTTTTGCAAAGCCTTCTCTCAAAATTTCGCAGGAGCCCTCGCCAATCTTTCATTGCCTTCTGATCTATGGCATTCTCGTTTAGGTCATATTTCATATTCTAGGATGAAATTAATAAGTGATCCTCTTGTAAAAGGAACAATGCATTCCATTAGTAATGATCCTTGTTCTATTTGCCATATGGCCAAGCAGCGTCGTCTTCCCTTTTCTCCCAGTACACATAAGTCAAACACCTTATTCGACGTGGTGCATTGTGACTTATGGGGACCATGTTCCGAAGAATCCTATGATGGATATAAATACTTCCTGACCATTGTTAATGATTTCTTTAGGAGTACCTGGATCTACCTTCTGAAACAAAAATCGGACACAAAATTGTGCCTGGAAGCCTTTTACAATCTGGTTACCGCACAATTCAATGTCAAAATTAAAGTAATCCGTAGTGATAATGGAACTGAATTTAAACTGAGAGATTTTTACAGAAATAGAGATGTTATCCACCAACGCACTTGTGTGGAAACACCACAGCAAAACGGTGTTATTGAACGCAAACACCAACATTTATTAAATGTAACTAGGGCTATTAGATTCCAGTCAGGACTTCCTCTAAAATTTTGGAGTGATTGTATCCTGACTGCTGCCCACATCATCAACAGAATACCCACTCCTTTACTTGAAAACAAGACTCCATACGAAATTCTGTTTGGAGTTAAACCCAATTACGACAATCTTCGGGTTTTTGGCTGTTTGTGTTTTGCATCCACCCTTTCTCAAGGACGGAAGAAATTTGATTCCAAAAGTAGAAATTGTCTCTTTTTGGGATACCCTTTTGGAGTCAAAGGATATAAATTACTTGATTTACATAGTCATGACATTTTTTATTCCAGGGATGTCATTTTTCATGAAAATATGTTCCCATATAAAAGAAACTGTGCCGAATCTATCCCCAATGATCAATTAAATACTATACCTCCTGTTGTGACCGATATGGATCCTTTTGTCACCCAACAATTACCTCCTGCCCACAACCTAGACTTGCATTCAAATAATAATCCTGTTCTGGATGAAAACCCGCCAATCACCACCAATTGGAGTAATGAAGAAGAAGAATCCAATTCAACTTCAATACACAATCAACCAGATCATAATCAAGAAACATCGGCCAACAATCGGGAACTTAGTACACCTCCTACAAATATTCAACTCCCAACAGGAGATGATATTCCCGTTCGCAGAACCACCAGAACTAGGAAAGCTCCCTAATATCTGAAGGATTTCTATTGCCATCAAGCATCTCACGTTATCCCTATCCAATCCACCAAACCAATTTCACCAGGCAAACTTTATCCTCTTGAGAATCACGTATCACATCAAAGGTTGTCCCACGATTACAGCCTTTTCACTTCTTCCATCTCATCCTAAACTGAACCGCAAACCTACGCACAGGCCATACGTGATCCCAACTGGCATAAAGCCATCAAAGATGAACTAGACGCCTTAGAATTTAATAAAACCTGGATCATTACTGATTTACCTCAAGGAAAGAAGGCCAAGGATGTCGATATGTGTTCAAATTGAAATTCAAAAGTGATGGGAGCCTTGAAAGACATAAATGCCGGCTTGTTGCTAAAGGGTATACTCAAGAGGAAGGAGTGGATTATCACGAAACTTTTTTCCCTGTCGCTAAACTCACCACCGTTCGATGCCTTTTGGCCGTAGCTGCCATAAAAGGATGGCATTTGTATCACTTTGATGTCAATAATGCGTTCTTAAATGACACCCTAAATGAAGACATCTATATGCAACAACCCCCTGGATATACAAAAGGAAAACCTCACCAAGTATGCAAATTACTAAAAAGCATCTATGGTCTTAAACAAGCCTCCAGACAATGGTACTCTAAACTTTCTACTTCCCTCATCACATATGGATTCGTGCAATCCAAGGCTGATTACGGCCTTTTCACTAAACAAGACAACACATCTTTTACAGTCCTTCTTGTCTATGTCGATGACATCATCGTTGCAGGTAATTGCTTAAAGGCCATTACCTCAATCAAAACTTTTCTCAACCAAGCTTTCAAGATTAAAGATCTGGGGACCTTAAGATACTTCCTTGGCATCGAAATTGCCCGATCAGTAAAAGGTATACACCTTTGCCAACGAAAATACACTCTTGACATTTTAGCTGATTCTGGCACCATTAGAGCCAAACCCCTTACACTACCTATGGATCAAAACATTTAATTGAGTCAACATATTGGGGAAGTCTTACAGGACCCACGTTCGTATCGACGGCTAGTTGGTCGTCTTCTGTAACTCACTGTTACACGCCCGGATATTGCCTATACTGTCCACATTTTAAGCCAATTTTTGAACTAGCCTACCTCCCACCATCTAAAAGCTACATATCAAGTTTTGCGATATCTTAAACTAAATCCAGGACAAGGCATACTATTTCCTACCACTTCCCATATTCAACTAAGGGCCTTTTGTGATGCTGATTGGGCTTCCTGTCCAGACACACGCAGATCCATCACTGGCTATTGCACTTTTCTTGGCGATTCTCTTCTCTCCTGGAAATGCAAGAAACAGTCCGTGGTCTCTCGCTCTTCCGCTGAAGCAGAATATAGAGCTATGGCTAACACTTGTTGTGAATTATCTTGGCTACGTTATATCTTTAATGATTTGCAGGTCTCACATCCCCATGCAGCACATCTATACTGTGATAATCAAGCGACAATCCACATTGCTGCTAACCCTGTCTTCCACGAACGCACCAAACACATCGAGTTGGATTGCCATCTCATTCGCGACTAGATTCAAGACGGAAGCATCCGTACTCATCATGTCACCACCCATAATCAACTGGTCGACATCTTCACCAAGATCTTACCCTCACAGCAGTTGAATGCGCACTTGTCCAAGATGGGCATTGTCAATATATATACTCCATCTTGCGGGGGCGTATTACGAAATGTATAATATATTAGAAAATATATTATGTAAATATTGTATTTTAGTTAAGTATTTTTTTTGTATTCTGGGATATTTGCATTGGGGTATTTTAGGTTAGTGTCTTTTTATTTTTGGTTTGTGTTTTTTATTTTACCGTTGTACATTGGTGTATAAATACAGCTCCTTCATTCTTTGTCAAATACGTGAACATGAGCTGTAAATTCATTTAATAAAATGACAACTTTCTTCCTTTTCCAAAGCAGCACTTGAGTGCCTGCAGTTTCTGGCTTCGCCGTTTGCCTCCTTCGTCTTCATCCTCTTCTTCCTTCCTTCGTCTTGTGTTCTTACACCTACTGATCCAGCTCAGCAGTTTCCAAACCGCCTGATTCCTAATCAAACCGGGATTTCCAAAAATACCATCCACTCCATGGGCTCCAGAAGGGGACAGACGCTTCTAGCATACCGGCATTATTGTAGCATACCGATCATTTGCAAACCAGTAAATTTCCCAGACCGACAGATTGTTATATTCCAACAGATACACCAACCAAACAATTCGTTAGAGGTATCAAACTGGCAATATATCCCATATCGGGCAGAAAGTACAAAGCTGCCCAGAAATTTTTTTTTTTTTTGAGCATACCGGTTGATCGCAACCATACCGGGCAAAATTATTATTATTATTATTTTTTTTAAAAGCATATCGGTGAAGTGCAACCATACCGGGCATTTGCACCAAACCAGGCTCCGACAAAATACCCATATCGGAAAGGACACCATACTGGGCAAGAAGTACAAACAGCCCACATTTTTTTTTTTGTTTTGAAAAGCATACCAGTAAAGTGCAAGATATTGCAAAATTACAGCAAGGAAAATGAGTATTGGACCAACAATACTCCAATATATCAGCAATATTTTGCAACAAGGAAAGGAATAGTCAGAGTGCACGTGCCTAAATCTGATTTACCAAAATCTCTACTTAATTCAGCTATGGAACTGTGGAACACTTCCTCCCTTCACCTCTCTCTGCTGTCATTTATCTGTTCTTTAATTTCCCCCTTGCTGCTTTCTTTTTGTCTTTCTGTTTCTTTTTGCTCGATTTTTTCTATTTTCTCTCCTCTGCTTACTGTACTCTTTTTTTCTCTCTTCTGTAGACTTCTCTTGTCTGCGGAATTATCCTGATTTATTCAGGATTAGCCCCCCTGATTTTGCATCATCATCAAGGTGGTTGCTGTTTTGACTTCCCCTAAATCAGATTAGTGTAAATCTGATTTTGCTGGACATGGCTGCTGTGTGCTGAATCCTCCCTCAATTTGCTGAATCATCAACGTTCTGTTATTCTATTTTGCTGCCATGTGTTGCTGCTGTTGAATTATGCAGCTACCCGATTTTGTACTGCCGCCCTGTTTGTTAATTCTATCATGTTATGCTTGTTGGGGTCACTCCCGAGTGGCATGATGTCCGCGGACTCCATTGGAAGAATGGACGAGGACTTTTGTGAAAGCGTCATGTCCGAGCAGTTGCTGAGGACGAGGACCAGGAGCCTGAATCGTAGGCGTTGACTCTATCAACGTAGGCCTGCTGGTGGCCGTTTTTGCAGGTGGGTTGGTCACCCACTCTGATTGGATGTTGCAGCGGCTGCAACTTCCCGATGAAAGGCCTGCCATCTGACACGCCAAGCATGCGTCTGTCATGGCAGGCCCTAGGGCGTAGGTCTCCAGACCTACGCCCAGTAGGGTGGGCGGACACGTCACCGTTTGTGTATATAAAGAAGCTTGTTGCCCTTGCTGAAGCGTGTGCTAGAGCTGGGACATTTTGAGTTCTAAGAGCCTTGAGAGAGCTGTGGGCAAGCTTTGTTGTAAAGATAGAGTGTGATACACTTTGCGAGAGGAAGGTTGTACACTTGAGATTATTTTCTTTCGTTAGAGCTTGAATAGCCAACACTTGTAAACAATTCTCTTATAGTACATTTCTTCGTGGTTTTTCCCTTGGTTTAAGAAGGGTTTTCCACGTTAAAACTTGTGTATTCTCTTTTCTTCTCTATCCTTACTTTCCTTGCCGTCCGAGTGCTCTGCCCTGTGTGCTGTCCGAGAACTCTTGTCCGCTCGGTCACCGTGCAGTCCGAGTGCTTTCCGCGTTTTGAGCCAACAATGCTGCCCCACCAATTCTGCTTTTAAAGGCATGCTGTTGCTGCCCCACCAAGCTTCTGAATCACCCGTTCCAAACGTGGCCTTCTCTTATAATTTGCATACTGAATTTCCTATGGAGTTGCTGAAATATTGCTGGTTTTCTGCTGCTAAAGATGCTGCTGTGCTGCAGATTTAATTGCTGCCCGGTTGCTAAATTATGTTGCTTATGTTTGCTTGCTGTCATGTGCTGTTGTGGTTGCTATATATATTAATCTACTGCTGTCCCAAGTGCTAACTTATCAGATTTGGCTGCCCGGTCTCTGAATTATCAAATTAATATATTGCTGCCCCTACTAAAATATATTTATACTACTGCTGCTGCCCGTGCCACTGCTGCCCAGATTTGTTGCCCTGGTCGATTATATACATTCAAGTATTGCAGCCCGATTTTACCCTGTTAATATGTAATCGGATTAAATTTTGTTAACCGATCCCACTGATAAATTTTCATGTCGCCACTGTGTCCTAGAATGAGTCTCTAACCTCCGAGTTTATAACATAATCAGTATAATTAGCTTGATTCTTACTGCAATACTTAGAGCAGTGAAAGTACCCAAATCCACATATTTTAATTTCTACGGTTAGTAATTTCAGGATACTAGACCCTTCAGTCTAAATTTTTTCGTATCCCTTAACCTTAATTTCGATTAGTTTTGTTTAATTAATTATGATTTGTATGATCGAAAAATTTTAAACTTTACAAAGAACTCAGATGGAGGAGATCAGTCGAAGTACTGCTATTACCATCGATCTTTGGGTCACAGTACAGAAGACTGCTGAACTATGCAGAGAGGAATCGAGGCTCACATCCAAAGGGGGCACCTAACCAAGTTCCTACGGGACTTGGGGGTAGGCCCTCAACAGAGTAAAAGAAGACGAACTAGAGTAGCAGCTAAGTAATCGGGTCACGATTGGGGTAGACAACGTGGTGATCATGAAGCCATCCAAGAGCAAAACCTCCAACCACCCTGAAAAAGCTTCCAATAGCAAGAAATTGAGGATAGGAGTTAGGAATGATGTTATTAATTTAAGTAACGACGATATGACACATATAATAACTTCTCATTTTGACTCTCAAGTTGTATCCGTGTCCATTTGGGACTGTACGATTGACTAATAATTCAAATGAGTTTTTGTTGATAATGAAAACTTTTATAATTTGCTGTATCTTGATGCATTATTTAAACTTAGATTAAAAAAGAGCCAAATGATGCCGACCAAAAGGCCCCTACATGAACTGGCTAATGAGCTA
Source organism: Nepenthes gracilis (assembly GCA_033239525.1). Taxonomy (NCBI): domain Eukaryota; kingdom Viridiplantae; phylum Streptophyta; class Magnoliopsida; order Caryophyllales; family Nepenthaceae; genus Nepenthes; species Nepenthes gracilis. The sequence goes on along the minus strand of BSYO01000010.1, from coordinate 9,254,368 downwards.
GTGTCAATCCAAGGAGTCGTCCAACTGGAGGTCATATTAGGAATGCACCCGAAGACGACATCCCGAATGTTCACATTTCTAATGGTTGATCTACCCTCATTCCACAATACCATCTTAGGATGGCCCTACCTTACTTCATCCTAGGTAGTAATGTTGATCTCGTATTTAAAGATGAAGTTCCCGATAGCATGCGGTATCGGAGAGGTCCTAAGTGACCAAGTGACTAGTTGAACGTATTATCTATCCCAAGACGTGCAAGCTGTGATGGACCACGTCCTTAAACCCGCTATTAATCATAATTATAACATATTATCTTTTAATGATTAATTTATCCAATAAATAAACAATTAATCCGTTGGACACGAGCTTACCTTGACAATACCACAATCATCTGTACATAAACAATAACATAATATACACAATATCCAAATATATTGTCACCTCATCTGTGACTCTAACGTCAATCCATATAATATGACACCATATTTTATTAAGGAAAGATGCCTGTCAAATAAATCATATACAAATCTACGGAAGTAATAAACAAACTTAAAATTTATCCATCAGAAACTGAAATCATTATTAAGATACACTATTTATTACATATATCAACTATCATACATAATCAACACAAAATTAATACTAAACTATATAATATCATCCTAAGCATTAAAAATCGTTTAAAACTCCACATCAATCGCATCATAGTTTATAACTGAATCAAACTAGAACTAATAATTAACACAATACATACTATCCAAAATCATCAGGTTAGCAAAATTAGTAATTACAGAGGTATAAATTAAGTCCTTCAATCTTTATTCTTACTCATCAGGTAAAAACTCGTGTAAATCATCTGAATGGTTAGTAAAATAGTAAGAAGTGAGCCAAATACTAAACAAGGTACTATACATAATAAAGAATATGTATATACATATTTAATCTTAAAAATCATGTCGAGGGAGGTAGGAATTGTATCGGACAATATGACATAAAGATGAATGCACCCTCCTAATTTCTTATCTTATTCTTTTCATACCATTAACTATCAGATCATGCTTCTTGTTTTTTCTTATTTCTATCTGTCAAAATATGCTAAAAACTCACTTATTTTTAGGAGTTATGGACAATAGGCCTTATCAGTTAAAGAAGTTGTTAATTAAAACTCAGATTGTGTTTTTTCTTCACAAAATCAAAGGCCTAATCTTCTTTTCAAGGACCCAAAGGCGGGCTATTTACATATTATCTCCCTGTAAATGGGGCCAAAACTGTATTTTGGTACTTATTTATCACACAATGATCTTTTACTATAATATACTAAAGTATACCAGAATATACTATCTGTTGAACAATTTTTGATCCAATTTCTTAACTTCTTAACTTAAGAAAAGAAAAACTCAACATTTTATTTCTTGATTTTTAATTCTCATCCTTTTGAAAAATATTTCATACTTTTCTTAACAGAATTATAGAGTCCCTTCTTTCTTTTCATACTGTCATATATAATTTTATCATATCAATTTATAAACATAAAATTTTGATAGAAAAACATGCAATAAAAAAATTAAAAATTTTCATACAAATTTAATAATCATGTATCACATAATTAAATATAAAATATATTTTTAGCATGTATAAATACTATACAATACTTTAAAATTTTTAACTATGAATCACAAATATGTAGGAATTATTTTCATACTTCTAAACATGAAAAGAATTTCAAAACAATATACATAATTATGATACAGATAATTAAATATGAGTTCTTAATAAATTTTACTGTAAAATCATGAGAGACTGATAAATATGTTGATTTTTCATACTTTTAATTCAAAATTTTAGCTTGAATAAGTATTAGAATAATAATACTCGAAAAGAATGAAAATAAATCACAACAAAGAAAATGGGAAGCTAAAGGTGTACTTTCCTCAAAATGATGTACTGAAATTCTTACTCCAGATACCCCAAATTTAGCTACCTAGAAGCTTTTTCCCTTTTCTCTCTCCTTTCAACCTTTCTCTCTCTTATTTCTCTCTCCCTATCTATTCCACCACTTGAAAATGGGGTGAAATGAATTCTTGATCGAATCTTATAACAGGCCCAGATCCGGCGGCAGTGCTACTATTTTTTATCCTCAAGTGCCCTATTAGGCCTAAAGCAGGCCCAACTCAGACTCAAGTGCAATTTAAGCATGCATCAGGGCTAGACTCAATCCAACCAAATTTTGACTATTTACCCCAATTTTTCACATCCTTTAACTTTACTTTTAATTATATTATCTTAATTAATCATTGTTAATATAATTATAGAAACTCAAACATTACACAAGTGACCCCCGATCAATTGGCTGAAGACTTTGATCAATGGGGTGAAGCTACTTTGCAACAAGCCTAGTTTGGCGAGGTGATTGACAGATCCCATTGGGCCCCAATGATCCCAAGAAATACATACAGATTAGGAGTTCACTGGCCGGTCCCCTCCATGATGAATTAATCAACTTCTTTCAACAAAACTCTGATGTCTTTACGTAAAATCCCGCCGATATGATAGGGATACTGACTAGAATAATAGTTTACAAGTGAAATCTCAATCCTGGTCATAAGCTCGTTAGGAAAAAGTGGAGAAACTGCTCCAAAGAAAAGTTGGTTCCCATATGGGAAGAGGCGAAGAAGTTTGTAATATCCCGGATCCTATTTAAATTATTTTAATATTAATTATGATTTTGGATAGTTTGAATATGGTAAAAATTTATTAAATATTATAAAATTTTTAAGAATATTTGGATCAATTGAACTTCCGCCCGATGTGCAGCCATACTATCGTTCGAGTATCGATTTAGAATTTAGAATAAAAGGAAAGTAAAATAGAATATATAATAATAATAATAATAATAATAATAATAATAATAATAATAATAATAATGGGGGGAAGGAAGCGTGCGATGGAAGGAGGAAAAAGAAAAATGAAAGGAAGGAAAAAAAGAAAAAAAAATGGAGGAAAGAGGAAAGGGAGAGAGGGAGAGAAGAGAAAAGAGAGAGGAGAGCTGGCGTGGGGAGGGTTCAGAGCAGAGAGGAGAAGAAGGAAGAAGGAGAAGAGGAAAGAGGAGAGGAAGGAGAAGAGAGAGAGAAAAGAAGGCGGTGCGTGAGTGGTTGGCGGTGGCAAGCGTAGGTAGCTTTTTTTTTTTTGTAAGTAATGAAATTGCATTAAAAATAAAAAAAAAATTACAAGCCTATATTCTATTTCAAGTGTTTTGCCAACTTGGAGTAAGAACATAGAAGTAAGGGCATTCCTAGAACACCCTGACATAAAATAGAAAGAGCAAAGGAAACAAAAACAATCATCGACTCGGAATTACAGCGGGTGAGACTGCAAACAAAACAGTCCTCACGCCATCAACTTCCGGGTATCATGTCATCATCAATACATACCAGCCATTCCACATTTAGCAGAAGCAAAAGGCCCCTGCATCATATCAGCCAGCTACTACTCAACTCCACTCAGCATCATCTGCAAAACCCGGTAGGAACAAACTCCGCCTGCTTGCAGAGAGTAGAGTGCTTCTTCGACTGAACCTGTTAACTAGCAGCCTCATCCAACAGCAGCTTCAAATCCCGGGAACAGGCAGCAAAAGTCAGCTTCTTTTCTACAAGCTGGTTAAACACGGCTTCCCCCAGCAAGGGACCATGGAAATCACCAGCCAAATCTAAGAAATCAGACTACACCATCAACTCGGTTGCATCCCTCCATAACATCCAGACCAGCACTTCAGAAAACAGACCAGCACCTCGGACAGAACCACAGCACCTCGTGCAACATTTACACCAACCATCTTCTAAATACCTCGAGCTGAGATTGCTCACAGGACACATAAATCTACATCAGAGCTCGGAATAAATAGATTCAAAAAACAGCTGCAAATACAATGTCACGCCTGAAGTAGCAGCAAGTATCAGCTGAAGACCAAATTGCAGACAGAATAAAGGAACACATCTGCTACAGTAGCCCACCAAGTTCCACCGGATTTCAGCCCAACATGGACCGGCAAAAACCAAAAGAATTGCAGCTCGCTTAAAACGAGGCCAATATCAGACAGCAGCTCAAAACCGTGGAGATGCCATCTGGGGCCATCAGAAGAGGGGATACACCCCCCTGGAACAGTAGCTAGGGAAAGAAAATTAAATTCCACTAGTAAGCTCATTTTGCAGCAATCCGGTGCCACATCCTAAACTGACTAGATAACCCGATACTAAATTTCGGTCCAGTACATCAACATTATCAATGACCAAACCACAGCACTAGCATAATTCCAGCCTTCATTACTATCTGAATTCAAAACAACACAGGGCCAACAGATCAAGTCCCATATGCTCAGCAGGAGTTGCAACTAGAGCAGCAATACGAGTCAGCATGCTGCAAACCAGAGGAGCGAATCTGAAAGTCTGCTGCCCCGACTAGTCCCCTCATCCAATTGCTACAACATCGAAGTAAAAACACACCTGAATAGCACCCCCAAAACTCATTCTGATCCAATACTTCAAATTAATCATAGCCAAACTGACAGCACTATCGTATTCCCAGCCATCATTTCAATCTGGATTCAACACAACACAGGGCAATCAGATCAATTCCCTATGCTCAGCAAGAGCTACAGCTGGCGCTGCCATGAGAACTAGCATGCTCCAGACCAGAGGATCGGATCTTATTAGAAAATACAGCTGTACAACTGTAGCATATATTATAATGTATATTTTCTTTCCTGCATATTTTTTCCTTTCCTTTTATTTTTCTTTCCCCATTTATTTTTTCCGTTGTACATTGTGTATATTAAAAGGTGCTTCGGCCCTTGTGCTCTGTGTGTAAAAATACAAATTCCATTGAGTGAAATGTTTGGCGTCAAATGCCTTTTTCACACCCCGTCTCTGTCTCTCTCTTGGCCTCGAGCCTTTGTCGTCGTCTTCCTCATCCATTGCGCCTGAAATTTACATGGTATCAGAGAATGGCGTCTTCACCAAACTCGCTCGAAACCACCTCAAACACAGCCAACCCATCTGTCGTCCCTTCACACAAACGCATGCGTCTCCAAACCCTCACTGATTTCACAAATCCCTACCGGCTGGAAGTAGGCGACAATCCTGCCATTACTCTCGTCACTGATGTTCTCACCGCCGACAACTATGCGACGTGGTCTAGGGCCATGCGTCGCGCTTTACGAGCCAAAAACAAGCTTCAGTTCATCGAGGGCACTATTCAACAACCGAGCGACTCGAGCGATCCCCTTTTTGAAATTTGGGGGCGTTGCAACGATATGGTCGTCTCTTGGATCCAAAACTCGGTTAGCTCTTCGATTAAAGCAAGCGTTGTCTTCGTCGATGATGCCTTCGAGCTCTGGAACGAACTTCGCGACCGGTTTACCCAACAGAACGGGCCACGGATTTTCCAATTGAAAAAGCACTGGCTGGTTTGACACAAGAACAAGAACCCGTGAGTGTATACTACGGTAAGCTCAAAACTTTGTGGGATGAGCTCTTGATTTACGATCTCCTCCCAAGTTGCGATTGCGGTAAAATGAAATCCCTTACTGAAAAATACCAGCGTGACTGTGTTATACAATTCTTGATGGGATTAAACGATTCTTACTCTAATGCCCGAGATCAAATCATAATGATGGACCCCTTTCCTCAGCAACCGAGTATTCTCGGTCATTCAACAACAAGAGCAACAGCACCATATCTTTAATACGTGGGCTCGAAATTTAAGCACTGTGGGCGTTAATGCCCAAAAAGAAACACCGGTTCTTTCAAAAATAATGGGAAAACGAATTCCTATCCCAAGAAAGACAAGCCTTTCTGTGTATATTGCAAGATTGCTGGACACTCCGTCCAGCAATGCTTCAAAATCGGTAATACAGATGCGCCCGTTTGTTCCCACTGTCACAAAACCGGGCATGTGGTTGAAAAGTGTTACCTGTTACACGGCTTTCCTCCTAACCACAAGGGACACGGAAGAACTGGGCACATAACTTCTTCTGCCAATTTATCAAGCTTCAAGAACCATACTGATCAAGAAGGAACCCCGGATGATAGTGTTGCATTGACTAAATATCAATTTAATCAACTCATGGAGTTGATTCAGTCAAAGAATGCTGCTGCCAAGACCGGGCAGCATATGTCCGACCCAATAATTGAGCAGCCGAAGGCTGCTAACATGACTGGTAATATCTTCCTTGCTTACCCTTCTCATAAATTTGGTGATAATAGACAACAGGCATGGATTCTGGATACTGGGGCAACCGACCATATGATATGTGATCCTTCATTATATACTAATCACAAGGTCCAGATTTCATGCTCTGTCAGACTTTCGGATGGAAGTAAAGCTTCTGTTTCTCACATTGGAAACATTAGACTCACCAATAAACTAATGTTGCATAACGTGCTTTGTGTTCCTTCCTTCACTTTTAATTTAGTTTCCGTAAAGCGGCTAACTGATACACTTAATTGCGGTATGTTTTTCTTTTTTAACATCTGCTTGATTCAGGACCTTGCTACTTGGACAACGATTGGGATGGGTGAAGAGAAAAGTAATTTATATTATCTGTGAATAAGAACGTTGATCCAAATTCTTTACAGAGCCTTCTCTCCAAATTCTACAAGGAGCCTTCGGTTAATTTTGTTTCATCGCCTTCTCATTTATGGCATTCTCGATTAGGTCACATTTCATATTCTAGGATGAAATTAATAAACGACCCCTTTGTAAAAGGAGTAGTGCATTCAATTAATGATAATCCCTGTTCTATTTGTCACATGGCCAAGCAGCGTCGCCTCCCCTTTTCTCCCAGTACCCATAAGTCACACACCTTATTTGATGTGGTGCATTGTGACTTATGGGGTCCATATTCTGAGGTATCTTATGACGGATATAGATACTTCTTGACTATTGTTGATGATGCTTCCAGAAGTACCTGGATTTACTTGCTGAAACAAAAATCGGATACCAAATTGTGCCTGGAAGCCTTCTATAATCTGGTTGCCACATAATTTAACGTCAAAATCAAAATAATTCGTAGCGACAATGGAACTGAATTCAGACTGGGAGACTTTTACAGCAAAAGAGGTGTTATCCACCAACGCAGTTGTGTGGAAACACCACAGCAAAACGGTGTCGTTGAACGTAAACACCAACATTTATTGAATGTTGCTAGAGCTCTTCGATTTCAATCCGGACTTCCTTTAAAATTCTGGAGTGCTTGTATTCTTACCGCTGTACACATCATCAACAGGATTCCCTCTCCATTATTAGAAAATAAGACTCCATATGAAGTTCTGTTTGGAGTCAAACCCAACTATAATAATCTTCGCATATTTGGTTGCTTGTGTTTTGCTTCTACCATCTCCCATTGTCGTACTAAGTTTGATCCTAGAAGTAGAAAATGTGTCTTCCTAGGCTATCCGTTTGGTGTCAAAGGCTACAAATTAATTGACTTAGACAGCCACACTATATTCTATTCAAGAGATGTGATTTTTCATGAAAATGTTTTCCCCTTCCACACCAACGGGATTGACCAAAATACCAATATTTCTCCCGATACATTCCCATCAGGACCACCTATCACCAATAACGAACAATTATGGCAAACACAATCAATGCAACCTAACTTACATGATCCCCTTTCAAATCCGGTTGACGAACTTGTGACCGAAGACACTGAAGAACTTCCCACTGTTCCTGTCCACAATCAGGACCAGGAACAACTGATCATTGACCATTCCAACCCGAGTACATTGAATGATACCCGGTCTACCACGATTAGTCAAATGCCTGTTCGAAGAACCACTAGAGTGCATAAAGCGCCCGAATACTTAAAAGAATTTCATTGTCACCAAGTATCTCAAATTTCGCCTATTAAATCAAATGTCCAAATACCCCCAGGTAAACCCTATTCCATTGAAAACCATATCTCATATCAAAAATTATCTCCTACCTTTGGACATTTTTCGGCTACCATAACAACTCACAATGAACCACAAACTTACGCCCAAGCCATTTGGGATGAAAAATGGCGTGAAGCTATTGCTAATGAATTGAACGCATTGGAACAAAATAAGACATGGATCATCGCTGACTTACCTTCCGGTAAGAAAATAATTGGCTGTCGATATGTCTTTAAATTAAAGTTCAACAGCGATGGAAGCATTGAGCGACACAAATGTAGATTAGTTGCGAAGGGTTATACACAACAAGAAGGAATAGATTACCATGAAACCTTTTCCCCTGTTGCAAAACTAACTACAGTTCGATGTCTCTTAGCAATAGCGGCTATCAAAGGGTGGCACCTGTACCATTTTGATGTTAACAATGCCTTCCTACACGGGGGTTTAAATGAAGAGATCTACATGCAAAAATCCCCCGGATACACTAAAAGAAAACCGAATCAAGTTTGTAGACTGTTAAAAAGCATATATGGCCTTAAACAGGCTTCTAGACAGTGGTACTCCATGTTGTCTACATCCCTAATTGCTTTTGGGTTTACCCAATCCAAGGCTGATTATAGCCTATTCACCAAACAAGATGATCACTCCTTCACAGTGCTACTTGTATATGTGGACGATATCATTGTGGCTAGTAGCTCTTTAGACTCTATTCATTCTATTAAATCATATCTTAATCGTGCCTTCAAAATTAAAGACCTTGGTGTCTTACGATATTTCCTTGGGATAGAAGTTGCACGATCATCAGTTGGCATCCATATATGCCAAAGAAAATATGCCCTTGACATATTAGCCGACTCAGGTTCCCTTGGTTCCAAACCTCTTAAACTTCCAATGGACCAAAATGTAAAACTTAGTAAAGAAACTGGGACTGTCTTGCAAGATCCTAGCATCTACCGAATACTGATTGGCAGACTCCTCTATTTAACGGTCACAAGACCCGATATATGCTATGCTGTCCATATTTTGAGTCAGTTCATGACTCGCCCGACGTCTCATCACATGAATGCGGCCTATCAAGTACTGCGATACCTCAAACAAAATCCGGGGCGAGGTATATTATTCTCTTCCACTTCTAACATTCAACTTCGAGCTTTTTGTGATGCAGATTGGGCTTCTTGTCCTGACACTCGAAGATCCATCGCTGGCTACTGCACCTTCATTGGGAACTCCCTCATCTCCTGGAAAAGCAAGAAACAATCGGTTGTCTCTCGCTCCTCCGCAGAAGCAGAATACCGGTCCATGGCTACCACTTGTTGCGAATTATCTTGGCTCCGTTATATCTTACGTGATTTGCGGATTCTACACCCTCACGCCGCTGATCTCTACTGTGATAATCAAGCTACTCTACACATATCCGCCAATCCTGTCTTTCATGAACGGACCAAGCACATTGAGCTGGATTGTCATTTAGTTCATGATAAAATTCAAGACGGGAATGTTCGCACTCACGATGTGACCACTCATAATCAGCTTGCAGACATGTTCACCAAAATACTACCGTCCCATCGGTTGAAGATCCACTTATTCAAGATGGGCATAATCAATATATATGCTCCACCTTGCGGGGGGTATTAGAAAATACAGCTGTACAGCTGTAGCATATATTATAATGTATATTTTCTTTCCTGCATATTTTTTCCTTTCCTTTTATTTTTCTTTCCCCATTTATTTTTTCCGTTGTACATTGTGTATATTAAAAGGTGCTTCGGCCCTTGTGCTCTGTGTGTAAAAATACAAATTCCATTGAGTGAAATGTTTGGCGTCCGTCTGCTTTCACACCCTGTTCGCCTCTGTTCTCTCTCTTGGCCTCGAGCCTCTGTCGTCGTCTTCCTCATCCATTGCGCCTGAAATTTACAGATCTAAAAAAAACCTGCTGCCCTGACTTAAACAGCAACAGAGCAAACCTTCCACACAACTCCCGGGAAAGCCATCAGTAGCAATAAAGCATATTCCAAGCAATGAGATGTGTCAGCAGCAACATAATTTCAACCAGCCACCAGAGCTCACTACTTGGAATCAGCCAGGCCGATGCAATCCGGGTTCATCAGCACCACGACTGAGCACCAGAACACAGCATAATCTGACTCCTAATTTCTACCAATATCCGGAACCTCTATCAAGAAACCCATCATCGAACTTTGAGTATTGAAGAGAGCCAGGGGAAGTTTTATCAGTCCAGTTACGTAGCACTTTGAGAATAGCACAACAACCACCACAGTACAGCCAAGTCATCATGTGCATTGCCAAACACATCCAGAGAAAACAGACACCACATCGGAGACCTAATGTATTTATCATTTGTCAAAATGATACATCATAATCCACAATCTGACCAGCACAAGCCCAATCCCAATGCAACCCGAAAGCATCAAGGGTTGTAGATGAGGAAACCATCAAAGAAAATGCAAAGATGCAGCCTTATTTACTTAGGACACGCCACCACTCAATATGAGGCACAATAAACCAGTGGGGAGACGCCATCTAATCCAATCGGGGGAATTAGACTGAATCATCAAAAAACACACATTATATATATATATATATATGAAAATATATTTTCCACCTATTATTATTATTATTATTATTATTATTATTTGGGGGGGAGGGAGGGGAGTAAAATCTAGCGAGGACCATCCTCCCAGGGATGGGAAGACAAACCATGGCATTGCCAAAAATAGAATATAAAATCACATAGAGTCAAAAAACAACAAATAGGAGGTTTTGAGCCCACATGGGAGAAGGGCAAAACCGAATCCAAAGCACAGAATGGAACCTGAAATTTTTTATTATTATATATATATATTTTATATGTTCCAACGGATGAGATGCAAGCGGGAAACACTTTCGGCATCAGACAGGGAAGCCTTCAATTTATCTTGAACGACATTTGTTATCTGAGAGAAGATCCGGGATATATTCCGAGGAGGATTTTTGGAAAATCATATTATTATTCTCTCCAAATAAAGTAGACATAAGGCCACAAGAGAAAGACGCTTAGATAGAGCAATAAGATTCTTTCCTTTCCATTGATGAGCAGCCCACATGATGTTAAGAAGCCATTCGCAGTAAGGCCATTGAATGCCAGCTTTTCTTTAAATTTTGGTCCATAAGGATCTAGAAAAGGGACAAGAGAAGAAAAGATGTTCATGGTTCTCGCCGCCCGAGTCGCATAAGATGCATGTGCTAGAGAGGTCTACAACACCGTGAATGTGGTCAGTAGTATTTAGTCTGCCTTTGATGGCCAGCTAAAGAGTGAATGTGTGGGCAGGGATATGGGAGGGGCCCCAAACTAAGGTGGTCCAGCTGAGTTTCAGCTTAGGTGGGTGGAAAAGGAAGTAGGCTGATCTAGTCGAAAAGATCCCATTCGGGGTCCCGTCCCATCTCAAGGAATCTTTTTGTTCGATGTTAGGAAGATACTGAGGCATGTTTTCTGCAAGACTAGATACCTCCTGATCATAAGGATTAGGCCAGATCCAATGCGCATTGCTGGTAATTTGCGAAACCTTGGCGTCCCACGCCAACCCCGTGACCAGGCGAATACGTTCAGTACTGACATTACTCAGTGGGCCCATAGGGTGCCAGTTATCGTGCCATAGGAAAGTATCAGAACCGTCACCAATCTCCTTGATAGAATGAGAGCGCATGAAGTGGCGGTTCTTCATAATCTTCCTCCAGGCCCAACAGGCTGAATCTGAACTTTGAGAGTCCCGGATACAGCGGTCCTTTATTCTGAATCTTCAAGCCTTCGACATCCAGCTAAGCCCTTCAAACAAGTCCCTCTCCTTATTCTAACTATCAGGTATGGCTAAGTGTTCTCATCTGGAAGAAAAAATAGCAAGAGTGACATACAACTCAGCAATTGTAATCATATCACTAACTATCACAGATAACAGTAAAAGCAATAATTGGAATGGGAGGAAACATGCATTCTCACAATCATGAATCATGAAAAGAAATAGGGGACATCTGGGATCATTAGATTCACAATGTTGCATTGATTACGCATTATTCATTTTCATCATTTACATTATCTTTGCGGACTCGGGCTAGTAGGTCGTACTAACCAACAATGTGAGAGGACGAGAAAAGGAATGTGTCTGCTACACATTCTAAGGCCGGTTACATTTTAGGTCTGCAGCACTCGACCGTCGGCTACATTTTAGGTCTGCAGTACTCGACCATCGGTTACATTTTAGGCCTGCAGTATTCGGCCATCTCAATCGCCCCATATCCCCCGAGGACCAGGGCAATCCTCGTTCTTTCACAATAACATTCTAAAGCGTACCCTGAACATCACCCACCCACAGGAGCGGCCGGTGTATTCCTTGGGTTCCTACCGTAATGTACATGATAAGCTAGAGGGTACTACCCCTATGATCCATGGTCCTAGTTTCAAGATTAGTCTTAATCCTTTGAAGGGGAATCCACTATTTTCCATATACATTCTCAAATCGGAAAATTATATTCCCATCACATGTCTCCATCCGGGAGACCAAATCCACACATATCTCCATCTAGGAGATCATTCCATCATGTAGCACTTTGTGGATTCCTGTCCACTTACTTGCTTGGTTCTCATCTTCCTATGGGACTCAATCCCTTTTTGTAATTCAAGCCAAGTTCACGTGGGAGTTTAGAATTTCTTACCTCGTTAGTCAAATATCGACTTAGAAGCCTCCGAGACTCATTCCCCTTGCTTCTGGCACACGGATACACATTTTCGGAGCTTACATTACATTTAAGCAATTAGACATTACTTTCATCACAATTAAACGATGGCAAGGCATGTAAATTTTTCATTTCATTTCGATTGAACAGTGTCAGGCCTCTTTTAGAGCATCCGGACGCCGCATACGGTCCGATACTTGTGAGATCAGGCGTCCGGTTGATACATATGCACAATTGGAACATGATGATTCATATCTTGAGCTCGATTCAACATAATACGAAGGTGAAAGCATGTAATTTTCCCATTTATTTTCGGATGAACAATGTCAGGGGTTATTTAGAGGGTTCGGACGCCGTGAACTGGTCAAAATGCGCGAGATCAAACCCGTGGCCGATATTTGTGCATAATCGGGACGTGGGGATTCACATTTTGGGGTCAATTTCACGATATGTGGAAGGAAAATAGGAAATCCCCAATTTCATGTGTTAGGATTTTAGTGAAACAAGACCGGTGAATCGGACAACGATTTGAATAAATAACTACATATTCCTTGGTCATTAGTCTTGGGTTTCATGATTCTAACATTTATAGCAGGTATCGACACAAAAATACCCAATAAAATCAAACAAAATATCGAAAGAGAACGAGAAGTGAGTATGAGAACACTTGCCTCGGCGCGTGCTATCACCTTTATAACTAGCTCTCAGATAGATTCAGACTCCACGGGCTCGATCTCCTCCTTACTCTCTCTAGAATCGGCGCTCTCTCTCTCTAGAAGGGTTTGATTCGTGGGAAATGATAAAACATGACGTAGGTCAAGCGTTTATAATTATCGGGCGCTCGAGTGTCAGGCAAGTAAGTGGCGAGCGCGGCCTCACTACCGGCCTGTGCTCGAGCACACACAGGCGTTCAGTGGGCGGGGGAGCTACTGGTTTTTGGTGTTTGAGCTCAACTCGAGTGCACAGCAGGCACGACCTGCAGCTTGCGCCACTGCATTTTGGGCTCGAGCTTGCGCTTGAGCGCATAGCAGGCGCAATCTGCTGGCAGTGCTTCAGCAGTCCATAGCCTAATTTATCTTCTCGATTTTTCTTCCGATACACATACTCATTCATTCAGTAGGCCTAGTATTAATTATTATCATATTGATTACCTCAAATTTATTATGTTTTTAGACCCGAAACCTCACAAGGCATCTCCTCGGTTTTCAAAGATTTCAAGGACATTGTATTTTATTTTATACGGTTATTATGTGATACCTCCTTCCTTTGACTTATGTGTACTATTTTATACAATGATAATACTTGTTGAGCCCTCGGTTCATGTTTTTCATGTTTCATCCCTTTAGATTAATGGTATGGATATGCTTGTAGGAGTTCGAACGTGATTTGACGTGATATATCTCTATTGGTGAGTGGAGATGTTTATGTTGGGTATGTTTCTAATCTCGGTGGTGTATTATGGTTATTGTTTATGACCGGATGAGGGCCATGATCTATATTTAGGATATATTGGAGTTATTGCTTTATATTGATGAGTTGATATTATAATTGGATACGTCCCTTGCGATATTTGGATAGCAGATCATGTATTTTGTTATCCGGATTTATAACTGATAAGGTCTTGTGCGAGTATTATTATGTTGGGTCCTATATATGTTCAGATTGTCACAACCTGGTTAATTTTTATGGTTAATAGAATATATTATCTTAGATTTTATTATCAACCTGTGTATATCGCGTTCCTGGGTTGTGACAAAAGTGGTATTAGAAAAAAGTCGTGCGGAGAGATGTTCTAGGTCATATTGGGTAAGGAATTGATCAAATATTTGACGCGGTAAGTGCAACCTATGGAAAAGATTGGAAGTTTCGGTCGTAAAGGTTTGAATACGAATCGGGAAGTCGATTAATTAGTTGTGATGAGCCACGCAAGCAACATAATGGACGATTCGATCCAGTAACCAGATGAGAGTTTGGTTACTATGTGAAGGATGGTCGGTTAAGGGTAAGATGGAGCACCCTTCAAATGATTAAGAGTGAGCAAATTTAAAAAAATTTTAGGATATTTAATCCAATTAAGGTTTAAATTGAGCTGCAAAAAGTGAAGGACATGTTTGAGGTTTTTAGTTATTCAAATGAAGGGTGGTCTATTGCCCATAAGTTGGAGAGTGAGGTAAGCCGATGGTGGGCTTCTCAGTGGCTATTCCACTTCTTGTGATGTTTTTGTGGAGGCAGTTTTTGAAAGAGTCTCTTTCCATTTGGCATTTGGGATAGTAAAAAATATGAATTCTGATTTAGGCAAGGAAATAAGTCTGTGGCCTCTGAAATTGTATATAAATTTTATATGTTTTTTCAATTTCTAGAATGAGCTTTGATGTTGTCTACCCATGATGGGTAAACCTTGGTTTGCTAAAAAAAATTATGGACTCCGGTGTCCGGTCTAAGTTTGTAGATATAAATGATTGACTGATCTAATTTTTTTTTGGTGTTAGACTTTGATGTGATATTAGGAGTGATTTAGTTGACAAGTCACCATATTAGTATTGATGATTTCGGTAAGAATATTCTAATTTACAATTTGGGTTATAAATTTTGAATATAAGGAAGAGCTGATCAAGAGGCGATGAAATTAATATCGTTTTGCCTCCAAGTATTTCATAAAAATATGTGCCGAGTTTATTTGGCATATCTGACCACATTTAAGAGTTATTCTGTGGTCATTAAGGATTTGCCGATCTTATAGTAATTCAAGGATGTTTCTTAAAGGAAAGGATTAGCCTGGATTATCTTATGATCGTTAAATTGAGGTTGATGTTGACGTTGTGCCAGAATCGGCACCAATTTTGGGGACCCCGCATAGAATTGATGAGGCATTGGCCGAGTGTTTGGCCGTGGGATGCTTTAGTGTTATTGGGGTGAGCAAGATGAATCAATGAAGTTATCTATAGATTATTAAAAGGTCAATTCATTTGGAAAATTAATCGTTGGATAAGTGAGTAATGAGAGTTGATAGGTGATTTGCTTGATCTATTTCAAGGATTTAACGTTTTTGAAAACCGATCTGCATTTGGTGTATTGTCAATATAGGATGATCAGGAGATTGTGCCAAAGATAGCCTTCAGTATAAAGGTACGGCCGTTGTGAGTTTTGGTGATACCTTTTTGGAATAGCGATTTCAGTGGTGTTTTTTGTGAATCTTAGGATTCGGATCTTTTGGCCGTATTTTGGTTAATTTTGTGATAGTTTCATTGATGGTATTTTCATTTGATCAAAAAATTATGAGGGGCATGAGATCCATTGAGGACTGCATCGTAAATTGTGAATGGTAGTAAGTTGTTTGCCTATTTGAGGAGATGCGAGTTTAGTTGGAGGAAGTGTTATTTCTGGGCATGCTGTTTCTTCGGTGGTTGATTAGGAAAGGCTGGTGAATGTCACAGTGTGCATAGTTTCTTGGGTCCAACTGAATTTGATAAGTGATTTATTGAGAATTCTTCAATTTGTGATCCAAGGCATTGGCTATTTGTGGTGCCTCTCCCGACGGGGAGACTTTGGTCCCAATAGGGACATATGTGTTATGTGATCTCCCTTCTACCGGCAGGAAGGTGAGCTTTGATGTAGTAGACCTACCCCGTGCATTTTAATGAGAACTATCGTAAGGAATTGACCAAAAACTAATATATTCGGATGTCCTAATATATAAATAACTAAACCTGAGGTTTCAGTCGATATAGCCATCGTTACCGGATGAGGGTAACCCTTCTTCAAGTTGGTATTATTAGTTTTTGGTTTTCCGATTTCGTGTATACTTTGTATCTATGCATGTATTTACGTAGACTATGACTTGAGATACGTAGTTTGGCCCACGGATGGACAATAGAAATGTCTCATACGTGTTAATATATTAAGCCCCCGAATATGTTTTATGTTTATATGTTTTAGTTATGATATGTCCTTTGATTTCAGCATATAAGATATGAGATTTGGATCTGGACAATGGTATGTATCCCATACGGATGTGGTGATGGTCATGATTATGTGATGTAACATCGGATGATATGATATAATATCGTTTATGAGATTTTATCGGATCATTATTTGTTATGATTATATCCCAAAGGGACTGTTTTGATACGACAATGATTTCATACAAGAAATCTGTTTGATTTTCAGAGATTTCATTGACATTATATTTTGTTTTACATGGTTGTTATGTGATATCCCTTTCATCTGATTTATTTGTATTATTTTATACGATGACAATACTTGTTGAGCCCTCGGTTCATATTTTTCATATTTTATCCCTTCAAACTAGTGGCATGGATACGCTTATAGGAGTTCAGATGTAATTTGACGCAGTATATCTCTATCGGTGAGCAGATATGTTTATGTTGGGTATGTTTTCGACCTCGATGGTGTATTATGGTTATTGTTTATGGCCGAATAAGGGCCTTGATCCTTGTTTGGGATATATTGAAGTTACTACTTTATGTTGATGAGTTGATGTTATAATTGAATACATCCCTTATGATATTTGGATAGTAGGTTATGTATTTTGCTGTTCGAGTTTATATTTGATGAGGTCTTATGTGTGTTTTTTATGTTAGGTCCTATATACATTTAGATTGCCACGCCCGGGTTGGATTTTAATGGCTAATGGAATATATTATCTTAGATTTTATTATCATCCTGCGTATATTGTATTTTTGGGTCGTGACAAAGTTGCTCGATGCAAGTTTCATCCAAGAAGTCCAGTGCCTGGACTAACTATCGAACATGGTCCTCGTCAAGAAAAAGTAATGGAAAATGGTAGGTATACATCGACTTCACTTATAAGAATAAGGCATGTCCCAAAGACAGCTTCACTCTACCAAGGATCGATCTGTTGGTAGACTCTACATTTGGACACAAGTTTAAACTTCATGGATGCATACTCAGATTAACAATCAAATCGGATGAGTCCCAAGAATAAAGAGTACACTTCTTTCATTACGGACCATGGGATGTATGTTACAAGGGCATGCCTTTCGGCAAGAAGAAAGCAGGCACCACGTACCGGTGGTTCGTGAATAAAATGATTGAAGTCCAAATCGGCAAAAATATGGAGGTGTACATAGACAACATGCTTGTCAAAAGTAAATCCATAATAACCACATCCGTGATCTCGGCGACACCTTTAAAGTACTCTAGGTGCACTAGATGAAGCTAATCTGGCCAAGTATATTTTTGGGGTATCCTCGGGGAGGTTCTTGGTAAATTATCTCTTGGCAGGGGATCAAGGCAGACCCTGAGAAGATAAAAGCCATCGTAGGCGTGAGTCTTCCTTGAACTATGAAGCAAGTTCAAAGGCTAACAAGGAGGCTCGCAATGCTCTCCCGCTTCCTGGCAAAATCGGTAGAGAAGTATCTCCCCTTCTTCAAAGCCCTAAGAGAGATAAAGGCGAACAGCTTCTAGTGGACAGCTAACTACCAGGCTGCCTTCCAAGAGTCGAAGGAATATCTCGCCAATCTCCCTCTCTTAACGTCGCAAAAAGAAGACAAACATATATACCTATAACTGGCGGTTTCAAATATGACCCTAGCTTGGTCTTGATTCGATAGTAGTTCAATGCACAACGGTCGGTCTACTACATCAGTAAAACCATGATAGATGTCAAGACCCGTTACTCTCATGCCGAAAGGATCACCCTAGCACTTGTCTATCCCATCTAGAAATTGCGACATATTTCCAGGTACACAAAATTATTATCCTGATGACCAACCCCTAAAGAGGATCCTGTGGAAACCTGACACATCTGGACGACTAATCAAATGAGCCATTGAATTGGGTGATTTTGATGTGAAGTTCAGACCGAGGCCGACCATAAAAGGTTAGGCTTTTATGGACTTCATAGTTAAAACGGCAACCCCAATTTCGAATGCTCATGATCTAGGCGAAGAAGCCCACCAGCAAGAGGAAACTTCAACCTGGACGCTACGTGTAGACCGATCATCGATGCAATCGAGTAGTAGAGTAGGCATGGTCTTGAAGACTCTTGATAGATTAGAGATAAAATATTCGGTGTCCCTCAGATTCCTGGCCACCAACAACGTCATCAAGTACAAAGCTTTACTCGCAGGTCTCTGATTGGCAAGGGAAGGCTTAGTGAAAAATTTGGCCGTCTATAGTGACTCGAAGCTGATTATCAATCAAGTTATCGGGAACTTTGAGGTGTCTAGCCCTCTGCTTGCAAAATACTTCTCTAGAGTGAGGGGCATGACCTAGACATTCGACAAAGTCGATGTAATGCAAATCCCATGAGAGGACAATATTAAGGCTAATCAACTAGTGAAAGCGACGACAGCTAAAAATCTAGAGTAGTACCCCCAGGACATGCGAGAAGTCTTAGCTTCCCCAAGTGTAGAAGAGCTCGAGCAAGAAGTGTTGCAAGTATCAAACGACAAGAGCTGGATGGCCCCATATCGGAGATATATCACCGATGGCACTTTACCAAAAATCCAAAAGAAATCAAGTGCGTCAAAAGGATGGTAGGTTGTTACACCATTATGGACGAAAAACTATATCCTTAAGGGTACTCCACCTCGTATATGCGATGTCTCACACCAAAAGAAGCTGACTATGCGTTGGGCAAGGTGCATCACGACATTTGTGGGTCACATTTCAGTGGAAAGAACCTTGCCTTTAAGATAATATGGCATGACTACTATTAGCCAATTATGAAGTGAGACACAGTGGAATTCACGAAGAAGTGAAAAAAACTTCTAAGTCCATGGCAGCATTCCTCATTAGCCGTCAGCGGAGCTGTGGCCATTCGTACAATGGGGGGCTCAACATTCTCGACCCGTTCCCATTGCAACCCGCCAGAGGAAATTTGTCATAATCAGTATCAACTACTTTATGAAATGGGTTGAAGCCTCTCCACTAGTTCAAATAACCAAACAAAATGCAACAAAGTTTACTTGGCAGAGTATCGTTTGCAGATTTGGGATTCCCAAGGTCATAGTAACCAACAACGGAACCCAATTTACCAGTAAGTGCTTCACCAAGTAATATTCGAGATTGGGAATAAAACTGGTTAACACTTCCCTTCCCTATCCGCAAGAAAATGGACAAGTGGAAGCTATGAACTAAAATTTGTTTGCACAGATAGAGAACGAAGCTAGAAGATGCCGGGGGCTCTTGGGTAAACGAACTATCTTCTGTGTTATGGTCATACCGGATGACTCTGAAAGAACATACCCATGAGACACCTTTTAGTCTTTGCTATTAGCCTAAAGTGGTCGTCCCGATAGAGATCGGATTGCCCAGCGTCAAGTTTGAGGGCTTTAGTTTGCTCCATAACTCCCAACAACTTAGAAAACATCTTGACCTACTCGAAGAAGCTCGAGATGCAGCCAAGATGCGCACACTGGGTTATCAGCAATGGATCATTCAGTACTACAATAAGAGGGTGAAAGTATGCTAATTTGAGGTGGGGTACCTAGTTCTATGAAGCATAGAGGCCATGGGGTAAGGACACTAACAGGAATAAACTCTCATTGAACTCGGAGGAACAGTTGCACACTAACAAGAACAAACTTAGCGATTCTCTAAAGTGTTGCATACAAGCTACACACCAAGAATGACAAACTGGTCCCGAGGACACGAAACACCATCACCTCAAGCAATATTACCAATAACCTCCTACCAAACCCAGGTAAGTGTAGCATGCACCATTGCGAATGCTTGTAAAATGTACCATGCTTGAATTAAGAAAATGATTGTTTATACGATTTTTGATTGTCCATATGAATGCTTGCACGCATACACATAAAATCAATGACCTAAATTGCCCTCAAGCCGGGTGAACTCTTTCACCTGTAACTCAATCGACTGTGACCCGGTCACAAATTCTCAGTCCAGCTAACCAAGCAGCCGAAAGAAGGTCAAAACCTAAACCTTAGTCTTGATCATTGAGCAGCCCAGATGAGGTCAAATATCGTGGCTCAAGTTGCTCGCGGACCCAGAGTCGGACTCTCCATTGAGTGGCCACTGAAATCTTAGGAAACTTTTCTGTATGTGTGCGACAACTTTTTCTAGATAGAACAAGCACCGTCAGTCGATAACGATCGGTATATTAGGACCAAACCCACAAAAGCTACAACATCCTTTAATAGGATTGAGCGCCAATGATTACGTGTGGGCGATGGCCTAGACTTACCTAGAGCTTTGCAACTATGGCCATGAAACCCAATCGGCCCTAATGAGGCTCACCAATAGACATGTGACGACGTCCACTCAGAGGAAAAGGCACCACCCTGCAAAGTCATGGTGTCACGACTTCCTCTTATGGGAATGAGCATGGCTTGACCACTACGTCAACACCATAACCAGTGACAATAGTTATAGCACTTAACCGAAGAATAAAGAAATGTTGAATAAAAGAAACTCAATATAGGCCCAAAGACATTGGCAACAATGGTTGAAACAATTTAGCTGATTTATTAATAGATCAAAATGTACAATGAGGAGAGTCGGTTTGCTCTAGAAATACAAAAGGCTGCATACACTTATGGTTCAAGCGGAGGAGGGCCCTGAGGTTGGGAGCCCCCCCCCCAATGAATGAGGCAAAGGCTCCCCACCATTTCTCGAAGACTGAACTAATTTCAATCGAAGTCAGGCATCCCTGTTCCTTGGGTGGAAGAAGCCAACAGAAAAATCTAGAGCCATTAGGGTCACAACCTGCCTGCAAAGGCGAACTCCATCCCAAAATCTACTAGTTAAGGCTTCGCTCACCTCTGTCAGACTTAGCTGGGCCCTTAGCTTTCCCTCCAATCAAGAACATTCATTCAAAAATCTACAAGGTGCTACTAAGCTTGGTAAAGCATGTCCTCAAGAGAAGTAATTCAATCTAGAGCCTGGGATCTCTCCTCTGTGAGCTCTTGGAATCTCACCTTGATCTTAGATAGCTCGTGGTCAATGCTAGCGACCCACTCTTGACTTCATAAGGCCTTGGTGGTGGCAAAATTTGCCTGACTCTTCAACTCTCTACGCACGCTCATTTGGGTCAAATAGGTGATCTCAGCATCCTGTTGGTGTACCATGGCCACCTTTTGGCATAGACAATCCTCCATTAGGCGTAGCGCCTCCTATGGCTACCAAAAAATAAAAAGAGTAAAAGAGAAGAAACATCAATCAAGTGGTCAGCGGATGCAAAAGTGAGGAGCCGCAAAACCTACACCTCTTTGAAAGGAAGCTCCTCTGTGGAAGATGGGCTAAGGAAAGTCTTGGGAGAATGAGCCGGTGAAGTCCTCCCACTCAGTGGCAGCATGGTATTGAGGCCATGATCAAAAGGTGAAGCGTTCAAGTCCTTTGGGGCCACAGATGTCGCTTCCTCTGAGCGCAACACTGCTCCAACCACATCAACCTCTGAGCCACTCTCTACCTCAGCCGTGGCAACCAGGTCAGCTCTCAGCACCTCATTAGCGAGGGGAACATCATACTTGGCCAAGGATAGAGCCTGAATGGGTTTTCCCATGTCTCCAGACTCGACACTGCTCGCCCTTGTAACAGAAGCAATACAGAACCCCACTAGGTCCATGCTGTTCTACAGGAAGGGAAAAGTGTCTAGCATCCTAGATGACTTGCCAACCCCCACCCGGGCCTCCAAGCATCCTTCGCTACCGGCTCAATCACAATCAACCCCTCTATGGCCCGGCCATCCAAATCTACCTCCTCAACAAAAACAGCGAGAGGAGCATAAATAAATTCCTCGGATGACGAAGGTATGAAGATCACGATGCCTTGCGCAGCCACCGCCGGTGAGCCAACTGGCTTAACCAGTCCTCCCTCAGTTGGGCTAGTAATTTCTATGACAAGAATTGATGGGAACTCACTACCCACAACAGGTGGGTCCAGCTCATCAGTGATCGCCGGACGTGAAGATTCTCTAACGGAAGAGAGAGATGCCCTCACATATACTGCCTCAATCTTTTGGATCTCATTGGAGATAGACAAAGGAGGGGAGGACGACTCAGCTCTGTCGATCAACCCTTCAAGACAGTTATGGGTGATCGGCTCCTTCTGCCTTCTTTTGTTATAGTGAAGAGGCAGTTCGAGGACCTCTTCGTCGTCTCCCTCCACCCTTGCCTCCCACTCGGCTTTTGTGAACACCTCTCTGGTGAGCCAGCGGCCAATGCCGCTCAAGTTGGTGGCATTATCCATGATGAGATTCATTAGACCGCGTGTGATGGCCCAATTTCTAAAACATAGAAGAATCTATTAATTAACTTGATGTAATTAAGTTTGAAATATGTAAAAATTTGAAAAAACTGGGAAAATAACTTAATGCAGCAAAACTATTGGGCTGGGCTCGCTGCAAGTTTGAACCCAAAAGAGGGCGCCAAAAACAGATTGCTCTAGAAAAGCCTGTGCATGCCACTGGCTTGAGTGCCCAAGGAAGCACTGAAAACAGAATGTATTGTGCTCGCTACTCGCTCAAGCGCAAATGGTCCAGGCTCGTTGTTCACTCGAGCCACTTAGGCGGTGCAAATTATTCCAGATTTGGCTCGCCGCACGCTCGATAGGCGCACGAGCACGGGCGCGATTTTGTCCCACGCACCCTCAATTTCGTTTATAAAAAGGGGGAAGAGGACAGAGAGAGGGACTCGACTAACAGAAGCACGAGGGAGGAAGAGAGGAAAAGAGAAGGATGAAGGATTTTTCGCTACATCTGATCTGATCAGAGTAAGAAAATCGATTAAGGCAAGTATACCCTAAACTTTATTTTCCTCTATTATTGCCTTCTAATATCTCTGTTTCGACGTTTAGACTCCAAAACCCGCTCCCTCCAAGATTTATGCTTGTTTTTCATGTTTCTCATGATTGTATGGAAAGATTTTAGGTTTAATCTTAAATATCATGATTTATAATTTTGATTTTGTTATTTGGCATCAATTTTGTATTCGATTTACATCCAAAAGTTTGGCCCCAAACCCTAGCTTGAAAATGGAGTATAGGGTATTTATAGATCTTGAATTTTGAGGTAAATTATTAATTGGTGAAACCTTTAAGCTTATTTAGACAATTTTATCTGAAAATTTTGTAAAAGTTAAGCCACCTAACATTTGTTAAGAACTTTAAACATCCTGTCCTCGGGATATAAATAAAGAAGAATTATTTGTTGAGAACTTTTGAATATTCTGCCCCCGGGATATAAAGAAGAAGGAAATTGTTCGTTAAGAACTTTCAAAAACATCCATGTTTTTGATAATTACGAGCTCAAAACTATTACAGAGGCTTCAGCCTGTATTTCCTTAGCATGCCTTGAGAATGATCCCGTCCGTGGAATGATGTGTGGTCCGCCTTCCGGGGACGTTAAACAACAATTAGGGCTAATTGAACATCCTATCTCGAGATGTAATAAGGAGGATAAGAGCTTTTAAACTTTGAATTAAGAACAAGAAAATCATCCTGCCCTCGGGATGCAGATTTTGGAGGATATGAACTTTGAATAAGAATTATGAATCTTTAGATCATTTGAATAAGAATTATGGATCTTCGGATCATTTGAATAAGAATTATGGATCTTTCGATCATTTGAATAAAAATTATGGATCTTCGGATTATTTGAATAAGAATTTCAGAACTTCGGATGATTTGAACTAAGGATCTTTAGATAATTTGAATAAGGACTTTGGATCTTCGGATCATTTGAATAAGAACTATGGAGTTCGGATCTTCGGATCAACTTCGAATAAGAACTTTTGAACATCCTGCCCTCGGGATGTAAATAAGGAGAACAATAACATTTGAATAAGAACTTTGAATGAAAAGATTTGAATGAGGATTTTTGATAAAGACCTTGAATTTTTGAACATAAGGACTTTGAATGAGGAACCAAAAATTTTTGAACATAACTCCTTTAGATTTATGCATCGATTTATGTTTTTTGGTTTCGTTTGCATGCATTATAATTTCTCCAATTTCTTCTAAATTTCTTTGTCCTTATATTTTGTATATTTTATATGATATTTGTATCTTCTTACTATGTTGGGACCTTATTAGGCAATTGCTTGCCCTTACTTTTGATTCCCTCCTATATAAGTTGAAACCTGATAGGAATGACCAAAGATAGGAATTGGCTAAAAGAAGCTTGTGGAGCTCGAAGGCTTTTGAAGATTTTCAATGTTTGAGGACTTGTAAATTTATATAGCTAGTATATTGAAGGAAAGTTACATGCTATAGTGATATAGAGTGCTTTTGTACCTTGATGAATATAATGTTTTTATTTTCGCACATTGATATATGGTTATAGTTGCTTCCGCGATTATTTTTGATATTTTGATTTGTTCAGGTCCTAGATAGCATCTCTCTTAAATCCAATACGGTAGTTTAAGAATACTATATTGGAGCCATAGATGATATGGCATTTGTTGATCCTATGTCTTGAGATGGCATTGAATTTTGAGATTTGATTGCTTGTATATCTCAAACAGGTTGTTTACATGGGTTTTGTCCATCTTTAGAGAAAACTCTATCCAATTTTTTACATAAATTATTGTGTTTAATTTTATGGGTATTGGTTTTGTATGTTTATTGATGGAAGTTATAAGTGAAAAATGATCTGTTCCATTATACTGTGTGTCATCCATTTTTGCTGCTCCAAAACATCGGCCGGAGAAGATGTTATCTTTGCACCACTTGTTTAGGATGCTCCACTCAAGACCGACTGCCAAGTAGAAGAAGTGGTCCTTCCATCTTTTCACGGAGTTGGGATTCCCCCCACTTATCTTGAACACTGGGCGAGGGGTGAAGGAGATCCAATTACACTCCTAATTGAAGTGAAAAACCACTTTCATGCTCCAAGCATCAAGAGAATGCCCCCTGGTGCGACAAAAGGCACACAAGGAAACTAGGTATTGGAAGGCATTATGGTGGAGATGAGCCACGGGAATCTCCAGAGCCCTCAGAATCTCGCACAACTCCCATGCAAATGGAATGCGAAGGCCGACCTTCAAGTGATTCTTATAAATGGTGATAAATCCCAACGGATGGTCGCGAGCCGTGCCATCGACATCGGGAGCAATGTATGGGATGTTGCTAGAGATACTATACTTCCTGCACAAAGACACCACGTCCCCGCTAGTCAGAACAGATGAAATTGTAGTGGCACCCTAGGAAGCCCTGAAAACTGGCAAGAGAAAAGAGAATTGGGGCGAAGAGATTCGAAGAATGGGGAAGTGCGAAAATGGTGGGGAGGCTAATGCTTAAATAACTGAAACCCTGACCCTAAAATGGCGTCGCATGAGAAATCAAAGAGGTGCGTCCCCATAATGACCATGGCATGTGCCTGCACCTCCGAGTATCATGATGCACCAACTTGTTGGGTCAATAATGATGGTTGACGTGGCACCTCCTTATGCAGCTCGTAGGCAGCTGGCAGCCCAAGCACCTGCATAAGCAAGATGGTAGTGCCACACAGGTAATGTTGCCTTGACAAGCCATTTTTCAAGATAGCGTTAGACTGACTAACTTGACGGACCTAAGACTGATTTGAATGATATGCATCTTAGCCGAGAGCTTGGGACAGATCCTTACGGATTATGTGGCAAGCATTTCAGATTGTCAAATTGTTAAAAATCACGAGACAAGAAATAACAGTCAAGCACTTCAACCATTCACATCAAGCATGAATATTGGATACATACAACATGAAAATAAGTAGTGCTCAGGAAATTTTATTTATTAATTCCTTTACAAAGTATAAACTTCCAGTGGTAGATGTACAACTCAAAGGGAATAAAAAATATATGGAGCAGTGACCTGATAGTAGTAAATCAACTAACCCTTGTCGAGGAGGCCCCAAAGGGAGCTCATGTGCTGGCACTGCAGGGCTACCCATAATATCAACAAATGCAATAGATGTGCCATCCCTAACGGGTGAAAGGAGTCCCCTCTCAAGCAACCTACCATTGAGTAGTTCCCTAGATTAGCAGTGAAAGTGAAGGAAAGCAAGCATCCTCTTTGTGACGGAACGACCACATTCCACCATGTAAGGCCGCCGTCAAACCTAACCTTTACACATATACGGTATAATACTAACTTGGTGGACATAAAAATTTTTCTTTTATTTTAAACATACCCTATCGCGTACACAGGATCGCTTAAGGCCGAACTCCTTAAGTTGGCCATCAAAGTTTTAACTCCATACCTGGCCAGCCAACATTAAGGTTGGTCGGACACGAAGTCCTTGACATGAAATGAGATGCTACTAGAAATATCAACTTCATTCTTCCATATTATAATTACGGAAACATGCTAATATCCATAAATTCTTTTACAGTGGAAATGTTTTACAAGTCCTTCTCAAACATCAAAAGAAAATACATCAATTCCTTCACTGATCAGCTCCGGCCAGCTATGCCGTCTAGTTACTTTATATGACTCTACTCAATTTCGTCCTCCATAAACTTTTCATCATCTGAAAAACAATAAGAGTGAGCTACAAAACCCAACAAGGTACCCACATGCAGAAAACATTAACATACATATCATCAGATTAAAGTAACATAAACTTAGCATACAAAAATCACCAGATCATTTCTTCTTAAGTTCAGAAATCTTCTTTCTTATTCTTATTCTTATTATCTTGTCTTTAGAAAATTTATAAAACTGTACGAAATTCTTATTATCTTTAGGGACAGGACGGGAGCAGACAATATCGAGGAAGGGTTGTGTGCTACCGTACAACCTAAGGCCGTATCCTCCTGTTATACTCCCAGAGGCAGACAGTAATGCCTTTTAACCAGCATACGGGACCGTAGTCTATAAGCCTTGTGCCACCAGAAATTCCCCCATGGCCCAGGGGCAGTCCTCGAGTATCACTCCAATATCCTTCTTCCAATTGTAACAGCAAGCTTAATGGAAACTCGATTCTTAGTTCATATCTTTCGATGGCCATCTATCATAGTTCAAAAGTCAAGTCATAGAGTTCCACTTGCTGTCCCAGACACATACATTTTTCCTTATTCTTATAGCCTTTGTTCTTAACTTCAACATTTGAAGTCCGTAAAGCCTTTCCTTTAATGTCTTAAAACCAAGATCTTTTTATCGAACTTTTTGAGTCTCATTCATCAAAGTTGGAAGTCTTATGTCAAAAGCCGGAGGTCAATCATATACTTTAAGCCGGTTTCAAATCACAGAACTTATACGCTACTTACAAGGCCGATTTCAAAATCACAATACAATTGCCGGTCTTAAAATACGATACAATGCCAATTTCAAAATCCCAAGGCAATGCCGGTTTCAAAATTTTAACACAAATGCCGGTTTCGATTAAGGCCGATTTCAATTATTCTATAAGGCAGGTTTCAAATCAAGGCTGGTTTCAAAATCAAAGATGAATGCCAGTTTTGAAATTTCAATACATGTATCGGAGGTCTTTTTACTCATGTCAGATATCTTAAAAGCTTGTTCGTGGCCAGAATTCATGCAAGTAAGGTAAAAATGAAGATCTTTATGAAAACTAATAACAGAGCTTCCTTTAAACATGGCATTAACAGAAATCCAGATGATCAGAATAAATAATATGCATATCGTAATATAAGTTCATCAAAAATCAGACATACTTGCATTACAAACATGAACTATAGAAAGACGAGTACTCTTATAGCAAATCATGAATTTAAGGGGGGGTACACTTGCCTGGATTGGATCTATGAACCCTTTACTTGGTTCTGGCTCGAAGTTCTTAGCACCTTCACCTGGTCGTTTATCCAGCTTCCTATCCTAACTCATTGGGCCATTACTTATAGGCGTTGGGGTTGATAGTAGTAAGTAGGGCAGGTCAACTGCTTATACTTCTTTTCTATAAGGTTATTAGGGTGGTTGGGAGTAGGTTACCTACTCAGGCATGGTCATCCTGACTCTACTTTTTGTAAGGGCTTCCTTATTGTTTCCGGTCAACTGGCGTTGACCGGTTATGTCTCCTTTTAGGGCTTTCTATTGTCTCAGCACTTCCGGCCTCCATCTTACCCTGATTCTCCTTTAATTCTTTTAAATGTTCTTCCTTCATTTCCAGTCAACTATCGTTGATCGGATTTGGTTCCTCTTTCACGTTTTTGGTCAACTGGCATTGATCGGATTTCGTTGCTCCTTCTTACATATTTCGGTCAACTGGCGTTGACCAGATTTTACGTATCCCGATCAACTGACATTGACCGGATTAACTTATCTTTAACATTTCTCGGTCAAACTGGCGTTAACCAGATTACTTTTCTCTTTCCCCTTCCGATCAACTCCTGTTGACCGGATAAGTCTTCCTCTAAGCTTTCCGATCAACAATCACACAATTCCGGTCAACTTAACTACCCCGTCTTGCCTTCTAGTCTTATAATTGCTCCTTCATTACTTCCGGTCAACTGACGTTGACTGGATAAGTATCCTTCACATTTTCGGTCAACTGGCATTGACCGGATAAACTTTCTTTTACTCATTGATTATATTGACTAAATGACTCGGACTTTCTATGTTTTAGAATTTGGGCCGTTACACTCTTCGCCCTTTTTGGGAAATAAGGATATCCCTCCTTCAGACACAACGACGAATGTATAACTTAAAGAAAATAAAATATATATATATGGAACAGTGACCCATCAGTGGTAAATCTATTGACTCTTGCCGAGGTGGCCCCAAAGGGAAGCTCATGTGCTAGCACTGTAGGGCCACCTACAATATTAGTGAATATAATAGATGGGTCATGCCCAACGGGCAAAAGGAGTCCCCTATCAAGCAGCCTACCATCGAGCAATTCTTGAGATTAGCAGCGGTAGTGAAGGAGAGCAAGCATCCTCTCCCCCTTTTAGGAAACAAAGATATCCCTCCTTCAGATTGGCACCAGAGAGGACTACTCAAAATTAGCAGAAAGAGAGTGGGCAACTACCCAAACCCAGGCCTTCACCTGTCCAGTGTGAGTTTAGGTCTAGGCCGGATGCAAGAAAGAGGAACTAAGGTGGTTTCCCATGCAAAAGAGAGGAACCAAGGTAGACTTCAAGGGGATCCTCTGCTTCGAACATCAAAGAAGAGCTTCCTCCAACTCTGGCCAGTGGTAGCATAGGCTCTATGCTAGCTTTAAACTCTCGCATCGCATGGCTGGTGAAGATGATTCGTGTGCAAAGCATAGAGACCCTCTCCATTTATAGCCAAGGAGGAGATCAGTCAGCACTAAATCAAGAAGATAACATTGGCATTAGAGAATCGCCCCAAATCTCGCTTGAGACAATAAATTAAATCTTGCCTCACCGTGTAACAAATTATCAGAGCGCCTAAAGAAAGAGCATTCAAGCAGACCTACAGCTGGCACCCCATCAATGAACATGTTAGGAGTTGACAAGTCATGCCTCCTGTCATGTGGAGCCAGTGATGGGTCTAGTAGAAACAGAGTTCGGCCTAGAGCCTAGTCGAAGAGGTGTAGCAGTGACCCAATGGACATTTTCCCAAGGTCACAACTCAAAAGGTGCGGTAGAGGGTAGTTCAACCCACCAAAGGAAGATAGGCCCAAATGTTAGAAGCCCATCGTGTGGACTGCCAAGTCAAATTTTTTTTTTTTTTTAGTAAGTAAGTATTTTGGATTAAAGGGACAAACAATTACACAGACTATGCATTATATCCAAGTGTTTTGACTTGGAGATAATGCATACAGCGCTAGGGCATACCCTGAGTAGTTAATACATCAAAATACACACAAAACCAAAGACACTCAACAAAGGGGTCCTCCAGGAGGACACCCATGGGCATCAGGCCAAAAAATGAAAGTTTGTAGCACATCTCAGACAAAACACCACCACGCCCAAACAGGGCCACAAAACTGCGAAGTCAAAGGCATGATAGTAGAGCGGTTGACTCGTGCAGCTCAGCCTGAAACTATTCAATAGTGACTGGGCGATTAGGGTTGCACGTAGAGATGCGCCCACGGTTGCCCCTCCTAGGTGGCCACGGATAAGCTTGATAGTACAGTGCAGGTAAGTAGGAAGAACTTGTCCTAATGCGACTATGATAGTAGCCACCGACAGCTCAGCAAATATTTTCAGAATATTACTTATGATCGTGCATTGCCCCAGGATGGCAATTATGGCTCAGTGAATCTCCTTGAAAGACAATTGCCATACAGTAACCTCTAGTATCGTCCTAAAAAGGAAAGGAATGTTCATTGGTGGTCACGGTTACCATATGTGCCCCACGCACGATCACAAAAATAACTTAGCGGATCTGTTAGGGTAGCCAATGTTAGCCGTGGAGGCCAAACTGGCTCCAGTTTTATAAATATTTCTTCATCCCTACAGGAAAGGGGACTAGACAATCTCTACCCTCAAACATCCCTGAAGGATCATAGAGCCCTTTCTCTCACTCCACTTAGCCCACGAATACACCCTAACTCAAGCCTCTCTCCATTGAGCGCATTCTTTGAAGCCTAATCCTCCAGGCCACACTCAACCTCCCCTCCCTAATGCATTCACACATTCCTTGCTTCCCCAATCTTTTCCATCATCACAAAAATATTTTTGACTTGAACATCGGAAGATATATTAGGAAATGAGTTCCACCGTCTTCTAACCTTTTGTTGATTTGTTGTGATGTGTAGGATCTAGGTTATCAAGAATAGAGACCGGACCAATACTACTTTCACCCATCAGAAAAGATTTAATAGCCCCCTAATCCGTGTAATAATTCGGATCGAAGGACGCATCACATAATTTTTTAAAATTTATTTTTAATTGAAATATTCGAATTTTCAAATTAATATTCATTTATTGTTATTAAGTATTACATCAGTTAACAAATTAATTGTAATATAACAAGGATTGTTAATCAAATTAAATATTATTTTGTTGGTTGAAGCTTATTTAAGCTCAATTCAAAAAACTTATTAAGTTGAGTAAAATTAATTTTTACGAGTTTGTTTAGCTAAACATGGAGTTTAAATGTTTGAGATAAAACTCAATCAAAAGTTTCAGCTTGATTCATTCAGTTTAACTAATAAAATTAATGAGTTGAGGATGAATTTAATTTTAATTTTATTAAATTGATGAGCCTAATCTAATTAAAGTTATATTTTATTATTTATAGTTTTTCTTATAATAGTTAATTATAAATTAGTCAAGTGTGTTTCCTATTGACGCACTCATTTATTAGAATGATGATTTTTTTTTTTAATTTTAACAATGCAACTAGATTAATTTTATCATAAAATTACAATGATCAAATAAAAAAAATGGTTACTCAATCAAAATTTTTGCAATTCGTGTCAATTAACGCAACCATATTTGTTAATGTTTAAAAATATCATTTACGACTACTAATATAACTCTCAAAAATTTTTATTTTTCAAATTATTTTCTATTTTATTGTTTGTCTTTTGATTTCATGTTCAATTTTTGTTTTAGAACTATCATTATTCTGGGTGAAAATTAAGTCAAATTGAACTTATATTCATAGTTTAAAAATAATTTACATTATTTTTAACTTTATATTCATTATTTCCCTAAAATTTCTATGGGGTCAACAAACTCTATTTTATACCGGATTAAAATTAAATTTAACCTTAAAAGAGTAAGGCCTTGACATATGATATCATACATTGATATGATTAAAATTTTGAATGTCTTTAAATTTTTCAATGGAACACAATCAAAGAGAAAAAAGGCTAACTCAGCCTGACCCGTTCAATAATATATACTTGCAATATCTTAAAGAATTCTTAGCATAAATTATAGATGCAGAATCCAAAGTGTTGTGTCCAACCCAGAGGTAGGCTAGGAGAAGCAAGGCCCAGTCCAAAGGACATCAGCCCAGTTGAAGCAGTAGGCACAGAATCCCTTTGAAACCCATTAGGTCCAGGCACACAGTCCATGCGACATCTCAGGGCAATGACCAATCAACGTACCGCTGCAGCCTGCTGAGGTAGCTACAGACGGCAGCAGCTTGTCAAGAGAATGCTAGCTAATGAGAAGAAGGTCAACGCCGCAGGTCGTGAAGCACACCGTCCCCCCAAGCCACTAAGCCAATCTGCGCGCAAGCACCAAACCAAGCGTGGTCAACACCCGACAACAATCTCCATGCCACCGTAAGGCGACAACTAACACCGCCAGTTATCGCCAGCAGTTAACGGTCGGTGAATCCCAATTTGCCACATGTCGGGAGTTCCTGCACCCACAATTCTTCACCATGGAGCCTATAATACCCTTTTCTTCAACAAGAAAGGGATCCGATTCCTAATCGAAACTCTTGATCCCTTAAGATCAATCCTGGACCTGAATCCCTGATCCCCGAAAGCCTCTATCGAGCATTCTTGGTGAGCCACTCCTTGCAATGCATCCAGCGGAGCCTAGCCTTCCAAAACCGCTCAACGAATCTCACACTCTTGCATCCTCACATTCCCCACCGCATCCTACATTCACTCCTACATCTCTCCATTTATTACAGAAGATAACTAGAGCGTCGGAGTGTTTTCGGTGAGAGAACATTCCGCCGAACTCTGACCTCTTATTTGTAGTTTGTATTGTGTAAGGCCCAGGTTGAGAAGAACGAAGACCGAACCCGTTCGAGATTTGACCTAGGCACAAAATCCGAAGGCTTTCTAATCCGCCGAGAACCCAGGACCTAGGGACGCAATATTGGCTCTGTCTATGGAAAGTGCGACAAAAAGTCTAACTTCTTACCCCAACATCCACTTTCTCACACAAAGAATGGTCAACACTAGAGCCCAAGGAAGTGTGCCTCTGAGAGACGCCGTTCCCCGCAGTAATGACCCCTCAGCCGGTAGCTGTGTCCGTAAGTATTCGGAGCCTGACGTATATAAGCTGGTTGCTGATGTGGGTGACATAAGGCAAATTCTCCATGCACTGTGCACCCGAACGAGAATGCAGTGGGTTGGAGCTCCCCCTCCGGGGCCCTAGGCATTGACCTCCAGGCAGGGAAGGCGTAGTGTGAGGGCCCCTAGGGCAAGGACAAGCGGGCCTAGCGACGTTGAGGCCCAGGCGACCTTAGACAGCAAGGCTCAGACGACAGCTAGGAGCCTTCCTAGCTGGGATGAGCTAGCGGAAAGCTCGGAGAGACAAAATCCCTGCAACTACCATAGTGACAGGAGGCCAATCACCGAACGAGAGGGTTCGTGCAACTTGCAGCCGCCCTGCATAGGCAGCCACCGTGCCGAGCATGACCCGCAAGGCAACTCGGAGCTCCACGACTTCATCAAAGTGAAGAGGAGTGGGACCACTCCTTGGATAAAGAAAAAGGTAGAGAAGATATGGAACCACTTGTTCAAGTGAGAGTCCGGACGATCCACGCTCGACCTGCGATGGTCAATGTTCATTATGGGCATTCGAACTCTGCCGCTCCCCCTCAAATTCAAGATGTCAACATTGGACGAGTACGATGGAAGTGTTGACCTAATGGATCACCTCGACTATTTTCGTACACACTTGTCCCTCCACGGGGCAAGCGAGGCTGTCATGTGCTAGTATTTCCCCTTACTCTCAAAGGTGATGCCTGCTCTGGTTCCACGACCTCTAGCCCAACTCCATCCGATCTTTCGATGAACTCGCCGATTGCTTCTTGAGCCAGTTCGCCTCTAGTCGGAGAGAGGAGATGTGACGACCCAAGCTCGAGTTTTCCAAACCCGACCCGGACCATTACAGTGAAAGTCACGGATCATCCAAGATTACCAATTATACGTCATCAAGCAACTTAAATGAATTCAATACTATCATTTAAGACACCATCAATAATCATCATAAGTGAATCATTAAATAAATATCCATAACAGTAATAAATAACTCCAATAAATGACAACGATATCCCAAAATATCAATCCTCATAAAGAAACTCTAATAAAAGTTAAACAACAATTGAACTAACAAAATCTTAAGTCTCTACCCTGGAAGCCTCAATCTCTGAGTCATCTTTGCTTGGAGTCTACCCAACAACACTCGATATTTTTATCCAAACTGTTAACTTGTCTTCTTTGGAGCCAATAAAATACAAGAGTGAGCTGAATGCCTAACAAGTAAATAAATCAATAAAATAATGGACGCAATAATACGTCTCAGATATTAATAACATAATAATTGTATAAGTTAAATCAATAATTATTTGAGATTCAACAACCTGTCGTATCCATGACTCAAAAGCCATATGAACAACTGGACATCAAGAAGCAACATGGATTCCATCGAATCTGATCATTATCTCAATACGAGGTCACAACTGTATAAATGACAGAAGTCTTCATTAACTTTATTCTACCATAGTGAACCAAAGACCATGTATTTACGCCCCCAACGATTGGGTAATACAACGAGGTTATCCATGGTATCCAACTACCCCTACAGTCCTCCCAGGGGCTGTACCCGTAGCATGCCGACACCACCTCCGATACCCCTCACCAATGAAATTCTAGATATCATCATCTACGATGGTCACTAGTTTATAAGCATCCCTCCTCAATATTAACGACCTCATCCTCCAGAATATGGTGTCAGTATCGAAAAAGTATAGACTACACTAAGATTTTGTAGCCTCCCATTTGACTCAACCCTTATTATTTTCATACGCTCTCCTCAACTTAGCCATAGAGTGCTAATAAAGTTATATGAACGCCATTAAGGTCAATGCGAATAATAATTTACCAGAATTTTATCAATGAGATGCAGGAATAATCGCGTAACTGATTATTAGTATTTCAGGCGTATCAACACACATGCATAAGTTCCTATAACATGTTCTACCACTTTTATATTTAAATATTCATATAAATGTTCCAATATATATATATATATATACATATTTATTTCTTTAAATATACACATACACTCACTCACTGTGCACCGTGTACACATCACATCAGTTGTATATGGTTACCCTACACCCCAGCATCTTCCCGGTCACTACTCGTATACACCACATAGCCGCAGCCCCACACACAACCATACACACCCATGGATGCACACACCAGCAGCATACGCTGCTTCTCTCATGCACGCACACAGCACACCTTCAGCCAGCACACCCACTCTATCCAGCAGCACCCACGATGCACCCAGCACATACCTACATCGCCCTTCCATTCTTCACCATCTCCATCACCGAACCCACACCACAGAGCCTAACGTTCTGTTCTCTCAGCCACAAGTCGATTGTCACGGGTGATGGGAAAAGTTCTAACTTTTCATCATTTACAAGTCAATCAATAGATTTCATAACATAATTCCATCAACTATTGTGTTCTAATTCAGCCTATGCCTCTGAAACAACTCCGCCTCCATTGTCCAAAGTCGATGCTCTGTTTTTCCCCTCAATTTTCGATTCACCACCGAATTGGAATGATTAGCACAAATCGCCACATGAAGACATACAATCAACATTTAAGAATAAAAAGTGAAGGATTTACTTGTAACTAATGGGTCCAAGTTCCCTGGCCGCCGCTGGTTACTAAACTCGGCTAGAAAAATGGAAAACAGAGCATGTTGCTCTGTTTCCACAACGACACCCAAAATCCCCCAAAAATCAAGGTATAACATGAAAAATCGTTACTTCAGGATTTAATTAGATAATTTACAGAGTCCCAATATATCATTGATTCAAAAGAGCTAGTCATTTTCTCACCGAGCCGGACCTTTGCATTCGGGTTTCCCAAAATTGTAAGCCTCGACTTTAAACAGTTTCCTACCAAATCAGGGCATAAAATCAGAGTATTTGCATCAACAAGAATAAAAGGATAATTAATTTTGTGGTGGAGAAACTTTACTTGCCTCAATTTCCTCCTTACACTTCGGCGTCGGTGGCGGCAATCGGCAGAGCAGATTTTGGGTTTGTCCTCCTCCTTCCCTAACCCTAATGCCACCTTAAATAATGAGAAGGCCGGTTAGGGTTTCCTCCGAAACCTTCCTCCTTCACCGTTGCCATACGCGCGCCTTCCTTATTCCCTCTTTGCTTCTTTTCTCTCCTTCCTTTTCATTCTCTTTCCTTTCCTCTCTTTTCCTTTTTCTTTTCTTTCTTTCTTTTTTTTCCTTTTCTTTTCTTTCCCTTGGCTGATTTTATCCTTATTATTATTATTATTATTATTATTATTATTATTATTATTATTATTATTATTATTATATTTTAATAAATTAATTTAATTATATGACCCCACGTTTAATTCTAAACCCCTTGATCTAAATGCTCTAAATTTATTAGGCCAAAATATCTAAGCCCAATTTAACGGTCTATATAGTTTAAATTTATATTTTCAACCCAAATTACGAAACTTTATATTTAAAATTACTAAAAATAATTATCCCAACTAAATAATAAAATTAAAATTATTCGGGACGTTACAAGAGAAGCAACCCTGGCTCCTTGTTCACCTCCTTGGCAGCGGGGGAATTCCTCAAACACCTGGCACACCAATGCCCCCAATCCTTTCGAAAAGTTGAGGCCATTACCTAGGCCAATACCTCGTCCAAGAAGGCCAACAAAGCAAACCGTCTTGAACACCCGGACCACCCACTGGAGGGACTGGTCATTAGGAGGAAGAGAAACGAAGATAGCGGCCACTTGCAAGACCGCCACAAGCAATCACGGCCTGAGCCAAGCGCCAGGAGAGAATACAAGCCGATGGCTCTGATTTCCCTGAACGACACTCGTTCAAACACTCTGATACAGATCAAGGATGAAAAGTTCTTGAAGTAGCCCAAAGCGCCGAAGAACCTAGAGGCAGGAGACCATACGAAGTACTATTTCTTTCACCGGTCTCTGGTGCACAGAAGACTGCTGGACCCTCCAAAAGGAAATCGAAGACCTGGTCCATTTTAGGCACCTTAAACAGTTCCTTAAAGTCTTGGGGCAGGCACCTAGGCCTCCAAAGGCAAAGCAAGTGAGCCACCAAGGAACTGTACCGCCACCGATGTATCAGCATGATTTTAAGTGATTCAACTAAGAATAGCAGGTAGGGACGACTCGAGCGTGCTTCCAGCAGCAAGAGAGTGAGAGTAGAGGTTAGGAGTGATATTATTAGCTTTAGTAGCAACGATATGATGCATGTAACCTCCCCTCATTCCGACCCTCTTGTTATATCAGCCCTCATTTTAAATGGTATGGTTGACTACCAATTGAAATGAGTTTTTATTAATAATGAAAGCTCTAAAATTTGATGTATCTTGATATCTTTTTTAAGTTTGGGTTATAAATAAATCAGATGAGAACAGCCGAAGAGCCCCTATATGGCTTGGACAATGAGCCCACGCCCGTGTAGGGGGAGATTCAGCTAGAGATCATGATGTGAACTTTCCAGTGTATTACCATGCGAGAGTTAACTTTCCTTGTCATTGACCTGCTGCCCGTCTACAATGCCATCTTGGGCAGACCATTCTTCACAACTTTCGAGGCCATGACATTAATCCCTCATCTCAAGATGAAATTCCCAACCCCGTACGGAGTGGGAGAAGTGCTCGGCGATCAAGTGGTGGGACGGACATGCCACCTGTCCTAAGTCGCTCCCGCAGCGCTAGACTGACTGGTTGATGACTTTGATTTTCGCAATGAAGCTACGTTGCAATAAGCCTAGCCGGGTGAAGCGATCGAGATGGTTCTTCTAGATCCCACCGAACTGAAGAAGTGCATACACATTAGCGGCTCCCTATCCGCAGTGAATCGCAACCAACTGGTAAACTTCCTCCGAAAGAATTCCGACGTCTTCGTGTGGGTTCTAGCTGACATGTCTGAGATACTTGCCAAAGTAATGGTTCATAAGTTGGGCCTCAATCCCTGCTACAAACCTGTCAGGTAGAAGCGTAGGAACCACTCCATTGAGAAACTCATAGCCATGAGAGATAAAGTGAAGAGCCTACTGGACACTATGTGACAGACTGTAAATTCTATCGAAAATTTGGTAGAGTTCCGTATGTAAAACAGACATCCGCCAAATATAAAACTTGTACAAAATTCTGTACAACAACACAACACACAAATAACACATCACAGGATCCATCTTGCCACAATTTCATAACGTGTGGTGCCGATATTATAACTCCGGGTA
The DNA here is from genome assembly GCA_033239525.1 of Nepenthes gracilis. NCBI lineage: Eukaryota > Viridiplantae > Streptophyta > Magnoliopsida > Caryophyllales > Nepenthaceae > Nepenthes > Nepenthes gracilis. The sequence continues at coordinate 9,215,659 of BSYO01000010.1, read as the reverse complement.
CGACGGTCTAGGAAAGACGCCAACTAGGTAAAAATTACAATCATAAAAGAATACCTGCGGAAGCTACTACAACCATAAAAGAATACAGTGAAAACTAAACTATACATCCATCATCGTTATCACATACTTAAATATCCATAAGCACCTGTTAGGGTCATTTTTATGATTAGTATATTCCGTGACTATATGTAATCATATGTCGATGTCGGATTGTGTTTCGTCGAAGTGCAACATCAATATATTTTTGTAGCTTTCCGATCTGGCTTCTAGGAGTACCGTGCTTGTCATGAGCTCTCCACCTACTTAAGCCAAAAATCCCGAAGCCCTGCGCTCTCTGTGAGCTCTCCACGTGCTTAAGCGCAAATTCCCAAAACACCCCACTCGCTGCTCGCCTCCTTCTCGCTTGAGCACCACGACAATGGGCAGATTTCTTAAAGCTATTTTTTGAGCCCTCTATGTATATGCTTCTTAATTCTTTTGCCCTAACACTTGATTAATGATTTTGGAGAACCTCTCCTTTAGAAAGATTCATCATTTCCTCTAATAAACGTGTTCCACTTGAGAAAACTGATCTTTTATAATTGTGTTTCATGTGCTATCGATTTTCTCACCACTTTCTCTTAATCGATTCATCACTTCTATCATTCTACCTTCATTGGTGATGTCAGTACGTTGAAGAAGGGGATCCAGTCATGTTTGGAAATTCAAGTGGCCCGAGAGGGAAGATTGACGTGAAAACTGAAAGGCGTCTAATTCCGTTGCTGTGAGCAAATCCGAGGAGTTCCTTGGTAGGGATCATAAGACGGGAGTAAGTCAGCTAGGTTAGTATGTCATTACCACCCTATCTGTAAGTTAATTTTTATAGTACATTTCTTCCTTGGTCGTTGATGCCCGGAGGTTTTTCTCGATTACCGTGGGTATCAAATTTTTCATTCGTCACCAAAAAGATTGTCCTTTTATTATTATTATTGCTTTATTTTTATAATCATATTTCTCATATCATTTAGAAATAAATATTTTTTACGTGTATTGAATATTTATTATTGTCACTGTTTCTGCTAATTTATTACGAGGTTGCAACATTATTGTAAATTTGGGACGAAACGTCTTTTTTCAGCATCAAAATAAATTATAAAAGTTCCTTATCCCATACAAAAACTGTAAGTTAAGTCCGAAAAGCTCATCACTCCAAGTCCAGCTACCTACCCAGCATCTATAGCTTACTCAGACCTGTCAAGCATAAAAGCGTGCTCATCTAAAAGAGAAGAAGAAGTAAATGTGAGCTAACAGCTCAACAAGTGCATCATATTCAAAAGCAATAAATAATACAAGTAAGGTTAAGCAGATAAAAGATACAAAATCATGAAAGAGATGCATAAACAAGAACATAATCAAATATACTTTGGAGTACAATTTACTTCTCTTTGAGACATAATTTATATATAATTATTCATCTTTGTGGATCAGGGTTAGTAAGCTTTACTAACTAAAAATATGGGAGAACAAGAAAGGATCATGATACCCTACATAATATAAGATCATGAGCTTTTATTATTAACCCAGAGGAGGGGCCATCTATAAATCATGCCTGTAGATAGGCTGATGCACCACGTGGCATAACGGTGTACCTATCCATGGTTATATAGGGTTAATAAACCGCTACCCTAACCTCCTGCGATCCAAAGGTAGTCATCATCCTTCCACAGTAATATCCTATGGCTTTCCAACAGTATTACTTGCTACAATACACAGCTAGAATAATCCTCGAGTCTTTACTGTAATGCTAGTGGTAGGCCAAGGGGTATTACCTCTGTATCATAAATCTGTGGTCCTAATTTCAAGGTTTCTTATTCATTTGAGGGAAGGTCCACCATAATTCATTCACAATATCTTCATCTAGAAGAACAATTCGATCATATAACACATTGGAGATTTTTCTCTGAATGCTTGTACGATTTTTATATTTCCTTTGGATTTAAAGTCTTTCCACAATTCAATTTGGATGCGTGAATATCACAATGTATAGGAAAGATCAGAATCTCTTACCACCGATAAACAAGTATCACTTTGGGGGCCTTTGAGACATAATTCCTTTACAACGGAGTACAAACACATATTCTCGGAGTTTACAATTAGACATATGCAATTAAACATAATTTTCATAACAATTAGATAGGGTGGAAGCATGTAAAATTCTCATTTATCTCGTGTGAATAGTGCCAGGGCCATTTTAGAGTTTCCAAACGTCACGAACGGGTCGATACTTGTGAGATCGGATGTCCGGTCGATGTATGTGCATAATTAGAACATGGAAATTCATATTTAGGGGACAAATAAGCAATAAATTCAAAGGGAAGGGGCAAACCAGAGTTGGGTGTGGGTCTAGGGTTTGGCGAAGCCAAACCGTGCTAATCGAAGGGAAAATCAGACAATAAACCATAAATACTTTAAACAATAATCATGGGTTACATGTCCTTTATGATTTGGGTGGATATCGGGACGAAAATACCCAAAGAAAAATGAATAAAAATCAAAAGAAGAGAAAAAAGAGGGTATGAGTACACTTGTCTTGATCCGATCTACCACTTTTATAACTAGCTCTCGGACAGATTTGGATTCGAAGGCCTTGATTTTCCTCATTGTCTCTCTAGTTCTTCGTTCTCTCTCTCTATCTCAGAAAACGGTCAAAAATTATGTGGAACGAACCTTAGCATGTTTAAATACTCCAACGGGCACCTCGGGTGCTAGCTAGGGGATGGAGTCAAGCGGACTACTGAAATCGCTCCTGGCCCATGCTCAGCAAATATCCAGTAGCGGTGGTTCTACTATTCCCGCCTTGGCCTTGCCTTGGGCATCCCTCGAGCGTAGAGGTTCTACTATTTGCACCCGAGTGGCGCCTCAGGTGCTAGTCGGGCTCCGAGCACTACTATCCCACACATGCTTCCGATACTTAATTTCCCCACATGTTAAGCCTAATTTTGATTGTTATTATTTTAATTACCTCCTAGTTATTATGTTTTAGATCTGGAACCTCACACACTGGGTTCATAAGGGAAGTTCAGTACCCAAATTGGCTATCTAATGTCATGCTCATGAATATGAGCAACGATAAGTGGCAAATGTGCATCGATTTCACTGACGTGAGCAAGGCCTACCAGATAGACAACTTCCCACTCCCCCGGATCAATTAGCTAGTGGACTCCACGTTCGGATACAAACTCCTGAGTTTCATGGACGCCTACCCAGGTTACAACCAGATTAGGATGGATCCGAACGATAAAAGGCATACCTCCTTCATGACCAACTAGGGGACATATTGCGATAAAGTTATGCCCTTTGGCCTCATGAATATTGGAGCAACCTATCAGTGACTGGTGACTAGGATGTTTGAAACCCATACCGGAAGGAACGTGGAGATATACATCGACAACACGCTCGTCAAAAGCAAAGTAGCCAGCGACCATGTTCATGACCTGGAGGAGACCTTCGAGGTGCTCCGGGTTCATAGGATGAAGCTCAACCCAACCAAGTGCACATTCGGTGTAACTTCTGGAAAGTTCCTGGGCTTCATAGTGTCCCAACGCTGCATCGAAGTGAACCCAAAAAAATCAAAGCCATCCTCGACATGAGCCCACCACGGACTGTGAAGGAAATCAAAAAACTTATGGGGCGACTTGTACCCCTATCACGGTTTCTAGCTAAGTCTGCAAAGAAGTACTTACCGTTCTTTAAAGCACTCCAAGGAATAAAAGCATCTGGATTCCGGTGGATGAACGAGTGCAAGACCGTGTATCAAGAGCTAAAAATGTACCTCATTAGTCCAGGCCTTCTAAGCTCACCTTCGGAGGGCGAAGATCTGTACCTCTAGCAAGTGTATCAGACACTGCCCTAAGTTCAGTGCTCATTAAGAAGCACAAAGGCACATAGCGACCCGTGTACTACGTAAGTAAGGTATTGACAAACTTGGAGTCTCCTACCCCCATGCTGAGAGGATTGCCTTGGCCCTCATCTATTTCACGTAAAAGGTGAGGCCCAACTTCCAGGCGCACCCAATCATTAAGCTGACCGATCAGCCCTTGAAGGCAATCCTCCATAAGCCTGAGACATCTGGACGACTAGTCAAGTGGGCTACATAGTTGGGCGAGTTCAATGTGAAGTTCTGACCACGGCTGGCCCTCGTAGGCCATGCCTTAGCTGACTTTGTCGTCGAGATGGCGACCCTATCACTGGACAACCTGAACCATCCTAAAATTTTGGACGTGTCGGGCACTCTTGCGTGGATCCTAAATGTCAACTGATCATCTACCTACATAGGCAGCGGGGCCGGAGTTGAACTAAGAACTCCAAACGAGACAGAGATCAAATACACCCTCATGCTTGCCTTCCCGGCCACCACCAACATGGCGGAATATGAATCCCTTCTCGCGAGGCTTCGGCTAGCTAAGGAATGCACTGTGAAAGCATTAGTTGTGTGCAACGACTCAGAGCTGGTTGTCAACTAAATCCAAGGAACCTTCCAAGCGTCGAACCCGTAGCTTGCTAAATACCAGACAAAGGCAAAAGCCTAGATCCAGGCATTCGAGAGCTTCAAAATCGAACACATCCCAAGAGTTGAGAATTGAAAAGCCGACCAACTGGCCAAGGATGTGGTGACGGGATCCCTGGAGCAGTAGGCCAGGAGTATATAGGAAGTCCTGACCTCCCTAACCGTGGACAGCCCAGATCAGAAAGTGATGCAGGTAAGCAAAGGCGACAACTAGATGACACCATACTATAGATATTTGATGGACAGAACGCTGCCGATGAATGCCAAAGAGGCCAGGCGGATAAAGAAGATGGTAAGCTGGTATGCGATCATCAATGGTAGGTTATACCGGCGAGGGTATTCAACTCCATACCTAAAACGCCAAACTCTGAAAGAAGCAGAGTATGCACTAAGCAAGGTCCACCTCGACATATGTGGCTCACACATCGGAGGAAAAAATCTCGCATTCAAGATCATGCGGTAAGGTCGATTTTGGTCAACGATGAAGCGAGACGCTATGAAATTTGTTAGAAAGTGCGGAAGCTATTAGGTCCATGGGAACATAACCCATAGGCCACATACGGAGCTGCACAGCCTGCAATTCCCATAGTCATTCACACAATAGGGGCTCGACATCCTGGGACCAATGCCCTTGGCCTCCGGACAGAGGAAGTTCCTCATCGTCGATATCGACTACTTTACCAAGTAGATTGAAACAACTCTCCTGGCACGGATAACCGAGCAGAGCGCAACAAAGTTTGTCCATCAAAGTATCATTTGTCGGTTCAGGATTTTCGAGGTCATAGTGACTGACAACGGAACCCAAATTACTGAAAAATAATTCATCAAGTACTATGTGAGCCTACGCATCAGGCTGGTTCATATGTCCGTAGCGTATCCTCAAGCTGACGGCTAGGTCGAAGTCACTAATCGGACACTACTTCACGGACTAAATACGAAGCTTGAAGATGCAGGGGGTTCTTGGGCTAACGAGTTGCCCTCTGTGCTCTGGTCGTTCCATACGACCCCGTGGAAGCCCACAAGAGAAACATCCTTTAGCCTCTACTACAGGGCAGAAACGGTTGTCCCCATCAAAATGGGACTCTCCAACCTATAGGTCGAATGCTTCGACCTCGCCACCAACTCCGAAAGGCTTAGGGAATGCCTAGACCTACTTCTGAAGGTCCGTGATGCAACCCGCCAAAGGACAGCGGCTTACCAGTAGTGCATTGCTCAGTATTACAACAAGCGGGTGAAAGCTCGCCCACTCGAGGTTGGGAATCTAGTACTCCATATCATAGAGGCAGAGGGGAAGGCCGCCAATTGGAAAAAACTCTCCCCAAGCTGGGAGGATCCGTTCTTTGTCTTAGCAATCCTCTAAAATGGTGAGTACAAGCTACGCACCTAGGATGACAAACTGGTCCCTCGAACCTGGAAAGCCACCAACCTCAAGAAGTATTACTAATGATATGGTGCAAGGTTAGGTAAGGTGTGCATACACGATAAGAAGTGCTTGTACATGTATCGTATTTTCCATTAATAAAATTGTTGCTTTTATATCTCTGTGTGACTGATCATATGAATGCATGCATGCTTGTTATCCTAAGAATGAAACGACCCAAACTACCTCTAAGTCGAGAGGACTTTTGTCCACCAGTAAACCAAAACCCTGGCTCCGTGCCAGGCGGCCCCAAAGCAGTCATATGCGAACTTTGGCTTCATGCTGAAAGGCCCTAAGTGGCCACGAAACCCTTGCCTCAGGCCAAGTGGCCCCAAAGGGGCCGTATGTGAACTTCGACTCACTGAAAAGGCCTTAGACGGCCACGAAACCCTGGCCCCATGCCGGGTGACCCCCAAGCGGTCATATGTGAACTTCAGCTCCGCGCCGAAAGACCCCTAAGCGGCCATGAAACCCTGGCCCTGTGCCAGGTGACCCTCAAGCAATCATACGTGAACTTCGGCTCTATGCCGAAGGGCCCTAAGCGACCACAAAACTTTGGCTACATGCCAGGTAATCCCAAAGTGATTGTACTTGAACCTTGGTCCCACACCGAGCAGCCCATGCGGTCAAAATAACAGGACTGGGGGCTCTGGATGTCCCCAATACACGGCCATCTAAACCTTAGAGGGCCTAAATGGCAGGCGTGCGACGACCTTCTTAAGAGAATAGAGCACCCTCAGTCAACGACGATCGTGGGCTAGGACTATGAGCACGGGAGTGATGACACCTTGAGCGAGGTTGAGCTCCAAAACAAGACTGCGAGCAATGGTTTAAGACCAGAGTCCTGGCCATCAGTGGCCTCAAAACCCACTGCCTCGCGAGGCTCAACTGGGTGTGTGACAATGTCCAGGCCAATGGACTGAGCACCTCATTACGTGCCAGATGCGACGATATCCTCAGACAAAGAACAAGTACAGCGCAAGAAGGCTCCAAATTCGAGCCTTGGCGACGATAGCTAAAAAGTTTAGTCATAACAAGACAAATTGCAAAGCCGAAGAAGATAACATGAGAATCGAAGTGCCAAAAGCTGAACAGAAAATCACATTTCATTAATCATGTATGCTAAGGACTACAAGATCGTGGTCGAACAATGAAGAAGAAACTATACAAGAGCTCATACTATCCTAATGGTCCGAAGGTCTGCCCTCATCGGAGAAGTCAATCAGATAGGAGCCTAATGAAGCTCCATCATTCCTCAGATCGAGAATCCCCACGGGAGCACCTGGGTATGTGGCAGACATGATGCGACGACACAAGTGAATGCCATCCCACAATCTAGCCTCCAGCACCTGAGCCATCTCCTCTAGGGAAAGACGGACCCTGAGGTCCGCTAAGGCACGGGAACTCAGGCCCTCTAACTCGGTGATTCTGGCCTTTACGACCTGAAGCTCTCCTGTTAGCCACTTGACCTCCTACTTTAGTGCACCGGTCTCTCCCTCCAGCTGCTCGACATCCTGCCTTAGCGCTCCGTTCTCGCCCTCCAGTCATTCGACCTCCTGCCTTAGCATCGCAGTCTCAACCTCCATGCGCTAGGCCACCTCTAGTTTAGTTTCCTCCTGGATCCGGCTGAGGAGCTCTTCCAGGTGGGAGGACGGTGCATGGAGAGAGCTCATCGCCTCCGAGATCTGCATTGGAAGGACAGAGGAGAGTGAGGAATCAGAAAACCTCAACATACCCGCTAATAGAAAGATGCAATGCTCAGAGAAATCATTCTTGAGAGAAGGATGTGCCAATGCTACTGGAAGTGGCTCTGCCTGCAGGCATGTTCAGGGTCTCCAATAGCCTAGCAGCCTCCTCCGCAAGACTGGATGAATCTGGCACGGCCAAAGGCGGCAGGACACTAGCATACTCTAGCTGCAACACCGTCTTTGTAAAACTGGCCTCCTGCAACACCTCAGCAGCGGGAGCGTCAATGACTGACTCAGAGACATTGACCTCCCCGACTACGGCAGGGCCCTGGGTGAATGGCTCAAGCGGTGCCCTAGCCAAGGAACCTGCAACCTCTGGAATCTCTATAGGCTCTGGCACTTGCTCCGGGCCATCCGCCTCCACGATCCCTGGGGGCTCCGGCGTGTCGGCCACCACTTCCTCAACGATCACAATTGACTCTCCCTGCGCCTCAATATCAAAAGAGGAACTCGATGCTGACTCCCCTTCGGAGGCTAGTTCGACTAAGGGAACTCCGTACTTCACCAATGCAACAGCAGAAATCGGGGAATGCTCGTCACCCCCTCGGACGACAGCAATTTCTGCACCTGCTCGGAGGTAGAAACCCAAGCAGGCGTAACCGACTCGATGGCCAACCTCAATGATCTCCGCATGGAAGTGCCTCCAGTGACCCTCAACCTCTTCAAGGAAGCCTTCCCCTCTTCATCTGAGGAGGACCCCAGAGACAATGACAAGCTACTCCCCCCAAGGGACTCCCTTGAAGGTTCCCAAAGGACGATCGCTTCGGCTTTCCTCTTCTCAACTGTGGCTGTGACCTTGCTGCACGGGGGCCCCCACTTGGCAGTGACAAAGGCATCGAAAGTAATGTAGAACCCCTGCTTTGTGAACGTCGCCATATTCGCCTGAATACAACCAAGCACTTTCTTCTTCTTCTCCACCTCATCCGCCTTCACCTCTCCTCGGAAGAAATCACTCACTGAACCCAACCTGTTGGGGATCTCCCAATCCGACGGTTCCTTGAAGAAGAAGAAGCGATTCTTCTAATTTTTCACCAAGTCAGGGTTCATTCCTCGAAAGTGAAAACCAGTGCACGGCAACATTGAGACCCAGTCTTCCGAGTCAGTGAAGCAAAAGATCACCTTCACCGAACTCGACCCGAGCGGAAGTTCCTGAAGTCGCACGAAGACACACATGGTGACCAAGTATCGAAGCACGTTGGGGTGTAGCTAAGCTACAGGAACCTCCAACTTATCAATAACCCCATACAGATCAACTAACATAGGGAAGCGAAGCCCCCCTCTCAGATGGTGCTCATAGATAGTGATGAAGCCCTCTAGGGGTGCATTCGCCCTTCCAGTCTGACCTAGGGGAAGGTAGACCCAATCGCTAGGGATGCCGTAATCTTCCATCAGGGTAGCAATAGTGCTCGTCGTCAAGATGGGCTGAATATCGCCAACTCCTTGGCAAATCATGCGAGAAGAAGGAGAGCTTTTCTTCTTAGCCATGGCCTCCTCAAACGCAAGAAAATGCAAAGTGTGGAGGGCAAGGAAAGGCACCATTTAAATAGGCGACGCCCAGGAGACAAAAAGGCATCGCACAGGAAATGCAGTGGCCGCCCTAAATGATGGCCGTGACATGCTCTTGTTCAGCGAAACACCACAAGTCCCTTATGGCAACTCATCATAGCGCCTGACAGATTATCACTCCACTAGCGCCGCAACTATCAGCTAAAATCTAGACAATCACATCCGCACTTAACGTGGCAATTCTGGCCATCAAAGGTGGTGGCGGAATCCCTTCCAGAGCACAAGGCTAGGAAGAAAAATGGGACATTCAAATGCAACAAATGGAAATAAACCCGTTGCTCAGATAAGTAACGAAATTTTATTAAATTTTTTCACTAATAAAGTTTCTTTACAGAGAGAGGTGACCAATAGCCGCTGAATACAACTATTCATCCCCTTCAAATCGCGAACAATTGGGAGTCTCAAACTCCGCGCTTTGAAAGCATGACTCCGGCACCACGCTTCGGGGTCTAAAAGGCCAACTCAGAATCCCGGTACTATCAGTGAAACTATCCTCTTGCTAAGCTGAATACCTTCCTGAAATCTCCCTTCTACCAAGGGAGCTAGCTTCTCTAGCTTGATTCTCGACCTCAACTCCACCTCCTACTGTGCACGGATGGCGTGTACCTCCCTGAGTTGTGCCTGGTGCCGCTCAAGCTCCACCTAAAGAGCAACAATCCGATTTTGAGCCCCCAAGTTGGCATCAGCCAATTGGGATACCCTCGCCTTAGACTCTGACCATGCTTGCTTGAAGTGTGCCGCACGAGCCCGAGTCTGCTCGATCTCTCTGATGGTAACCTGCAACCTAGTTTCCACATCCTCCACTGCCCTGAGGACTCGACTAAGTGATGGGTGGGCACCGCCACGCCTTCGGTGTCGCAAGGAGGTGGATACTCTGTCCAATTTAAAACCCAGTGGTGCCCTCAGGAAGCTCATCAGCCTGATGACGAAGTTCTCCGAATGGTAGCCCTCCGCCGCCACCGCAAAAGGCATAGCCTCATCATGAACCCTTGAGGCTTGCATATCCCTTCCAAATTCATCAGAAGACGATTCAGACTCTAAACAAAAAGAAGATCTCTCCATTATATTCACCATAGCAAGGGAAGTGGGAAAAACACAATTGTAGGACAAAGTTTTGCACCTTTAAGCAAGCGAGGAGTGCAAAACTTAGAGGGATTCTCAACGCTTAAATAACCAGAATCCTCCTGGGAAACGGCATTGTCTGGATGATGGAACGCATTCAGATGGCCAATGAGTTCCCCCCACGTGGCGGCACCCTGAAGTATCGTGCCTTTTCAAGGAGAGCCATTATGACACAATGACCCCAGAGACCCCAGTGCAATAAATGCACCAACACTTTCGCCTGACGTGAAAACCGTCAGTGTCATTCTGCCTCCCAAGGCATAATGTGCCAGCAACCAATCCCCTTTTTATGCTCCCATCGACTGTCCCCTTTCAGACTCAAGGGACAAACGCCGGCCAAGGCGATCGGAAGTCACCTAGAGTTCGAAACAAGCTAGCGCTCGAGTACATATGGCAATGAGAGGGCCCTACAACCCTTGAGTCATGTCACAAGGAAGAGAATGAGATGCTTAGTAACATAGAGAATGAAGACAAAAGCTACTGATTTTATTCGTTGAAGCTATTCTTTACAAAGTATAAGATTCGAGATAGCAAAAGTACAAAAAAGCAAAAATATAGCAAGGAACTAAGAAGCTCAGGATGGTGATGTCATCGGAAGGGCTCGACTGGGGGAACGTGATCACATCAAATCATTCTAGTCGCACCAACCCAACTCTGATCCCATTCTCGTGCCGATAACGCCGATGTCGATCCACTACGGAAGGCGCATCTAGACCACCACCATAAAAGGAAAGGCATCCTTCACAGAAGTCCTCACGGGGCTGTGACTCGCCCGCATACTCCCTAGGGAGACTCTGAGTTCCACCTCCTTCCCAGGTAGCATATGTGAACTACCAGCCACAGCAAAAGGCCGGGCGGATGCGCTACCAAGGGGACAGAGTGCCCTAAGAGAGAACATGCACCCCACCTACCGACTGGAGTCACTGCTAGCTATGAAGGAGGCATATGACGGCAACGGAGTGGCCGAACCACCCTCATTATGATGAGGAATTGCCCACAAAAAGGGCGTGATGACAGGATTCCACAGCAACTCCGGATCTCCCGCAGGTCCATCCAATGCCCTCGCGAATTCCCGTAGGAAGCTGGACGAGCCAAGGACTTCGCATCACTACTTCGAGAAATGGCTAAGTATGAATCTCCTCACTTGGGAACTCCTCAATTTATGGCCATGCTAGCACACGATGAGCTCCCTCAGGGGCACGTAACCCAATGGCCATCTATCATCAAATGGGAACATCATGAATGTAGAGCCAGACTACGAGATGCGAATCCTTCCCAACAAAGCTCCGAATCCCTGAGACGCCTAAAAAGGCTACATATTTGCATAGGGAAGAAGCGATGCAATAAAGAGACAAAAACCGACACATCTCATGTGAGGTCACGTGGATACCCAGCTGGACCCATGACGGACATGTCAGGCCACGACATTGGGCCATCCCAAGTCATGCGGGGCTAGCGTTGGGTCCAACCTAAAGGCGAGTCTAGAGAAGCAACGCCGAATCCAAGGGACGCCAGTCGAGTCAAAGCAGTAGGCCCAGAATCCCTCTGAAGCCCAGTAGGTCCAGGCACATAATGCACGTGGCATCTCAGGGCAACGACCAATCAGCACCCCGCTGCAGCCTGCTAAGGTAGTTACAGATGGCAACAGCCTACTAAGGTAGCTGCAGATGGCAGCAGCTTGTCCAGATAATGTTGGCCAGTGAGGAGAAGGTCAACACTTCAGGCCAAGGCCCACGCCGTCACCCCAAGGCACTCAGTCAATCCGCATGTAGGCACCAGACCAAGCGTGGTCAACACCCGATGATGATCTCTGCGCCACCGTAAGGCAACAATTGACACTACTGGCTATCACTAGCGGTCAGTGGCAGCCGAATCCTGATTTGCCACATGTTGGGGGTTCCTGCACCCACAGTTCTTTACCACGGAGCCTATAAATATCCTTTCCTTTGATAGGAAATGGATCCGATTCCAAATCAAAACTCTTGATCCCTAGATCTGAATCCTGATCCTCGAATGCCTCTATCGAGAATTCTTAGTGAGCCACTCCTTGCAGTGCATCCAATGGAGCCATACCTTCCAAAATCGCTCAACAAATCGCACACGCTTGCATCCTCACATTCCCCACCGCATCCTACATTCACTCCTACATCTCTCTGTTTATTGCAAAAGATAACTGACTTAAACGTCGAAGTATTTTTGGTGGGAGAATATCCCGTCAACCTTTGACCTCTTGTTTTAGTTTGTATTGCGTAGGACCCAGGTTGAGGAGAGTAAAGACTGAACCCATTCGAGATCTGACCCAGGTGCAGAATTCGAAGTCTTCCTAATCCACCAGAGAACCTAGACCTAGGTACGCAACACAAAGTGAATGCTGATAAGAGCTTTTCCGTAATAGAAAATTTTGGCACTTTTCATTTTTAATTTTGCTAGAAAATAAAAAAAAAATAGAATATATTTAAATATTTTGTTTTCTAGCTTTGAACTAAATTATTAAAAACTAAGAAAAACTCTAAAAGGATACTTTTCATAATTCTTCACTATCTGTAAAGAAAAGATTTTTTATATATTTTTTTTAAAATCTAACTTATATACTATTCTTTCAAAAATTTATGTGATTAGAAGTATAGAAATGAATAATATTTTCATTTTTTAAATTTGAATGATCAATTTTAATTAAAAAAAATGTCATTTATAATTATACTTAACTTCTTGGTAATAAAATACATAAGTAAATATATAAATGAATTGTCTTTTACTCGTCTCATTAATTTAAAATAGTGCAAAATTAAGTTTGAGCGTAATTTATTACCTTAGCAAGTTGATGGGTACGACCATAAGTATCTTGGTCCGAAAACTAAATCCACAAATGGAGAAAGGGCCCAGCAGGTAGCTGCCATGGTGTGGCCCCACAAAGCCCAAGATCAAGTGGCGACGTGGTCGACCCAAGTGGGTCGACTTGAGACCGTCAAGTATGAAATGGGAAATTAGGGTTGATTCGTGGGAACTCCAGCAGCTCATCAGTCACCAAACAGCACAGCACCAATTCGTAGGCGGAACTTGACATAACTACCCGAGGCAGCTCAACAAATATTCTTGAAATATTGACCAAGATGATGCATCTTTCTAGGATGGTTGTAACGACTCAATAAATCTCTCCAGAATTGCAGTAATGGCTTAGCAAATCTCCCAAGAAGGCAATTATCATATGACGACCTCTATAATCACTTTGACATAGGAAAGAATATTTCTAGAAAGGAGACGGTTACATACACACCCCGCACATGATCACGGAGATGGCTCAGTGAATCTGCCAAGGCAATCGACAATCAGCCGTGAGGCCTAAGGGAAGCAATGCCAGCTCCAACCTTTTAAGTATCCCTTCACCCCTATGGGAAGGAGAGGAAACAAATTCCAAACAAAAGCATCTTTGAATGATTGAAGAGCTCTCTCTCTCTCCCTCAAGCCACACAACCCACGAGTGTACCCTCTCTCAAAGCCACTCCCTATCAAGTGCATTTTTCAAAGCCAAGACCTCTAGTCCACACTCAGTCTCCCTCCTTCATACATCCATGTATTTCTTGCATCTTCCATCTTTCGCTCCATCACAGAAAGATTTCTAATTTGAGCATTAGAGGATATACTAGTAAGTGAGTCTTGTCATCCTCTGAACTTTCATTTGTTTATTATGGTGTATAGGATTCAAGTTATCATAAATGAATATCAGACTCGCTTCACCTTGACCTACCAAGAGAAATCAAGTGACTCCATAATCTATATAATAATTCAGATCCAAGAACGCATCATTGGTGTCATTTATGGAAACTGATTAAAATTCTAACCACCACACTCACAAAGGCAAGCATGGTCAATACCAGGATACAAGCCAATGCTTCAGCTAGTAATATTGCCTCCCATGGTGTTGACCCCTCTTTGGGTAGCCAAGTGGATGAACGACTGGCCTCTAATATGCAAGCACTTGCCGCCCAAATGGACAATGTGTCCGAAATGCTCCAGACCCTCTACATGCATCTGGATGGACTACAGCTGGGGGCTCCCTCCTCCGCCTCCCAGACTTCAGCTTAAAATGGAGGAACTAGAGGAAGAGACACCCGGTCAAGAAGACCCAGCGGCCATTTGACCTCAAAGTCCAAGCACCTTGAGTGATAGGGCCCAAGCATGGTTTGAGGGTTGACTAAGTCATGGGACATGGGATGAAAGCCCAAAATGGTGGAATTTCACTGCTCTCGAGACAATCGAAGACCCCTAGCCCAGGATGAAGCCTCTTACAACACTAGGCCGGTGAGAGCTAATAGCTGCCTAGTCTAGCGTCTATCTCTGAACCACTTAGAGTTAAGAACCTTCCTCAATGCAAAGAGGATTGTATCCTCCTTGCAAATGGAGGAGAAGGTAAAGAAAACTGAGTAGGACGTGTTCAAAGGAAGCACCGATAGACACTCCGCGAATTTGAGGAGGTTGCTGTTCACAATGGAGATTTGGATATAGCCGCACTGTTGTAAGTTTAAGATGCTGACCCTGGAGCCTTATGACAAAAATTTTGATTCGATTGATCATTTGGATCAATTCCGTACCCTACTGGGCTTCCAGGGCCTGGATGATATCACATTGTGTCTATGCTTCCCTCTCACCATTAAAGGGGATTCCCGGATTTGGTTCTACCGCTTTTAGCCGAATTCAATCTGGATATTCCACTAGCCGAATTCAAAGATAAAAAGGCATATTTTTGATATTTGGAGCCTAAGCTTGTTTCCTTCTTTCTTTCTTTAATTACCACTAGAAAGCAAATTGATTCTCTATATGTAAACTTTAAAGTTTACAATTATATTTTTTTGATTTACTTACATAAACAAATTGACCTAGACATTCTAAACACCTATCCTACCCAAAGTGCATTGAGATACATTGTTTTTTGAGGAATAGAGGTTGGAATGGTAGATGGTTTGAAATATAGAATGAAAGAGACACATGCAAAAGTTTGTGTCACATATTTTGGTGCTCCAACAAAGGACAAGACTTTGAAACTATCGGTCTAAGAATTCGCGTATTAGTCTTCTTTTCTCTTTTCAAGATAAATGTTGAATAAAAAAGCAAAAAAAAAAAGAAAATAAAAAAGAAGAAAAATGAGGGGAGGAGGAGGATAAGAAAAGGCAAAATATCATGCTTATTTGGTTGAATTTAGAAAAAAAAAGAAAAAAAAGGAAAAAGAGGGCGAAAAAGATAAAAAGAGAGAACAAAATATGTTGTAATAGTAGTTGTCTACATATTCATACCTTACTATTTTTCTCTTTCTTGGTTACATTTGGAAAAAAAAAAAAAAAGAAAAAAAAATAGAAAAGAAGAATGAAAAGAAAAGGCAAAATGTATTGTAATAGTGTTTATTTATGTATTCATTTATTATCCTTCTTCTCTCTTTTTTAGGATAAATGTTGAAAAAAAAAAGAAATAAGAAAAAAAAGGAAAAAAAAAGAATGAAAAGAGAAAGCAAAATGTGTTGTAATAGTTGTTGTGTTTGAAAATAAATTGGGGAGTATTTGTGATGGTTGCATTTAGAAAAAAAAAAAGGAAAAAAGAAAAGAAGAATGAAAGAGAAAGCAAAGTAATAGTGGTTGTATTTGAAAACAAATTGGGGAGTGTTTGTGATGAGACAAAGTGAAGATAAAAATCTTTGTTTTCGAGGGGCTTTTTTAAAATTCTATACCACTTTTTTGTAACTACAAACCTATAATCCCATTACAATTCTCGAAAACCTAAAAGGACCTTGGTAAAACATAACCCATATGAATAATTTGATAGTATTTTTGTTTGCTATATTCATATTCTCTTGAATATAAATTTTTCTTCATAAAACTATGACAAGCTGGCTTTTTTAAAATTATGGCGTTTTTTCATATTAGAGTTGTGTTACTTTGATTTTGAGATACATCTTTTCTTATATTTATACACAACTCTTAAATGAGAGCCCGTGAGTTCGACAATTCTTTTGAGAGTGCATATCCATTGGCCATTGAAGTTGAGACTAAAAAGTGGGGTTTATGTGTTCTTTACATTGATGAATTTTAATAAGATATAATCACATATACACTTAAACTCTCAAAATGGTTGATATGAGACTGATATGACCATAAACTTTGATGAAATTGTTTGTTTAAATTAGATTATTTATATGGTTAATGTATCCACATTGTATCCCCCAATAGCAATCACCAATACAAGTAGAAAGGATGCAAATGCATAGTTAATGTATATTAAAAATAATTATTATTATTAGTTTTTCACAGCAACTACAAGTGCTGAGAATCAAACAGAGAGAGAACATTCAACCTCTAAACCAGATGCCTGCATGATTAAAAATTCAGTAGAAGTATCCAAAATAACCATATTTGAGAGCCAACTCAAGAAATTATATCACAATATGTATGCATCCTATCTTACTGGCCTTAATGTAAAAGAAGATAGCATCGCGATAATTAGAGAAAACATACCACATACTCCTCTACAACTGAAAGTTCACGTGCACTATAGCTGATTAATAAATATAATGATGGAGGCTAATTAGACTGCCAACTACCTGCATCATGAGCGGCTTGCATTTATATAAATGTAGCATGATGATCATCTATATCTATACCCATATTTTAAATATCTATAAACTTTGAATATGAATAAAACCAACCACAGAAGACTAAATGAAGACCACACGCAGGATAGTCAAATTGATAAGAGTTCTGCAGACTTCTTTACGAGTTACAATGTTCAAGTGGAACTTTAGAGGTGACACAGTGAATAATAGGACCCAATATTCACAATGGATATCATTTGATGATTTGCAAGGTAAAGGTAGTGAGATCAGATCAGATTGTCTACCGAGTAAATAAATAAAAAAATTAAGAAAACATATTCACGAAATATTCTTAAAAGTGAAACATGTCCACAAAATATTCATAAAAGTGAATCGTTCATGAGATTTCCCAATATCCTTTTGCATTTTCACTAGTCATTACTCTGATTAGCAATTTCTTCAATCCAGAATTATAACTGGATGTTGTGACAAAACTTGAAGATCACTACAATAAATGATTATAATGTTCAATATCGCATCTCTGACATACATTGCCAATCTATAAACCACCCTAAGTTTTTTAAACCACATTGTACCCCTCCCTCACGGCACTATTTCGAGCTAACAGAATTAGAATATAACATAAAAGCTTAATTGACTATTAGCTCATGTTTGATACAGGGATAAAAAGACGAGATTTGAGATGGAGAAGGGAATGTAAAGGGTGCAGTGCTGTTTGAGAGGAAGTAAATAGGGAGAATGAGTGGCAGGGACAGTCGTAAATTATTTAAACTTGTTTGGGAATTTTGTAGGATATAGGAAATCGGAGTAGATACATATCATGAATTTGGATTCTAATAAGAGAGATTTCGAAGCGAGCTCTTGGATCTTCTAACTTGAATCCTACAAGCCACAAATCCAAATAAGAGTGTGAAGGTATAGGACTAACTCCTAACTTACCCTATGACGCTTAAGTCAGTAAAGGACTAGCTAAAATAGAATGCTTGAGATTAAAAGTTCAAAAATTTTAGCTTCTGAAGAATAGTGCTTCGTGCTTGAAACTTTCTGTTGAAAGGTTCTGTGAAGTATAGGTTCCTTACCCTACAGGACTTGTGTCTAAACATATATTTTTTATTGCCTCAAGCAAAAGTGAGTAACCAATGAAGCGAAAGATCCTTTGATGCTTCTATTGTTGAAGCAATTGATTGCAATCGTGAAGCAAAAGATGCTAGATGCTAAAGATACCTCTTTTGTGTTAACGTATTTTGTATTTATACCGGCAATAAGCTTGTCTTGGGGTCAATTGAGTAAGCTCCTGAGAAGTTTTGACCGTTTTCTTTCTAAAAAACTATGATCAGTTACTCAAAGAGCGGTTCTGTAATATCTGGTTCCTGTAAGATTTAATTTAATATTACCAATTTGTTTTGGATATATTAAAAAATAATTATATAATATAAATTTAAATGAAATTCGACATAAGAAAACAGAGTTGGTGCCTGAGGACCACTCGAGCAGAGTGTGGACTATTTGGAGGTCATCTAATGCGCGCTTGAGGCAATACTTGAGCGCTAATTCTAGTATGATTGTGCTCGAGGCACGTCCAAGGTGGCGCTCATGCATGGATTGGGTCAGGTGTAGCGCGGACATGGAAGGAAGAGAGAGAAAGGAAAAATGAGATATTTTAAAGTATCATTTCATCAGACCTATAAAATTGGAAATCAAGACAAGTATCCTTACACCATATTCTTAATCTTTTTCCATTTCTATATAATTTTGCTTTTATTTTGTGAATTTAATGTACATACATGTCATTTTATTTACTCTAGTTCGATCCCTCGTACATGCATGTCATGTTTATTGGATGTTTCGGGGTTTTACTCAGTTTTGATATTATTTGAGAATTTTTGTTTATTCTGTGAAAATGGATAAAATATTTTAGGTAATTTGTTTATATACAAGAATATTTGTGAAAGCAAACTCATGAAAATGTGCATATGACCTTTGCATATGATATCTATGCAATGTGCTTCCAGTTGAGATCTATTTTGTGTATTTGATCCAACATGTATACTTTTTTCTGAGGTAAAAAGTTTTGTGCTTGATCTTCCCAAATGTAAGCTTCGTAATTTTTCTCTAGATAGGAAAAGTTTTGTTATTTAATATGGAAACCTTCTCTAATTTGTATTTTTATGAGAACTATCATAAGAAATTAAACAAAATTAATATATTCGAATATTTCAATATATTCAGACAGATTTGAGGAGTGCACTCATTACACATGTGGCCAAATAAACTCTTGTCTTTCATTTTGAATTATACTTTTGAGTATGAGACTACATTCAGACTTTCATTGGTTTAACACTTCGAGTATTTGGACTTCGGCTTTTTATTGATCTATCGCTCCGTTTTAATTTTGGACGTATTGTATATTATAATATATTAATATTTATTAAGCATTCAGCTCAAATTTTCATTGTTTATTATCCTTTCAAATTAGTAGGTTACGGATACATTGAAGGGAGCTCGGATGTGGACTTTGATAGAAGTTTTGTTTATATTTGGTAAGTATTGGCTTTGTATTAGAAGTGCATTTGTAATAGATGTATGCTGGTCTTATTTGGGGGACAAATGAAATGATAATTGTATGTTGTAGATGAAACGATAATTGTATGTTGTCCTATTGGGAGGAGATAGTATTATTTGGATATTTATAGCGTTTGGTTTGTTATGGATTGGGATTTTGTTTGTATTGTGAGTTGCCACTTTTCCTTATAGACTTTTGAACAAGTTATGACTAGTTATTTATTCATATGAGTAGTTTGAAAAAATCCTATAAATGATTGGTATTTTTGTTTGTAATAATTGTAAATGTCAAGATTGTTTGGATATATTATCAAGTAATGCCTGGATTTCAGTTTTTGGTTTATTTAAAATTTTATTTTGTGGGCTGTAATTTCTCTTAATTATTTGGGGACCTACTTCGGTCCAGAGTTGTGACAGGTTCTCCTTTTGAGGAATTAATGTCATATACTAACTGCCACATTTATGAACGTAAGCTTAGTAAGTGGCTTATCAAATAATAGCCTAGGATTGACAAGGCCCTTGTCAGTTGTAGGTCAATGGAGACCATTTAGCTAGATTATCAGATCTACAAGTGCTTTGCTTGTAAATTGGTCATTTAGGTGGGACAACCTTCCAATGCCTTTCCTCTTGAAGAACTTGGCTCCCAAGACGTGTTTCTACAGGTTGATATCTAACAAACGGTCCCTGATAGGCATCTCTTAGTTGGATAGCTTCCACACGGAATGACTCTCTGTAATCCAGTCTCCAAGGAACCCATCAGCTTTCACGCGGCTCCTTAAGGCATTTACTCAGCAGCTCAAATCCTATAGATATAGATTCTCCGAGTATCTTGGATTTAAATCTTACTGTTTATTTATTGAACCCTTCATGAGTGAATAGTTCAAGACTTCACCCTCATTCAATCCCACGCTCAACAAATAATTAAACCCCCCCCCCCCAAAAAAAAAAAAAACAATTTAGGGGGATAAAAGAGGTGAAAGTAGAAATTTTATGCCACCTTCTCTTTACTAAAACTCTCTATCAAAGTGAGGATATCAATTTCCCTTTCCCATCCCCTCCTTTTCATTCTCTTCCCTTTCCTTCCCTCCCTCCACCTTCCACGGAAAAACAAATCCAAATGACTATAAGTGTTCAATAATTATATCAATAAATCAAATGTAGTTAAATATAATAAATAAGGAATATTATGATATAAAAATATACAAATAAGTTGTACAACTAATACAAATCCATTTTAAATTAGAATATTAATTGAAAATATGACATAGTTATTTTGCATTACTGATATGTTAGCATGAAAATTCATTTAATATATATCTTAATTTGCTTTTTTTTTATTATGGATTGGGTATTATTTTTTATTAAGGATATTATATATTTTTTTAAATTTAGATATTACTATCTTTTAAATTGGGTTACTTATATATATTAAGATACATATAATATCCTTTTAAAATAATAAAAATAAAATAGATTTTTTAATTTGATAATTTTGATTCTGATGGGGACGGTTAAAATAGACTAGCCTAGAAAGGCAGTCAGCCTAGAAGAAGTGCGGCCTGCTAGCCCAGAGGACAGTCAATGTCTCAATTGATCAGAGATGACTCTCAAACGATTGGTGGTAGCCCAAACCAGATATCACGTCCCGCATTCTTATATCATTATACATACAAATTATCCATAATTCAATACTATTAGTTGTTAATATCTAAGGCTGAACGTATGCCTACCCTATTTTATATTATAATTATCAACATACACAGGATCCAAAATACAATATCGCCTTAACAGTGGCTCTAACATCCAATCCACAATAAAATGGTGTCAACCTCATAATAAGGAAAGATACCAGCTAAAAATCTCAAACTCATCACGAAATAATCTGCCAAAATATAAAATATAACCAATACATTTACGGAGGTCCTAACATCACCATAACATCATACATGATTCAGAACTTAGAAATTTACCACTTATACATCATTAAAGGCTACTAAAATTCTAAGTATAGTAAAATTAAAATTTTCTTCTTTAATCTTATTCATCATGTTTGAACTCCTGCAAAGTATTTGAAGGAAAAGAAAATAATAAGAGAGTATGTCAAATACTCAATAAGAACATAATGATCAAGGACATGCATATTCTTATAAAAAAATACATCATATAGAAAAATAGGTATCATGATGCATGTAAAAATATATATATACTTTTAAAACCTTTTCATGATGTAATTGACTTTTTTTTTGGTACATAATTCTTTTTACTTGTTGGTACTTTTTACCTTTCTTATCTTGAGGAACCATGACTAGTAGGCCTTACAAGATAATGAAACGTTTGACCGATGTCTGAATTGTATTAGTCCACACAATTAAAAGGCCAAAATCGCACATTGTAGTGATACTTCTTCCTTATTTACATCCCGATGATAGAATTGATTGTATTCAATCTAAACAAATCAAAAGACTTATCTTCCCTATTTTTATCCTGAAGATAAGATGGTACTACCTATTGTCTCCCATTAGACAGGATCAAAATCACAAAATGATACTTATTAAGATAACGATCTATATTATAATATTTTAAGACCTGTCAAAGAATACTATCCGCTAAAATAAATCCTTGGTTCAGTTTCCTTTACTTTTTTAAACTTTTTTAGTGAAAACCTCTTCTTCTTCTTTTCTTAATTTTCTCATCTTAAAAAAATTTCTTATAAGGTCATAATAAACCTCCACTCTTGCAAAAACTTGACATATACATACAAAAAATCTTATTATCGAGTACCATAAAAATATCTAAGTGCCGAAATAATTTTTTTAAGAGACATATTAAATGGCTTCCGGTGCATTATCCATTAAATTTACTGATTTGCCAACCAGTTCATGGACTGACTTTGCCATTTTAATGAAATTATTTTTATTTTATCACGTGAACCAATTTATTATATATCAAAAATAGGTTGGCCAGTTCACTTGAATATTTTACATGCCTGAACCGGCCCACTCATTCTTTTGAAGATCCAAGGGCTGAACTAGTTTTGCTGAAACCGGTTCCTCATCCGATTTCAGCAGCTGATTCACCCCATAATTAATCGATCCACTTGATATTTGGTTAGTTTTCCATCTTAATATACTATATATGATTGGTTCACCTATGAAAATTCAGCTGGTTCACTCAGATTTGGTAGAAATGCCAAATTGGTACAGCGGTCGGTTCACTGGCGAGCTCTAATGTTTTCACCGATTCAGTGGGCAAATCACCACGAAAAATTAATTTCCATACATTTTCAGAATTAGTATAAAATTTTGGAGTGGCTCATATAAAGTTTCTATTTTTATTCTTACTCGATTCAAAATTATACTCTAATTTTTTATACATAACTCTTTTTCTGGCTGGTTCAGTGACACTTTCTTTTCTTTGGGTTGGATCGGTCAGCTTTTATATGATAAATTTATGCCAATTTTATGAAATATTATCGATTGATTAAAGTGTCATATATAATTTTTGTAGAGCCTGAATTGGCCAAAAACGTGGTGAAAATGGGAGCCAAATTCAACACCAGTGATTGCCCTATTTCCAACTAGTTCAGTCTGCTAGTATCCATTATTTCAATTGACCCGATCGGTTTTATGGAAAATACTTTTTTCAAAGAAATATGGTAATTCAGTTAAAATCTTAAAATATATTTAGTAAAAAGTTTATGGTTGAATCGACCAAACAAAGTATGAAAAAATTCAGACATCAGTAAGGTGCAGTAGAGTTTAGCAACAGAATTATATTATGACATATTGCTAAACTTTTCCTATTCTAGTATAGATTCGTGAGAATTTTAAGTATTGGACCGACGATACTTCAAGATAAGGTCAAATCAAAGAAAGAGAGGAGTTCTTAACTGATTTAATGTCGAATAATTTTAGAAATTTCTACACCAAATTGTCAGCCCTTCTCTCGATTCAGCTTTCCTCTCTCGTTTGGCCCCTCTTTTCTCCCTTTTCTCTCTCTATTTTTTTTCCAATTCGTTTTGTAGAATTATATATATATTAGTCCACTAAAATGATGATTCATTGGTTGATTATTTTGGTATTGCCACTTGCCCCATAAGGTGAGAATTCTTTAGCTACCCAAGGAAGACTTGCCACATGCATGGAGGTGAGTTATTGGTCCCTCATTAAGACACTTGTTGGAACTCTATTTGTGGTTAATTTGTGCTATATTTATATTGGTTTTAAGCCATAAAGTGCGGTGTGTTCCTCCATTTATTTGGCCATGTAATTTATTTTTTATTCAATTAAAATTAGTGGGGTGTTAGAGAAGGGTGTAGGGTGTGCCGTGTCCTTCTTTTCTTTCTTCACTTCCAAAGTTTTATTAAGTGATGGGTCATGAAAATGTGACATCTGTCCCTCAACAAGTATTAAAAATTTGATTGTTAATGGTGTAATAAAATTAGCTTAATTTATTAAGTTGGCCGGCCCCACCTTGATTTTCCAACTTCCACCAATTTTTCTAAGTATATAAAATTTTATATAGCTGCTATCGGATCCTTCTAATTATCATTTCGATCATAATTTTTAATTAGCTCATTGTTCAAAAATTTTAGCAACTTTCAAGCTGCTTTTGGGTCCGCTGAACAACTAATTTAATTAACCGAAACTTGCTCAGTTACAAACCGAGTCTAGCAATTGAGAATTTGTTAGCCGAATTACTTCATTATCGTTTATTCTATCTTTTATTAACTGGAATTGAAGTCAATTTTATCAAATAAATTTTTACCGTATTTCGGTGTGAGTTCCTGATTTCTGAATTTTTACCATTTATTGATCTTAATTTTATATAAATTAATTTTAACTTACCGAATTATGTGTCATGGAATCTCAATCCTTACACCAAATATGGCCCATGACCCCATTCCTGTGCGCGAGATATTACCTACCTTAACTAGACATGATACGGAATGTTTTCCCAAATCACAATCTCTCCTAGAAAGGAAGTCTCCAACTCAGTATATCTCCTATGATGGAAACCCCGACATTTACCGTGTGTGTCATCTCCACAAGGAAGCAAGGAATCCCTCCGATCGATTTTCGGTTGCCCTAAATAGCACAAGTATTTCCTTAATGGATGGATGGAATCTCCCCCAGGCAGCTGACAACCAGCCTTGCCGCCCAAGAAATGGCGGTGAGGTTCCCTGGCTATAAAAAGCTCCCAAGAACAGCTCCAGAGGACATGCCCTCTTCGGTACTCAAATTGACACAAGCGATCCCACTCTTGAACAAGTCCCCAAGCATCGTACTCTCTTCCCATTACTCTCTCTCCGTCACCCGAGTGTCCAGAAAAGCCTCTCTCCACGGATGCAACATCACCAAAAGTCACTCTCCATGGGCACACCACCACCAAAGCAGCTCCATGCTGAGCGTCACCTCTAAGTAAAACTCATAAATCCATTTTCTGTATCATTTTCAGTAAATTCTGTCTTTACATTCTTTATTTTGGAAGAAAGATCACTAATTTGAGTGTCGAAATATAAATTAGGTAGTGAGTCCCACAGTTTTTCTCTGATGTCTTATCTTTCGTTATGGTGTGTAGATCCAAGCAAAGGAGTTTGAAGATTGGGTCCTACGTCCATTCGAACCCGAGACTGAGCTATACCCAAATCTATCAAAGACTTGAATTCATGACTCATCAGATTCAAATCTCTTTGTTTCTCCTTCCTTATAATTTTAGATTAATTTAATAGTTGGACTAACTTAAAGTGAAATAAGTCAGTGAGAACAAGAAAAATTAGGCTAATAAAATATTCATTATAATTTCAATTTATAAAAGTTTTGAAAATTTTATGAAAAGTTTTTATAATGAGGGTTTTATACCTTTTATAAAGATAAAACTTATCAAATTTTTAGGTTTATTTTTAAGTAAATTATTATATTTAAATTATTTTTTAAATAAAAACTAATTATGGTTAGAATTTTAAAATTATTTAATTATAATTGTTTTTCAGACAATATGCTAATATTTTTAGATGATGGTTTCCTTTTGCAAAGGATTTGTTTGGATTGAGTCATTTCATTCTTATCTGTCCAATAATAGATAAGTTTGGACGATAAAAGCTTATCACAAATGCCATGTGGTTGTCATAGAAAATTGTTAGCCTTTGACATGCAATTAGACAACATATATTGTGGACGATAAAAGCTATAGCTTGCATGTCATGTGACTATTAGCATTCCATGAAGACTCTGTTGACCACCGCTTGGTTCTTTTTATCTTCAATTATCTATTTGATCCCCGTGTAACTTTCGGGTTATGAGTATCGTTTGTGAGTTGGCCTACGCATTGCTGAATGAAGAATAGCATCGTACGAAAGATGTCATGTCCATTATGCATTCATATTATCCCGATTGATAATTAGATAATGACGGTTATTTTAACTTTGTACTTACGCATGGAGGATCTTTCAGCCACATTTAGAGATTGTTGTGTGGTATAGTTTGATTTGGGCATCTTGAAGATTTTGTCTCAGTCATCTACTTCAATGGTTGGTGATTTATACGAGATTGAGTACTATAGATTAGGTCCATATTTTCATTAGTTGCAATTAGACTTGTATGTTCTCCATAGTTGCAATATCACAGATCTCGAACAGGTTATAATTTGTTTATAATTGGTTGGGTTGATTAGTTGCCATGTGGCGCTAAGGGCCGATGTGATATTGAGAATATTGTTAAAGGAAAAGATTAGCCGAATTACCTCCTGATCGTTAAATTAATGGCAGCTGTGGAGTCGTGCCAAGGATTGGCACCCAATTTGAGGACTCTGTATGGAACCAGTGAAGTATCGACTAAATATTTTGCCGTGAGGTGCTTCAATACTTTTGGGATGGCCTCATTGATGAATTTCTAAAATTGAAAGGGTGTGTGCACCCTATTTGAGAATCGTATCTTGAATTGAGAAAGACGGTTAGCCGTGTGCTCAAATATGGAAGGAATAGGGAGAAGTGTCATGTTGGACTTGTGGTTTCTCCGATATCATGAATGCTATCCCTTAGAGTTTGGAGCGATTGTTTATTCGGGAAGGATTGGTTGATGTCTCGAAAGTGTGTGACTTTCTTGGGTCTAGCTAAACCCGAAAGGTTAATCCGATAAGTGCTTCTCAAAGATTGCAGCGCTGTGAGGTGTTTGACTTGGAGATGACCAATATCCGTCAGTATTGGTCGTGTGAGAGTAGTATTCAAAGGATTAAGAATTAGTTGTCGACCTTATTGTTTGGATTAACCCATGATGGGTCTAGTAAGTCATAATAGAATGTGATCCTTTTAAAGAAGTGCTAGGATTGTATTTCTCGTGACCTTGTATAAGTAGTTATCCTTGGTTAAGAGGGTGTAAAGCCAATGATCAGAATTACCCAACCCATAGTTTAGGGTTAGCCATTGAGCTCCTTACTTTGAGGATTGATAGGTATCACTGATGGAAATAGTCATTGTCTAAATGATTCTAGAGGACTGAAAGGTTGTCTCATCGGAAGAGATGGCCATACGACCGTGCAAACGGGTTAATCTGCTTGAGGATTAGAAGGTATGTTTTGATATCCTTCAAGGAAGGTGAGTAGTATTGCTAATAATCGGACACTGGGAATTTTCGGCTAGGATATGTCTGGAGGCTCAATGTGAGATGTTTTAGGATGAATCTTGAGTTGCTCCTAATATCTAAACAGAAAGGGAGTGCTTTGTCTTTGGTTCTAAGGCAGAGAATTGCCTACTTAGTAGAGAGGTCATAGAATTATAAAATGAGAAGTCTTCACCATTTCAGTTTTGAGGATATTAGGGCAGCAAGAATTATAGTATTGTTGGGCAATTGTGAAATTGCTAGACTAGGATTCTGAAATCCCGATCCCAAAATATGATAATTTAAAAGTAATTAAAATAATAATAATCAAGATGAGGATAAATATACATGGGAGAATGAGTTTCGAAAGTGAAAAGAAAGGAAACCGGGCTGCTGTATACTAATATGCTGCCCAATAGCACGGTGCCTGCCACGCCCTCGGCGCGGCAGCATGCGCAAAAAATCAGTAAGGCCCCACTTGCTGCTCACTTGAGGTGCTCGAGCGAGGCCCTGGCCAAGAGCTGGCACTCGTTGCGTGCCTGCGGCGTGTTCGAGCGCAGGCGCGATTTTTCCCCAGTGACTGATTTCGTTTTTGTTATAAAAGGAGAAGGGAAAGGTTTGGGGGGCTCGAACGACAGTAGCACGAAGGAGGAAGGAAAGGAAAAGAGAAGAGAAAGGATTCTTCACCAATTTTCATCCGATCAAAGTGAGGAAAACGGTAAATTGGGTGAAGCCAAGTGTATTTTGGACATTATTTTTCGTTTTTACCACTTTTTGTTATCTCTAAAATGGTATTCATACTCTAAAATCATCTTACTCCATATTTAATGTAAAAAAAGCATGTTTCTTATAACTTCTTGGTTAGATTTTGTATATACATGTGATTATTATGAATTGTGGCTTCAATTTTATGTTTTGGCTCACGTTTTGTATTCGTTTTGTGTTCAGATGTTTTGTGGAAAACCCTAGCTCGAAAATTTAGGGATTTTTGGTTTAATTGTATGATTTTGTATATGTATTGTGATATATGACTTTAATTTCATGAATAAGCTTGTATTTGGTGTTCGATTTAAGTCCGGAAGCTTTGTGTGAAACCTTAGAACGAAAATTAGAGATTTTGGTGTTTAAAATCCTTAAATCTTGATATGTGAAGGTTTATTTGTGAAAGATTATTGCTCATGCTTTGATTTTTATTTGAAAATTTTATATGAAATTGTGTTGTTGAATTACTGCGGACTTTTAAAGCTATCTTAAAGGTTATTTGTATAAATCTGACTGACCTATTGAGGTACGATGAGTTAAAAGCTAAGAAATAAGTGGAAAGGCATTTCTAATTCTATTAATTATGACTAAGAACTAATATACGGTTAGATAAGGTTCTCCGACATGCCTTAAAACGTTATGGTGGTAATCAAGGATAATTTCGTCCATAGAGTTATACGTGGTCTACCCCTCCTCCGGGTGTTAACCTAGGGGGTAGAAATTCTATATCTGACCTGCCTTTGGGAGGTAATTCTAATTTGATCCCACTAGAAGGGATACTTGTATTCTATTTCTGCATTTAGATTGTGTGGAATGAATACAATTTACTTCGATTATTCGCCCACTCGGCTAATAGGGTTTACTAGTTTGGTCTTTCGGATAGTAAAGTTGGATTTCTAGAATTTATAGAGTTTGATTCTGATTTCTTATTTCTGATGCATGTTATACTGATTTATGCTTTCTTCTATTTCATTATATGTCTTTGTTCTTCGGATAATTTCATAATTTTGCTTATTTGTACATATGTCTTGCACGAAAGCATTACACTTGCATGTTTTTATGATACACTATTGGATTTCGGCTCACTCTTCTATTTTTTTCCTTCTAGATGAGATCGTAGAGCTGTTACTCAACGAGAAAGAGTAAAGAGAGGGTTTAGCTAAAGAAGCCTTGAGAACATTTGAAGTCTTTTGAAGCATCTTTTGAAGCATCTTTTGAAAATTTGTAGATGGGATTTTATGTATTTACAGTCATGGCATATTGTGTTTTATGATGGATGTATGTTTTATACTTTCGCAGGTTGACTCGTAGTGATAGTTGCTTCTCCATTATTGTTTATTGGAGATTTGTTTTGCTATGGTCCTAGATGGCATCTCCTTACATCCAATACGGTAGTTAGAAGTATTATGTTAGAGCCATGGATGATATGCAATTATAGTCCTGTGTATGAGTTGTAGGGTAAATTATGATATTTAAATAGTTATGTGCTTGTACGGGTTTATTTTACACAGATTATATTTTTGGTTTTTTGTCCAATTACAGAAGAAATTTTGCCAAAATTTTTATAGATTATTATATTTAAACTAATGGGTCATTAGTATGTATGTGTCATTAACGGAGGGTCTTAAAGGATATGACCCGTTCCGTCACACATGGTATCAAAGAAAGGAGATGCCTTAGGATTTATTTGAATTATCTACGGAAGCTTAGAATCGACTAAGATTGATCGAACAAGTAGACAAAGACTTAGAATGGCTAAATTAGGATGGAAAATCCCAGGTGTTCTAATTTGCATAAGTTGGAATTGGTTTGAGCTAGGACTTAGTGATTAAGTTGATTGATATTGATTTCAGGCTTAGGCTAATCGATTTGGGTTTTAGGTTCAGGTTAATCCATTCTAAGGCTAAGGTAAGATAGGGATAGATAGGAATAAATGAAATGCTTGAGGGCTAACCTTTGGATTTCTATTTGAATGCCTTGATTAATTTTAGCCCTCCCTTTAACCTGATTTCCTGAGGCCTGAGGCTTGTTAATATTGTGATTGCTTTTGGTTATAGGGTATAATATGGCTAGTGAACAATGAGGAAGAAAGACTACTGCTAGTACTCTCAAGGATCGGGCGGCTAGCTACCTAAATCTATTGGGAAGAATGTAAGTGTGTTAGAATCAATGAAGCAGCGTCATATGGCTCCGGTTCCTACACTAGAGCCTGACTCAACGGCATATGAGAGGTTTGCGGCAAAGAAGGCATCTAAATTTTTGAGGGAACCAGATACAGTAAGGCCAGAGATTTGGATTCAAAAATTGAAGAAACTTTTTGCAGTCATTCAATGTTCTAATCGCGAAAGGGTTGCCTTTACGACTTATAAATTAAAAGGAGATACCGATGATTGGTGGTTGATGAAGAAAAGGACGTTGGGTTTGCTCGGCGAGGAAATTTCTTAGGAGATGTTTGAAGAGACCTTTTGAGAAAGATATATTCCTTCTAGCCTCCAAGATTGGAAAGAAAAATCTTTTATGCAGCTTAGGTAAAGAATCTGCACTGTAGCAGAATATGGCACAATGTTCATTGAATTATCTCGCTATACGCCTTTTGTTAGGGGAGATGAATTGAGGATAGCCAAGAAGTTCCAACAAGGGTTAAAAGATAAGATTAAAAATTAGTTAGTGACTCAGAAGTTTCAAACTTATATTAGGGTTCTAGATAGGGCTCTGATATTTGAGAAAGAACTTGAAACTCAGAAATCTTTGGGTAAGAGGGTGGTCAGTTAGGTGAATCTCAATAAAGAATTCGATTTGGGATATCTGAAATCTACTAAGAAGATAAAAGTGTCTGGTAAAGGGAAAGGTAGCATTGGAATTCAATCAGTGTCAGATTCCCAGACGTCAGTGATGTATTGTAATCATTGTGGAAAGAGACATTTGGGAACGACTTGTTTTAAAGTAATGGGGGCTTGTTTTAATTGCAGTCAGTAAGGCTACCTGGTCAAGAATTTCCCCTATCTAAGAGACTAGGAGCAAAGAAACCTACTAACCCGGCTAAAGCACTTGCAACGATAGTTCAAGATGCTAAGGTACCCCCATAAGTGGATGGAGGTATTTTTTTTATTTATGGAATTTTGATTTCTATTTTATTTAGATAAGGATTATGTATTCTCTTGTTTCCTAATTGCGTGTGATGTCACATTCACCCTAAGGATTCTGTATGCTTTGTGAATTTTAGAGATTGTAACAAGCAATTAGATGAGTATTCGATTGGAAAAAGAAATACTTGATTTATTTGATCTGTATGGCGAATAAATGAAACTAATGATCTGGAATCGATTTATGGGTGATGCGAATCCTTTTGGAATTAAAATGGTACTCAAGGATGTTGGCGTAAATTGTATCGAGGGAACATGATACCATGTAATTAGGATGTGAATTCTGAATAATAGGCAAAGTCAATCGAATTAATGGTAGGTGTTGAGTCTAATTAGAAAATGGGACTGCCCTTTTGAAGTTGGTAGGTGGTTGTTCGAGAATCTAGCTATGGAAGTTTCAAGGATATATATATATATATATGTTTGTTTGTAGGAAAAGACCAAACTGACTTATTTTAATGGGCGAATTAGAGACGGATTGAAATTGACATTTGTCTCTAAGGATTTGTATAGAATTGAAGGAGCATCGGGTAGAAGCCATTGAGAAGGCCTTGGGGCCTCCGAAGAGTAGGATTAATTAATGGGCTAAGGTAAGTTAGCACAGATGGTAATTCCCTTGAGAAAGATTGAAATTTTATTATTCTTGTATCAATAGGTAACTACCCACAAGCAAAGTAGGGGAGGAGTCCATGGTTTGAAATTACTTCACTCGTAATTGAGATTTTGTGATGAGGTCTTTGTTTTGAGGATTTGTAGATAGATGCCCTTAGGGTAAGTGGGAGTGGTATCCCTAGTAAGAATTACTCTTCCACTAGTCGAAATTAGCAATTGGAAGTTTCTGTTTGAGATTTTGGGGTATTGTCTTGGCAGATAACTTTGTCTAATAAATTAAGGGTCAGAATGGTTATGTTGTGACGGAAGTTGACCTTGGAATTTGCAAGTGGATAGGCTTGTCTAAGGATTATGTTGATGGATGGACTTCGGTATTTTAAGGGAAAACAAGCATCAGTAGTAGTAGTGGATGTTAATGGTCTATAGACTTGACATGTCTTCGGTATTTCATAAGAGATGTCAAGATGCATCGCGAGTAGGCCCATATTGGGGTACTAGGATGTTGCAAACCTAAATTAGGAGGCAGAATCGTAATTGAAATATTGGAATCCTAAAATTTTAAAATAAGAAACCCTTATGGTTGTATTTCAGGATACTTAGAACGATTCCCTCATTGTGAATTATAAAGGACATGTCCGGAGATAATTGGTAGACTCATCGGTATGCTAGCGAGATCTCGACGTTTCTAGCATTCGGGTTTTAAGATTTAGGTGATAACCTAGAACTATAGCAAATCCTTGGGAGACTGTTATTATAAAAGTTTCTAATCTGACGGTAGGTTGAGGAATTTTGGGCTTTGCCTTCGTGGTATCGATATCTTGGGACTTTAAATTATAACTGCTGAATAACCTAAGTTCCCTATATGAGCCAATCACTATAAATTGTAAGAAGATCTAAGGATGTAGTTGATGAGGCTAGGAGTGAATGGCCATGTATTTCGAGGACATGTAAGAATTTATTAAATTTCTACTAAACCTATGACGGAATGGATATTTTTTTTTTGTCCTCAAAAGCTTACGTCAAACAGATAACATAATTAACGGTCTAAACATAAGGCAAGACTTCTACGAAATTTCGTGAGTCTTCTTTATGGCGGATGAAAACCCAAAAATACAATTCTGTATAATCATCCATTACAAGCACACATCTATCCATTATCCACAATCTCCTACAACAAGCATACACAGGATCACAAGTGTCATCCATGGCACAAATCCGTAAAAACAAACATTAGCTACGCTAACAGTTTAATAACGAGATGTCGTCTAGGACCTGCACAGTAAATCAAGAGTATATAGTGGAAGTAAATTAATAACCTGCAGAAGCATAGCTTTTTCTTTTTACAGGCATACATATCATATGCTTTTTATACAAAAATCCACATGTTCTAGAACATCAATAACCATAAGAGCAGTATACAAAAATCACGTTTCTAGCTAAGCCTTTACATCCACAAGCTCTTCAAAAACGGCTCCACAATGCTCTATGTCCTCAAAAGCCTTTAGAAGCTTCCCTTGGTTTACTCCTTTTCATCAGGTAATAGCTCTACTGTCTCACCTGAAGGAGAAAAAAATACTAAAATAGTGAGTCGAAGCTCAGCAAGGTACATGCATATGAACTGTAAAATGGTTATGCTAAAACGATTATATAACCATGTAGAACCAGAACGTTTAATCAAAACATCATCTGAAAAAACAGTAAAGGCACACTATAACGATATCAAACCTCATACTTCATAAATTAGTACGCTATAGACTGTAAAATAATAAACTGTAAACTTTGACAATACATGGTAAAACTGAAAACAATACCCTATCATATTTTCACTGTATTTATCATTATCATCATTTCTTGTAATATAGCATATCGGTAAAACGATGAAACGTGACACTTCATATTATTTTCTCCTTGTACAAGCCCCGAGGACAGCTATCATTACCTCCTTGTACCAAGCCCCTAGGACGGCTATCATTCATCTTTTTATCAAAAACCCCTTTTTTGAAGTCAGACTTTCACAATTTACTTTCAGCTAACTTCAAAGTACATGAAAATTTCGTCGACCACCTGTTCTAATGGGGAAGAAAGTCTTAACCACCTGTTCTTTGACTGCCCTTTCTCCTCGACCGTCTGCGACTCATGCGCCAGAAGGCTGGTATTAATTGGCCATACCATGACTGGCATTCCAATATCCTATGGGCTGCCAACAGATGGAAAGGCAAAAACCTCAAAGCTCGCTCCTACAGGCTCTCCCTTGCGGCCTCTGTTTATTTCATCTGGAGAGAGAGAAATCAACGAGCCTTTAAGGATTCTGCCTGTAGTGAAACCCAGCTGGCTTTCTAGATAACAAATGCGGTGAGGGGCAAACTGGAGTCAGCCCATCTTACTGATGCCCGTAAAGACAGATCGGTTTTGAGTAGATGGAACATCCCCCTTGCGGCCTTGAGATCGGGTGCAGTCATCTGATCTTTTTGGGCTTGCTGTTGTGGTTCATTACCCTTGCTTCGAGGAACTTCGGATTCCGGAGTTCTTTTCTTCAGTGGTGTTTTTTCACTTTTGGCGGAGTAAATTGTATCCGGAGCTGAAATTTGCGTAGGAAAAAAAAAACCCTCTTTGCCCTTGCTTTTGGGAATTTCGAAATCCGCAGTTTCATTTACCGGCCCTATTTTTTTCACTTCTTGGCGGAGTGATTTGAATCCGGAGCGAAAATTTGCGTAGCCTGAATCCGATGCTGTTTTCTCTCTAGGCCGGACTGCATTTGAAAAAAAAATAAAATAAAATAAAAATAAAAATAAAAATAGAAAAAAAAAAAAAAAACTTTTTTGATCCTACCTATCGGGTTCTCCAGAATCCAAAGTTCTTTTGCTCGTGCTAGTTTCACTTCTTTGTGGAGTGCCTCGTTCCGGAGCTGTTGGTCTCCGGAATCCGGAGTTCTTTTGCTGGTGCTGTTTTTTTTCACTCCTTGGCAGAGTGAATTGTTTCCGGCGAGGGCATTTTGTCTTTGCTTTTGGGAACTCCGGATTCCGGAGTTTTTTTTGCCGGTGCTATTTTTCTGCTTCTTGGAGGAGTGTTTTGTATCCGGAGTTTGGTTGACTCTGGAGCTATTGAGGACTCCGGAATCCGGAGTGCTCTTTTTTTCTCATTTTTGAGTGTTTTCTCCTCCAAAAAAAAAATCATTTTGACTTTGCCTTTGAGAACTCCGGATTCCAGAGTTCCTTTTGCTGGTGCTGTTTTCCACTGCATGGCAGAGTGTTTTGTATCCGGAGCTGTTGGATTGACTCCGGAACTGTTGAGGACTCCGGAATCCGGAGTGCTCTTTTTTCACATTTTTTAGTGCATTCTCCTCAAAAAAAAACATTTTGCTTTTGCTTTTGGGAACTCCGGATTCTGGAGTTCCTTTTGCCGGTGCTGTTTTCCGCTACATGGCGAAGTGTTTTGTATCCGGAGCTATTGGATTAACTCCGGAACTGTTGAGGACTCCGGAATCCAAAGTGTTTTTTTTCTCATCTTAGAGTGCTTTCTCCTCAAAAAAAAAAAAAAAAAGGCTGGATCGTTCATCCCATTTTGAACGGAGCATCATTGTTAAAGCTTCCAGAGTGGATTTGTGCAGGAGTTTTTTTAGACTCCTTGGACGGAGTGGATTAGCTGGGGTGAGGTGGCTGGAGTGTTTACCTCATTTTGGACGGAGCGTCTTTATTAGTGATTCCTGTGTGAATTTGTACTTTTTCTGGAGTGTTTTTTTTGTCGCCTTGGACGGAGTGTTTGTCTAACCTTGGACGGAGTGAAATTTGCTCTCTTTGGACGGAGTGATTTTGCTCGCGCTTCTGGAGTGCATTTTTTCGGAGTTTTTTTTGGAGTGCTGTTTTTCGCCCTTAGACGGAGTGAATGTTTTTTCTTTTATGGAGTGAGGTGGCTGGATTGATGACCTCATTTTGGACGGAGCGACTTTGTTAGTGCTTCTGGAGTGAATTTTTTCCGGAGTGCTTTCTATGTCCCCTTGGACGGAGTGTTTTGTCTCACCTTGGACAGAGTGAATTTGCTATCTCTGGACAGAGTGATTTTGCTCATGCTTTCGGAGTGCAATCTTCCGGAGCACTTTATTGTCTTCTAGACGGAGTGGTTTGTCTACAAGGTCCGGTTGGATTTTTTTACATTTAATGTAATCGAATATTTCTGTAATTTTATTAATGTCTTTTTCTATGTTTCTTTTTCCAAGTCGGTAAAGCACTTGGTAAAAAACATAATTCCCTATACATCTTATTTTAATTTAATACAATTAATTACTTACCAAAAAAAAAATTTGTCGGTATAGGCTTGTACATATTTTCGAAAACAAACTATACAAGAAGTTGTACATCGATGTCAATTAACTTTCATATAACAGAAGCTACGATCAAAACTCATCAAAACCTCTTCATTTTCGTACATAGGGCTTCGCCAAAACCATCGGACTCAAATCGTTCTCTAACACATGCTTATTCATGAAATTAATTGCCATAAATTCCATGCATATACATTAAATCATGTAATTTACTCAATCTTCACAACATTTTCAACTTAGGGTTTCATCACATGCTTTCCGAGACAAATTGAACACTATTTTCATGCTTATTCACAAAATTGAAGCCAAATCTTGCAATAAACATGGATAAACACAAAATCCAACCGATTAATTGAAGGAAACATGCTTCTTGTACTATAAATATGCATCAATATCATTTTCGTAACATTTCATCAAGTTTAAAGCGCCACTCGGCTGCTTGCTGAATTCGGGTATTTTCTAACTTTTCACTTTTAACTACCACTTTTTCACTGCATGCATAGCCTCTTACTGATATTAATCACCTTAATCACGTCTAGTTATTACGTTTTCGGTTTCGGGTCCTCACACTCTCCCCTACTAAAAAAAATTTTGTCCTCGAAATTGAGTAAAGTACATACCTCAAGGGAACAAGTGAGGATACTTGTTTCAGATCTCCTCTTCATGCTCTCAAGTGGCCTCCTCCTGTGAATGATTCTTCCAAAGCACTTTCACCAGGGGAATGGACTTCGTTCGCAATCCTTGATCCGTTCGGTCTAAAATTTGCAGTGGCTCCTCAATGTAGGACAAGTCCATGTCAATGGACAAAGTCCCGTAGTCAATCACATGCGCTGGATTGTGGATGTACTTTCGAAGTATCGATACATGAAATACATCGTGTACGCCCACAAGAGTCAGTGGTAACACTAACCTGTAGGCTACCTTCCTGACCCTTTCCAGAATCTCAAAAGGGCCAATGAATTGGGGTTTCAACTTTCCCTTTACTCCAAACCGGAATGTGTCCTTTAACGGTGAGACCTTTAGAAACACAAGATCTCCTATCTCAAAACTCAGCTCTATCCTCCGCTTGTCTGCATAACTCTTCTGTCGGCTCTGAGCAACCTTCAAATTATCGTGAATCACCTTAATCTTCTCTGCTGTTTCTTTCACAATCTCAAGGCCCAAAATTCTTTTGTCTCCAGTTTCCTCCCAATGAATAGATGACCTACACTTTCTCCCATACAACGCCTCAAATGGTGCCATGCCGATACTAGCTTGATAGCTGTTATTATAAGCAAATTCAGCTAGTGCCAGATGAGTATCCCAAGTTCCTCCCATCTCCAAAACAGAAGCCCTCAACATGTCCTCGAGAATCTGAATGGCATGCGTTGAGATTGGCCGTCGATCCGAGGGTGATACGCGATCTTGAACTTCACCTGTCCCCAACTCCTTGTGCAAGCTCTCCCGGAACCTCGAGACAAAACGTGGATCTCTATCAGACACTATGGAGGTAGGAACTCCATGAAGCCTCACGATCTCATTCATGTACACCGAGCCATTCTATCACGCGAATAAGTCGTCCTGATCGCCAAAAAGTGGGCTGATTTCGTCAGCCGATCAACTATAACCCACACGGCGTCATGATTCCTAGGAGTCCTCGGCAAACCTGATACAAAATCCATAGCAATGTCCTCCCATTTTCAGCTCGGGATGGGCATTGGCTGTGTGATCCGAAGGCTTCTTCCTCTCAAATTTCGATTCTTTGACACACTAGGCATTTCTCCACATGGGCCATGATATCCCTCTTCATGTTTCTCCACCAAAAAGTCTTTTTCAGATCCTGATACATTTTATTCGTCCCGGGGTGAATTGTATACCGAGACCGGTGAGCCTCCTTTAAAATTTTCTCCTTCAGCCCTTTATCATCCCGTACACATAATCGATCTCTAAATCTCAACACACCATCTGCCCGGATGTTAAAATCAACTCAAGACTCCTTACTCAAATCACTAACAATATCCATGAGAAACAAATCATTCACCTGTTTCTCCTTGACTTCACCAACCTCCTCTGGTTGAATCTGGAAATATGACAGGAGCATCCTATCACCTTTGGCATAGCGTTGGATATCACACTGCTTCAAATAATCCAACATCTCCATCTGTTTGACCTGTAGGTGCGCCACATAGCCCGACGGTGACTCAAGGCATCTGCTACCACGTTGGCCTTTCCTGACTTGTACTGTATTTCACAATCATAATTCTTCAGAAAATCGAGCAATCTCCTTTGCCTCATGTTGAGTTCCTTTTGTGAGAATAAGTACTTCAAACTCTTACGATCGGAATACACAAGGAACCTCTCGTCATATAAATAATGTCTCCAAATTTTCAATGCAAACACCACAGCAGCAAGTTCAAGATCATGGGTAGGATAATTTTTCTCGTACACTTTCAATTATCTAGATCTATATGCCCACGACTTTTACCGTGCTTTGCATCAACACATCCTAGACCCGCCATAGAAGCGTCGCAGCACACCTCAAAGCCTCTAGAGCCCTCTGGAATAATCAACCACTTGGAGCGGTGGTCAAACGATCCTTTAGCTCCTGAAGCTCGAGATCACACTCGTCTGTCCACACAAACTTAGCCTCTTTCTTGACAATCGAGTCGAGGCATAGCAATCTAAGAGAAATTCTCTACAAAGCACTCAATATCCCGCCATACCCCGAAAGCTCCTAACCTCGGTCCACGAGTTGGTCGACTCCCGGCTTATAACAGCCCTCTATTTTCCTGGGATCTCTGAAATGCCACCATCGAAATTACATGTCCCAATAACATCACCTTTTCGAGCCAGAACTCACACTTACTCAGCTTGGCATACAGTCTCTCATCGCGGAGCACCTGAAGTACCTTCCTCAAATGAATTTCGTACTCCTCATGATCCTTTGAGTAAATCAAGATATCATCAATGAATACCCCCATAAATTTATCCAAGTACGGCCTGAAAACCCTATTCATCAAATCCATAAAAGCAGTTGGAGTATTTGTAAGGCCAAAAGGCATAACGAGAAACTCATAATGGCCATAACGTGTCCGAAAAGCTGTTTTAGTCACATCCTCCGGCTTGATCTTTAGTTGGTAATAACCGGACCTCAAATCAATCTTGGAAAACATTCGAGATCCCTGCAACTGATCAAATAAGTCATCAATGCGCGGTAGATGGTATTTATTTTTAATCGTGATCTTATTCAACTCATGATAGTCAACACACAACCGTAAAGACCCATCTTTCTTCTTTACAAACGACACCGGTGCACCCCAAGGAGATACACTCGGTCTGATAAAACCCTTGTCTAACAGCTCCTGTAGTTGCAACTTCAACTGCTTCAGTTCAGCCGGAGCCATATGATAAGGGAATTTAGAAACCGGACTAGCACTAGGAACAACAACAATCTCAAACTCAACTTCCCGGTGTGGAGGCAATCCAGGTAACTCCTCTGGAAATACATCCTCAAAGTCACAAACAACCAGGATGTCCTTAGCCGGCACACTATGACTTCCAGTAGTGCAGGCATATGCCAAATAAGCTCTACATCCACCACTCATCAAATGCTTAGCATGTAGAGTAGAGATCAATATAGGCACCCCCTTTTTCTTAATGCCTTGAAAGAAAAAGGGCTCCATCCCAGGAATGTTAAAACAAACCCGCTTCAGAAAACAGTCAATACTGGCATGGTACTTGGTCAGCCAATCCATCCCAATGATCACATCAAAATCACCCATGTCTAACAACACTAAATCCACAACCAAATGGTTCCCATTCACCTCAGCCATACATTCTGGATACATCACATCAGTAACCACAGATGATCCGGTGGGAGTACTCACAGATAATTCACAATCCAAAATACATGAGGCAGATACGATACAGCATGCAAATTGTAGAAAAATAAAGGAATGGGTTGTAGAGTCCCACATCGGATGGGGAGGTGAACGAAGCGTGCCTTATAAAGGGCATGGATACCTCTTTCATTGTGGACGCGTTTTGGGGGCGGTGGACTCCGTCTGCCAGGAACAAAACCGTGCGGGCTGCGTGTTGGCCTGGGACGCCGTAAGTTCCCCCAGCCCAAAGAGGACAATATCCACAGTGCGGATGCACCGGGGACGTTACAGATGGTATCAGAGCCGGGATTCGATCCGGTGTGCCAGCGGGGACGCTGGGTCCCCAAGGGGGGTGGACTGTAGAGTCCCACATCGAATGGGGAGGTGAACGAAGCGTGCCTTATAAAGGGCGTGGATACCTCTTTCATTGTGGACGCGTTTTGGGGGCGGTGGACTCCGTCTGCCAGAACAAAACGTGCGGGGCCGCGTGTTGCTTTGGGGCCGTGTAAGTTCCCCGACCTGGAAGTGGACAATATCCACAGTGCGGATGCACCGGGGACGTTACATGGGTAGACCCCGAGTCAAATAATATGGATGCAGAAACTCCACAAATAGAAAGGGTACCTTCCATAACATTCGGAGATACCTCCGGATCTTGAATAAATCCACTGCGAAGGCCCTTTGTCCAACAAAGAGGCTTCTTTCCTTCCTTCTCGGAGATAGCGGCGGTTCCACGAGAATGTGGCGTTGCTTTGTCCACATCCAAAACATGCTCGACATGTTACGGCATTCTTGTCCCGATGTCTCCTCCCTGCAGAAAATCTGATCATCGGCCGATACTCTGGTACGGTCATCGATCGAGCCGGTACAATACTTTTTCCTTTGTCAGCCGATTTAGTCTTCTTGAACGGTTCAGAAGACCCCGCAGCTGATCTGGTACTTACTCCCGCTCGGCTGGCGGTTCTCTTTACATAGAATCTTTCTGTCTCCGTCTCCTTCTCATAGATCACTGCCCTGTCCAGGATCTCGGCGTAAGTCTGAAACTTTAAATTAGACAACAACTTCCTAATATCATCTCGTAGCCCTTGCAGGAACTTTTCAACTTTCCTCTGCTCATCCTCTACATAAAATGGTGTAAAATGAGACAACTCTGTGAACTTGGTATCATATTCCTTGACGATCATGCTCTCTTGTCTCAACCTCATAAACTCTTACTCTTTCTGATCTCGAAGATTGGATGGAAAATACTTTTCTAGAAATGCCTTCTCAAACATCTCCCAGGTGATATCTTCATTAGGCACTCCCATCGTCCGTTTCTGCATGTCCCACCAACTATCTGTTTCACCCTCCAACTTATATGCAGCAAATGTGACCTTTTCTCGGTCAGTACAGCCAAGCACAGTGAATATCTTCTTCACTCTTTTCATCCACACGTCCGCCTCAGCCGGATCAGGCTTTCCTAGGAAGCCTGGTGCTCGCTCAGCTGTGAACCTATCACATGTTCTTTTGCTCAACGAACTCTACGACATTGGTCATCCTTCCCAGTAGATTGATATAGGTAGCCTCTCTTTCATAGAGCGTGCTAACG
Organism: Nepenthes gracilis; assembly: GCA_033239525.1. Taxonomy (NCBI): domain Eukaryota; kingdom Viridiplantae; phylum Streptophyta; class Magnoliopsida; order Caryophyllales; family Nepenthaceae; genus Nepenthes; species Nepenthes gracilis. The sequence continues at coordinate 9,174,219 of BSYO01000010.1, read as the reverse complement.
CTACCGCGGCCATTCCTCCCATCTCTTCTACTTGCCATCCTATAATCAAGGCAAACACATGAATATAAGGACAATGATCCAATGAATAAGAAAGAAGAATTCAATAACTTTAAGGAATTTCTAACCAAGCCTAAGAACCAATCTCTTAAAGATCCCAACTGTCTTAGCTTCCCATACCTATTCCTACAGGAATTCTATTCATAGATTCAAACCTATACTTCCACTTTTTGATCGATCAATTCCTAAGGCATTTCAATTCTTCGATACCAATTGTGACGATTTTTTTTGTCCTCGAAAGCTTCCGTCAAACAGATAACACAATTAACGGTCTAAACATAAGGCAAGACTTCTGCAGAAATTTCGACAGAGTCTTCTTTGTAACTGGATGAAAATCCAAAAATACAATCCTGTATAATCATCCATTACAAGCAACATCTATCCATTATCCACAATCTCCTACAACAAGCATACACATGATTACAGGTCTCATCCATGGCACAAATCCATAAAAACAAACATTAACTACGCTAACAGTTCAATAACGAGATGCCATCTAGGACCTACACGGTAAATTCATAGTATATAGTGGAAGTAAACTAATAACCTGCAGAAGCATAGCTTTTTCTTTTTACAGGCATACATATCATATGCTTTTTATACAAAAATTTACATGTTCTAGAACATCAATAACCATAAGAGTAGTATACAAAAATCACGTTTGTAGCTAAGCCTTTAGATCCACAAACTCTTCAAAAACGGCTCCACAATGCTTTAAGTCCTCAAAAGCCTTCAGAAGCTTCCCTTAGTTTACTCCTTTTCATCAGGTAATAGCTCTATTTTCTCATCTGAAGGAGGAAAAAATACTAAACTAGTGAGCCGAGGCTCAGCAAGGTACATGCATATGAACTGTAAAATGATTATGCTAAAACGATCAAATAACCATGCAGAACCAGAACGTTTAATCAAAACATTATCTGGAAAAACAGTAAAGGCACACTATAAAAAATATCAAACCTCATGCTTCATAAATCAGTACGCTATAGACGATAAAATAATAAACTGTAAACTTTGACAATACATGGTAAAACTGAAAGCAATACCCTATCATCTTTTCACTGTATGATTCATTATCCTCATTTTACTGTAATATAGCATATCGGTAAAATAATAAATGGTACTTCATATTATTTCCTCCTTGTACAAGCCCCGAGGACGACTATCATTACCTCATTGTACCAAGCCTCGAGGACGGCTATCATTACCTCCTTGTACCAAGCCCCGAGGACGGCTATCATTACTTCCTTATACCAAGCCCCCAGGACGGCTATCATTACCTCCTTGTACCGGCTATCATTTATCTTTTTATCAAAAATCCCTTTTTTTAAAGTCAGACTTTCACAATTTACTTTTAGCTAACTTCAAAGTACATGAAAATTTTATCGGTATAGGCTTGTACATATTTTTGAAAATAAACTATACAGGAAGTTGTACATCGATGTCAATTAACTTTCATATAACAGAAGCTACGGTCAAAACTCATCAAAACTTCTTCATTTTAGTACATAGGGCTTCGCCAAAACCGTCGGACTCAAATCGTTCTCTAACACATGCTTATTCATGAAATTAATTGCCATAAATTCCATGCATATACATTAAATCATGCAATTTACTCAATCTTCACAATATTTTCGAGCTAGGGTTTTATCACATGCTTTTCGAGACAAATCGAACACTATTTTCATGCTTATTCAAGAAATCGAAGCCAAATCTTGCAATAAACATGGATAAACACAAAATCTAACCGATTAATTGAAGGAAACATGCTTCTTGTACTATAAACATGCATCAATATCATTTTCGTAACATTTCATCAAGTTTAAAACAAAAGAAACGGAAAAAACGAAAAACGACGTTTGAGATACACTTGCCTTGATGCATGCTTTCACCTTTATAACTGACTCACGGATAGATTTGGGCTCCCGGGTCTCGTTCTCCCTTCTTCTCTCTCTAAGATTGGCGTTCCCTCTCTCTCTAAAACCCTAAACGCGTACTATAACTCAGCTTTCGGGCAGTCCGCCGCTCGAGCGGCCAGCGAGCGGTGGGCTTCAGGTGCACCACTGGTTTTTCAACCCGATAGGAGGGCTCGAGCCCACAGCAAGTGCCACTCGCCTGCTTGTTGAATTCGGATATTTTTCAACTTTTTACTTTTAACTACCACTTTTTCACTACATGCATGGCCTCTCACTGATATTAATTACCTTAATCACGTCTAGTTATTACATTTTCGATTTCGGGTCCTCACAAAACCAACCATTCTTGTCAATATGGATTTTGTATCTTAGAAAGATGTCGATTTAAAGACGTACCAATGAACTAATGAGGATATAGAGCATTCTGATTTGGGGTCTGATTGCAATTTGAGGAATATACCAAAATCTTAGCCAACTTGATAGGAGAATTGTAGGTGTCAAGTTAAATTGGATTGGATGGTGGATTACAATCGGATGGTCTATGGTTAGAAAATTAATTAGAGTTGTCCAGCAGAATTGTGGTGAAATCATATATTTTAAGGCCCGATTTGAGGTTCAAAAGGAATAATGTCTTTCGATGTTGAGCGTAAACTGAAGCAAGGATCCTTGGCCGTTTTGAAATTTTGAACTAGTTGGAAAAGTAGTTAATAAATTTGGGTTTTATCTTCGAATTTGGTGAATCAAGATATTTATAGGACGGATCAAGTGCTAAAGATCAAGGGATTTGAATGCTTCAGGTTTCCTAGGATAATCATTTAATTGAAGAAGTAACTTGGGAATGTTAGAAGGGTTCCTTTGAATTATAAAATTTGAGATTCGTTAAATTTTGAGGATAAAATTTCTGTAAGTGGGGGAGAGTTGTAAAATTTCGATCCCAAAACATGATAATTTAAAAGTAACTAAAATAATAATAATCAAGATGATGCTAAATATACATGGGAGAATGAGTTTCAAAAGTTAAAAGAGAGGAAGCCAGGCTGCGTATGCTAATATGCTGGCCAGCAGCACAGCACCTGCCACGCGCTCGAGCGCGGCAGTAGGCATCAAAAACCAATAAGGCTCCGCTTGCTGCTCGCTTGAGGCGCTCGAGCAAGGCCCTGGCCGAGAGTTGGCGCTCGCTACGCACCTGCCGCAAGCTCGAGCACAGGTGCGATTTTTTTCCCAGCAACTGATTTCATTTTTTATTATAAAAAGAGGAGGGAAGGGTTTAGGGGGCTTGAACGACAGCAGCACGAAGGAGGAAGGGGATGAAAAGAGAAGATAAAGGACTCATTACCAATTTTCATCCAATCAAAGTGAGGAAAACGGTAAATCGGGTGAAGGCAAGTGTATTTCAGATATTACTTTTCATTTTTACCCCTTTTTATTATCTCTAAAATTGTATTCATGTTCTAAAATCATCTTGCTCCATGTTTAATATAAATAAAGCATGTTTCTCATAACATCTTAATTAGATTTTGTGTATACATGTAATTATTATGAATTGTGGCTTCAATTTTATATTTTGGCTCACGTTTTGCGTTCGTTTTGTGTTCGAATGTTTTTGTGGCAAACCCTAGCTCAAAAATTTGGGAATTTTGGGTTTAATGGCATGATTTTGTATATGTATTGTGATATATGACTTTGATTTCATGAATAAGTATGTGTTTGATGTCTGATTTAAGTCTGGAAGCTTTGTATGAAACCCTAGAATAAAAATTTGGGATTTTGGTGTTTAAAATCCTTAAATCTTGATATGTGAAGGTTTATTTGTGAAAGACTATTGCTCATGCTTTGATTTTTATTTGAAAATTTTACATGAAACTATGTTGTTGAATTATTGTGAACTTCTAAAACTATCTGAAAAGTTATTTGTATAAATCTGACTTGCCTACTGAGGTACGATGAGTTAAAAGCTAAGAAATAAGTGGAAAAACATTTCTGATTCTGTTAATTATTACCTGGGATTGATATATGGTCAGGTACGGTTCTCCGACATGCCTTAGAACGTTATGATAGTAATCGAAAATAACTTCATCCATAGAGTTATACGTGGTCTGCCTTTTCTCAAGTCGTTAACCTATGGGGTAGAAATTCTGTACCTAACCCGTCTTCAGAAGGTAATTTTGTTCTAATCCCGCTAGAAGGGATACTTCTGTTCTGTTTCTGTCCTTGGATTTCGTGGAGCGAATATAATCTATCCTCAATTATTCACCCCCTCGACTAGTAGGATTTACTAGTTTGGTCCTTCGGATAGTAAAGTTGGATTTTTAGAATTTACAGAGTTTGATTCCGATTTCTAATTTCTATTGCCTGTTATACTGATTTATGTTTTTCAAAACATATTATACTGATTTGTGCTTTCTCCTGTTTCATTGTATGTCTCTGTTCTTCGAATAATTCCATAGTTTTGCTTATCTGTATGTATGTTTTGCACAAAAATATTACACTTGCATGTTTTTATGGGACACTGTTGAGCTTCGACTCACTCTTCTGTTGTTTCCTCCAAATGAGACCATAGAGCTACTACCCGACAAGAAAGAGTGAAAAGAGGGTTTAGCTAAAGAAGTCTTGAGAAGATTTGAAGCCTTTTGAAGCATCTTTTGGGAATTTGATGATAGTGAATGTAAATAACTAATTTGTGGATGAAATTTTATGTATTTACAGTCATGGCACATTATATTTTATGATGGATGTATGTTTTATGCTTCCACAGGTTGACTCATAGTGATAGTTGCTTCCGCATTATTATTTATTGGAGATTTGTTTTGCTATGTCCTATATGGAATCTCTTTACATCCAATACGGTAGTTAGAAGTACTGTGTTGGAACCATAGATGATATGATAATTGTGGTCCTGTGTATGTGTTGTATGTTAAATTGTGATATTTAGATAGTTGTGTGCTTATACAAGTTGATTTTACACAAGTTGTATTTTTTATTTTTTGTCCAATTGTAGAGAAAACTCTGACAAAATTTTTACAGATTATTATGTTCAAACTAATGGGTCATTAGTGTGTATATATCATTAACGAAGAGTCTTAGAGGATAGGACCCATTCCATCACAAGGATAGCCCATTCATCATAATTTGGATGATATGTGGGGATAGGATTGGTTGGCTCGCCGGTAAGCCAATACGATGATAAGTTTGGTAAGTATTTGAGTTCGAGGTTTTTGGCTAATTGCTTTGATCGCGTTGCCTAGGTTGATTGTAATCTAAGGATTATAGGCTTTACCTTAATCGTATTACTGTCCTTAGGATTTTTTTAGGTTTATAACCGCAATATAATCTAGGCATCTGATATGAATCAATAAGTCATGAATGGCAAAAGAATTCTTAATATCTTGATAAGTGGTTAATCAGAGTAGTGCAGTAGAAGCATGTTACCCTTGGCCTAGAGATTTTGGAATAAGATTGAGGTCCCCAGTGAATGAGCATTCTCGAGGCTTAGGATGCATCAAAGCAAGAGTCTATTAGTCGTTTGAAATTTTGTGTTAGGCTTGTTTAAAGTTTTGACTTGCCTTTAAATTTGATGGATTCTCATAACGTCTCCCATGTACTGATGATTGAGAAAATAAGTATGTAATCGGGTTAAGTCATTGTGGGAGATTAGGGATTTGTCTTATGATAAGTTTTCAATCTCAATTTTTGATATAAAAGTATTAGATGTTGAGGATCTGGATAATTCAAAAGGATAAGGTTCTCTAGGGTAAATCTCCCATCAATGATATGTTTTAGAAGCACTACAAACAGTCTGGAAAGATTACCCCGTCCTATTGTCGGAATTTGATGTTCGTTAAATTTTAAGGATAAAATTTCTATAAGTGGGGGAGAATTGTAAGGCGTTGATTTTTACGATATGGTAAATATGAGTGGTGAGGTTCCGAGTTCCAAAATATAGTAGTTAGGAGGTAATTAAATTAAAATAGGTGAATTGAGGTCAAAGGGTACATGAGAAACGATTTGAAAAGCCAAAATATCCAAAATTGGAAACAAATCGGGAATCAAAATTGTAAGCCGTAAAATGTTAATTTGTTCATAAGATTTTGAGTTTTAAATTATGATAATTATGGCTTATTAATGTTATATAATCAAAATTAAGGTCAAGGATGTAAAAAATTGGGTTGGAAGGGTCAAAATGGGTACGGACGGTGAAAACGCAAAACTAGCATGCCGCTGGCCCGATGCAGGCCTGACCGGGGCCCGACGCGCCACCAGGGCATGAAAAACAAAACTTCCATGCTTGAGAAGCACTTGAGGCACGGCCTGAGCGGGAAAAACAAAACTGCTCCGCCTGATCACTGCCTGACTGGCGCTTGAGTGCCAGTCAGAGTATTTAAGTGCGTGAGGGTTTTCTCCCATACATTTTTGGCCAATTTTTTGATTTAGAGAGAGAGAGAGAGAGAATGAAGAACAAGAGAGACAAGGAGGAGATCGAAGCCCACGAGTCCAAATCTGTTCGAGAGTTAATTATAAATGTGATAGACCGGGTCGAGATAAGTTACTGATGCCCTCCTTTTTCTCTCTTTCAATTTTTATTCATTCCCTATCGGGTATTATTATTTTGATACCTACCAAAATCACGAAAAATATGTAACCCATGATTATTGCCTAAAGTATTTATGGTTTATTGTCCGATTTCCCATCTAATTCGCTTGGTTTGGCTTTGCCAAACCCTAATCTGTGCCCAGCCTGGGTTCTCCCCCCTTTGCTTCAAATTTTATGCTTAATTGTCTCCAAATTACGAATTATCATATCCTAATTATGCATATACATCAGCTAGATGTCCAATCTCACAAGTATCAACCTGTTTGTGACGTCCGAAAGCCCTAAAACGGCCCGGGCACTGTTCACACAAGACAAATGACAATTTGGCTTGTTTTCACCCTATCTAATTGTTATGAGATTTTTGTCTGATTGTATATGTCTAATTTTAAGCCCCGAAATTATATATTTGTGCTCCGTTTGTAAAGGAAATATGTCTTGGTAGCTCCCAAAGTGATAGTTGCCAAATAGTGGTAAAGAATTCTAATCTTTCCTATATATTATAATGTTCATGCATCTAGATTAACTCATAAAAAGACTTAAGTCTGAAGAAAACATAATAATTGTATATGTTTTCAAAGGGAAATCCACAATTGGAGATTTGATCAAATTGTTCTCCCAGTTAGAGATATTGTGAATGAATTATAGCGGACCTTTCTTCAAATAAATAAGAAATCATGAAATTAGGACCACAGATTTATATTACAGAGGTAATACCCCTTGGCCTGCCACTAGCATTACAGTAGAGACTTGAGGATTACTCTGACCGCGTATTATAGCGGGTAATACTCTTGGGAAGCCTTACAATATTATTGTGGAAAGACGAAGACTGCCTCTACATCACGGGAGGTTAGGGTAGTATTTTATTGGCCCTGTATAACCGGGTGATAAGTGTATGCTATGCCACGTGGTGCATCGGCCTGTCTACAGATATGATATGTAGATGGCCCCTCCTCTGGGTCGATAATAAGAGCTCACGACCTTAAAATATGTGGGGTATCATGATCCTTCCTCATTCTCCCACACCTTTAATTAGTAAGGCCTATAACTCAGGTCCGCAAAGATGAACAATTACACATAAATTATATCCCAAATAGAAGTAAATTGTATTCTAAAGTATAATTGGTCATGTTCTTGTTTATGTATCTCTTTCATGATTATATATTCTTCTCTACTTAACCTTGCTTATATTATCTAAAGCTTTTGAATATGATGTATTTGTTAAACTATTAGCTCACCCTTGTTTCTTTTCCTTTCAGATGAGACTCATGAGCTGTCACCGATTAGATAGAGTAAGAAGATGGATTTGCTAAGGAGATTACTAGACATCGAAGACTTAGTATCTAGAAAGTGGTGGATATAATGTGATGTAAATAGTCTATTTAGTTTTATATTATGTATTAAATTATGATATGATTTATTATTTAATTATTATGGATCATTGTTATGGTTCTACAATTTATTCATAGATATAGAATGCTTCCGCATGTATAATGTTAGGTTTTGTATAAGTTCCTAGATGACATCTCCCATTAAATCCAATATAATAGTTGGGATGCTGTGTTGGAGTCATGGATGAATGGCATTTGATTGATCCTGTGTATGTGCTATGGTTGTGAATTTGAGGTCTAGTGGTTTATATGCATCACAGGTTATATTTATGATTTTTGTCCATATTTAGGGAAGACTATGCTTCTGTAAAAATTATTGCATTAAATTAATAGTGTATTAATTCCATTTGTTAAGTATGATTATTGACAGAGGTTATTAATAGATTACGACCCGTTCCATCACAGCAGTGCTGGGTCTGGGATGAGAGTAGGAATGAAGAGGAAAACAATCAAAACCCTAAATGCATGAACAGTGCTCTGCTAGAGAGAGAAGCTCTCCCTTCATGTCTAATCTCAATACGCTATAACAAATAGTGCATTAATTATCCTCATTTACATCCATATTGGATTATGAATCCAATAAATCTGAGTCGAAACTATAAGGTAACACATACCTAGTCCCAAATATTGAATTTGATATATCCCTCAAGACGAAATTACTTAAATCAAATTTGATACTAAGGCCAAAATTTTAGTTTTTCAATTAACCGACAAAAACCTAAATCGAATACCGACATGCAAATATACAACTAATGTTAAATGGTATGAAAAGTAACATAATAGCCATACACATGATGTGAAAGTCACACCTGAAAATAGCTCAAAAATTTCACAACTATTTGACTTAATCTATTTAATAATGAAAAATATCTTAATCAAAAAATCAGAATATTCGACTATAAAATTCAAATAACTGTACAGATTCAAAATAATATCATTATCATCTGTTGGTAGCCATATACAACATTAACTAAAATAAAGTTGTCAATTTGAACATCAAAATTACATTATACAAATCAAAACATCCTAAAGCTAAACTATGAAAATCTTCCCTCATTCGAACCTCCTACAAGTAAATCCAAGTTTACTAACCGAAAAGGTTAGCAAACAATTGTAAAAATAATTTTAATACTCAATAAAGTATAGAGAATCTTATATGTGGATATATTAATGAAATATATTAAAGATAATGTCATCAGTAAAATCTAAAATATTGATAAGATCAAATTCTCAATAAAAGCATACAAAAACTATATATTAAGATTAGAACATACCAAGCATCGTACAAACATAGATCTAATGCCAACATCGTGTAATATACAAAAATCAAATAATATGTTTGGAAACATATCATATATAGAAATCGTAATAACATATAAGAATTAATAATTAATGATTCAACAACAAGGGATGTATATTGAAGTTTGGATTATGATTGTTTCTATTTAATTAAAGGCCACATGACACTATTGATATTAATGGGTCAATCACATATAATTTCTTATAATCGAGGTCGAACGTTATTTTTTTAACCTATAGATGTTAGGTTCGAATTTCAATTTACAAATAATATATTAAGATATATTTGAATATATTTTATTAAAACTCTATAACGATTCTCATTTTATCAAAACTGAAAATTGCACACAAAACACAAACATACATGTATTTTTTTATACTAAAAAAACTAAATTCTTTCATCAAAGTTCAAGAAGAGTTTTCATCAATATATCTATCAAATATGTAACATGTAGAAACCATAAAGTAGGAATTTATGGCACACATAAATAATGGAATAAAAATTATTGACATACAAAACTATTCATTCAAAAAATTTAGGGACTTAATATATTTTATATATTTTATCAATTTTTTTACAAATAGAAATCATACAGAAACAAATATGTAAAAACTAAATATATGCAGAAATAATAGTATAGAAATTATCGACATGCAAATATATATATATATATATATATATATCACGTCTAGCGTTGCTCGTAAGGGCACCTCGGCAAGTTAATTTCGTCGGCATTGTAATTTTCTTGTGGTTCGACTGCTGGGGCTTTAATGAACATATGTGATGGCGTTTGAGTAGTGGTGGGCTTGTGTGGGTCGTTGGGCTCTTCATCTACGCATTAAATTGGATGCACACGTGCCTTTTCACCTAAAGGTTAAGAGTTTTGTACCTTGGTTGATGTGTGGTTTCCTGTGTCGCATATCCATTTGAATAAATTTATTTTGTTAGAAAGTTACATTCTGCTCAGTGTCCTATGAGGGTGTCGGGTAGACAATTCATAAGGCTCATTATCCACCCATACGATCCATCGAGTTATCATGAATCATCATATATATATATATATACATATGAAATTTGAAGACATGTGAGAATATTTATACAGAATCTCAATACTTTAGTATTATTCATATGAATTAAGAGACAAACTTTATAAAATTTTATAAAATAAAAATAGATTACATGCATACAAAATGCCATCAAATTAAATATAAAAAAAGTATATACATGAGTATTGAAATAAGAAATGCTCATAAAATTGTAAAAAATGTCAATAACAAAGAAAGAAAGTGCTTAAATATACCTGCATTCATTTATAATTTACCAAAAACTAGTTTATTTCTTCTCAAATTCTTCTTATCCTTCGTTCTCTCTCTTTTCCTCTTTTTCTTCTTTCCTCTATCATATCACAGTTGAAAATAAACTAAAATCAGCAAAATGGTCTGTTTATAGAAACGGGGGCATGTGCACAAGTTGGGAATGGATCAAGTACAAAGGTTAAATTTGTATCATATATAAGCACCCATCAAGAACTAATTAGGCATTAATATTTTGATTTAAACATGTATGAGAGCCGCTTATGCACAACTTAGATACTTGTGTTATGTTCAACATACGCTCATGTATGAGTCAGGCGCATATCGAACTCTATATGTCCTAACTTATTTTGATTTGATACTTAATTTTTGATCTAAAATCTCAATTAATATTGAAAAATTATCAATTAATTAAATTTAATATCATTAAAATAATTTTTTATGATTCTATCTTATAAAAATGCTGAGACGTTACAATCTTTCCTCCTCAAAGAATTTCATCATCAAAATATGTTCCTTATATCTCGAGTAAATATCAATATTTCTCTTCAAATTTCTCCTCTATCTGACATTGCCTTATTCTGTGATGTCTCCACAAGATTCTCAAAGTAACCTTACTATGAAAGGTCCTTTCCATATGTTCCAATATTTGTATTGTCTACTAATCGAAAGCCACATCCCATATGGCATGATCAAAGCATCTCTTTCACTTCAATGTGTGTCACAATCTACCACACTAAAACCTTTAAGAATATTGCATTATAAACCTTGCTTCATAGGTCTTTCACCTTAAATTGATGTAACTCTTTTATGCCTACGTTAAGCCACCAAAAAACCACCTCATATTAAGTTGGCATTATCCATGATCTCCTATATGATATTGGTTCCCATAATCTACAAATTTCCAGTGACCTCTTTGCCAATTGCCAATCAATACTACCTCTCATACTATAATAACTTAAATACAAATATTCTGAAACAACTCTAGTAAAACCTCTAGGTACCACTTGAATCCTTATCCCTCATATATTACAATTAGTTCACAATAGTACAATTATCTCTATGCAATTTATCTGATGTAAGTTTTGCCCCAAACTATTCGATATCTATACGATGCTTATTTCAAACAACACTTATCAAACTAAAATACAATTTTTGTAATATCCTGACTTTTCATCCGATTAATTTGAGATAATTTATTATTTTGGGTAATTTGGGTGTAATAAAAATTAATTAAATATTACATAATTTTAAAAGATATTTGGATTAGTTGGACCAACACCCGAAGTGCGCCCATACTATTACCCGAGTATTGATTTGGATTTTGGAATAAAAAATAAAATAATAATAATAATAATAATAATAATAATAATGATGATGATGATGATGATGATGATATGAAGGAAAACGGGAAGCAGGGGTTTTGGGAAGAAAAGAGAGGAGAAAAAGAGAGAGAGGGAGAAGAGAGAGAGAAGAGAGAGATTTTCAGGTTCGAATCCGGCTTGAAGTTAGTTGGAGAAATGATAGATTGGATCGAGGTAGGTGCACCCATACCCTTTTCTTTCTCTCTTTTTAATTTTCGTTCGATCCCTGTCTGGTAGTATTATCCCGATACCCGACCCATGCACATATTTTGTGAAACCTACGACTAAGGTACGAAAAATTATCAATTTGCTATTCAATTCATCATTTTTGCATGATTTTGTGCATCCCAAAACCCTAACCATAAATATTATGGTTTCGCATCCGGATGTCTCGCCCTCCGATTTTTAGAACTTTTGCCTAAATTGGCTGAAGAATATCATTACCCATACCTTGTATATAATAATTTATCGATTAAATATTCAATTTGATAGTTTTATGTGAAATTTCATTTGCTGGAACCCTAACCCACACCTGGACCACATTTAATCAATTATTTTAAATTTTATGCATGATTTGGCTTTAAATAATAAAAACCCATATCTTGAATATGGTTATTTACCGATTGGGTGCTCGATTTTTTATGTTTTGTCCGATTTATACATACGGGACCCTAAACCGGCACCCGGCACTATTCACTCAAATTAATTGGAATTTTTGCATGATTTCACTTTATTTAATTGGTATTTAAACTACATATAATTGTACATACTCAATTATATATTCCAAAAATATTATTGTGAACCGTTTGTGAAGGAATTATCATCCAGAAACTCTAAAGTTACGTTTGACCTGATGTGGTAAGGATTTCCTAATTATTCCAAAGTATCATGTTAAATTATGCATATGTTTAAAGTCACGTAAAGATTTTAGCCTACAAGAAATGATTATCCGTATCTGTAAATAAGAATTATGCAAGATATGTAAAGTATAAAAAGAGAATACCACAATGTGATATGTTTATGATCCGTTCTCTTGGAGTGAAAATTTTGTATAAGAAATTTGGTGGACTTTTCCTTAAAAAATAAGAAATCATAAAATTTAGACCACGAATTTATATTTCAGAGGGTAGTAACCCCTAACATGCCATAGATATTGTAGTAGAAATTCAATGATTATCCTGATCATATATTATAGCGGGTGATATTCCTCGGCGTGCCTTAAGTTATTACTGTAGAAGAACGATGACTACCTCTGGGTCAAGGGGGATATGGTGGCATATGTGATATGGCCCCGTATATCAAGTTAAAGTTATACCACTCACCACGGGGTATTAAACGGTGTGGGTAGCACCTTAGAATGTATGGAAGCATACACATTCCTTTTCTCGTTCTCTTGCACCATTAGCTAGTTACGCCTACTGGCCCTAATCTGCAAATATAAAAAAATTTATGCATGTTATGGAACCTTAAGAGAAAAAGAATAAAATATGAAAAGTTATTTATATTTCAAAAATACATTTGTTCACGATTCATATTATGCATCATATATCATACTCCCATTCCCTGTCCCGTTTTGTTTTAAATGTATTGTGTATTATCCTAGATTATATTGTATTTGTTGAGTATTTGACTTACTTTTCCTATTTTCATGTATTCAAACGAATATGAGCTTATACCTGACGAGGTGGGATAGAAGCTAGGAGTGGGCTAAGCACGCGGGTCCTTAGAGATCCCTTATGGACTGTGTTCAATAGTTTTGATTTCATAATTAGGAGGATTTGTATAATTTTGTTGGGCAGTATGTTGTATATTGTATGTATATGGATGATGATCTAATATAGTAGTTCTGCTGTAAGCATGGATGATAGTATGTGCTTCCACAAGATTATGATTGTGATGGACTGGATTATTTTTCCAACAAATAACCTCTGTCAATGATAACACAACTAAAGCCCATAATTAACATATGGATTCTACAGAAATTTCGGCAGAGTTTCCTCCGAAACTGGGTGAAATCTAAAAATACAATCTGTTCAAATACATCCTGTACAAGCACACATCTAACCAAAATAATTAACACAAAGCCTACAACACAACACACAAGATCACAACATCTGTCATATCATCTATGACTCCAATACAGTACTCTTATCTACCGTATTAGATCTAGAGAGATGCCATCTAAAATAAAACAAAGCTCAAAACATCAACATAGATGCGAAAGTATAACTAAATCATCAAAACCTGCGGAAGCGTAACAAAGCCATAATATATAATAACAAGCCACCTTCATCCATGAGTGGCTGTTACATCCCATTACAACAATATGACCAAACTTTCAATGCACTTGACGTCCAGCTAACCCCTTCAAGCAAGTCTCTCTCCTTACTCTAACTAATCTGGCGCCAGCTAAGTGTTCTCATCTAGAAAGATAAACAATAAGAGTGAACGTACAGCTCAACAAATGTAATCATAAGTCACATCTCATAGTAGAAAGTAATAGAAGCAATAACTGAAAAGGGGGGACACGTGTAATCTCAAGAGTCATGAATCTTAAGTGGGAAACAGGGGAGATCTGGGATCATTAGATTCTCACGGTTACATCGATCATGCATTATTCATTTTCATCATTATATCATCTTTGCGGACCCGGGCTAGTAGGCCGTACTAACCAACGATGCTAAAGAACGAGGAAAGAAATGTGTTCGCTACACATTCTAAAGCCACAGCTATATTTTAGGTCTGCAGCACTCGACCATCGGTTGCATCTCTACTATGCAACATTTAACCAAACGACTACATTTTAGGCCTGCAGCACTCGACCATCTCAACACGACCCATATCCCCTAGGGACTAGGGCAATCCTCGTTCTTCCACAGTAGTTTCCTAAAGCGTACCATGAACGTCACCCACTCCCACGAGCGGCCAGAATACGTGGCCAGGTATTTCTCGGGTTCACACCGCAATGGACATGGTAAGCTAAAGAATACTACCCCTATGAATCATGGTCCTAGTTTCAAAGTTAGTTCCCACATTTGGAGAGGAAAATTCACATTTGCCATACATATTCACAACTCGGGAAAATCCCATTCCCACCACATACATCTCCATCCAGGAGATCATTCCATCACATACATCTCCATCCGGGAGATCATTCCATCACATTACACAATGTGGATTCCCTTCCATTTACTTGCTTGGTTCACAACTTTCTGTGGGACTCAATCCTGTCAATACAATTCAATTTATATTCACAAGAGAATTCCAAATTTCACACCTTCGATAATCACGTATCATTTTAGAAGCTTCCTGGACTCGTTTCCTTACTTCCAGCACATGGATACACATTTTCGGGGCTTATATTTACGTTCAAACAATTAGACGTCACTTCCATAACAATTAAACGGGGGCATAACATGGATATTTCTCATTTCATTTCGGGTGAACAGTGTCAGGCCTCTTTTAGAGCATCCGGACGCCGCGTACGGTTCGATACTTGTGAAATCGGGTGTCCAGTTGATACATATGCACAATTGGGACATGGTGATTCATCTTTTGGGGTCGATTCAACATACACGAAGGTGGAAACAAGTAATTTCCCCGTTACACTCGGATGAACAGTGTAAGGGCCAATTTAGAGGGCCCGAACACCGCGAACGGGTCGAAACGTGTGAAATCGAACTCGCGGCCGACATATGTATATCATTGGGACGTGGGGATTCACATTTTGAGGTCAATTTCACGATACGTGGAAGGAAAACAGGAAATCTCCAATTTCGTGGGTTAGGGTTTCGGTGAAACCAAACCGAGTGTATCGGACAGATTCAAACAAATAACTACATATTCCTTGGTCATTAATCTTGGGTTTCATAATTCTAACATTTATTGTGGGTATCGACACAAGAATACCCAATAAAATCAAGCAAAACATCGAAAGGGAACGAGAAGTGAGTATGAGAACACTTGCCTCGACGCGTGCTTTCACTTTTATAACTAGCTCTCGAACGGATCTGGACTCCACGGCCTCGATCTCCTCCCTTCTCTCACTAGAATCGGTGCTCTCTCTCTCTAGAAGCTTCTGGGATCGTGGAAAAATGAGGAGAAAGAAGCACGACGCAGCTTAAAAAGGCGCCACCGCTCGAGCGCGCCTCGAGCGAGCATTAGGCAGGCGCAATTCTGGCCGCTCGAGCGGCCAGTGGGCGGGCGCAATTCTGGAAATCGCACTCGAGCGCGTAGCAGGCGCAAGCCTGCTGGCAGCGCTTCAACAGCACGAACCCGAATTCTTCTCGATTTTTCTTCTGATACCCAACCTTATTTGTTCTACAGGCCTAGTATTGATCATTACCATACTAATCACCTCATCATTATCAAGTTTTCAGACCGAAACCTCACAATTTTCCCCACTTATGAAAATTTTGTCCTCAAAATTTAACGAATCTCAAATTCCCATAATCACAGGTAATCTTTCTCGTATCCAGAAATCATCCCCTCAGACAACAATTATTCTAGGAACCTCAAGCATTAAATCGTTCTAATCCTCATCACAAAACAAATCTTTAGCCTCTCAAAACGGCTCAACCCAGACACTTACCGGTTCTCTCAACCATCGATACAAGGAAGACCTTATAACGATCCCCAGATATTCCAAAAGCAACCTACAATCATGCCGGACATTCTTCCAATTCAATCCGATACTTCAAACAGACCAATGAACTTTCACTTCAATTCATTCCAAGCCTCGAAAGAATTCGATCACAGGGACCTCAACCTTATTTATAAATCTCTGGGCCAAGGGCCCACAACGCTTACACTGCGCAATTCTAATTAAAATAGTTCTAGGATAGTCATACTATGAAGACAATTCCACAATCCTCAGACTACAGCCACATTCTAAGTTACAGTCATAACGATCGCCCGAAAAGTCAACATAACTTTAAATCATTACCCAGAATCTTAAGATCCCGATTACTTAGTAACCTCGTGATCCCGTTGGCATACCAATAAGCCGACTAATTTCAGCCGAACACGTCTTCTATGATTACGATAAGCGGGTCGCTCTAATCGTCTTGAAACAAATCATAAGGACTTCATATTTCATGAACTCCTAGCTCCCAACATCGAATACGGTTTTGTCTCCCAATTCATGAACATGGCATCATATCACCCAATCATTTGGACTTACTCACGATTCATCTTTCACATCTCCTATGAAACTTCAAAGACATACAAGTCCAAAGACTTGCAGCATCAATTGCCAACATTGATGCTTGCTTTCCCAACGAAAACACCGAGGTTTACTTTCTCAACCTTTAAACAGGTCTGTCCACATGCAATGCCATATGATAATCCTTTTTAATGGTATAACTATTTTGGCTCTTAAAACTTCAGGTAATGACTATCTTGAAAGACAAAGCCATAAGGTCTCAAACCGGAAACTTTAATTGCTAATTCTAACTTACATATGGGGTAACACTAACCATGAACTTATCCCCCACTTAAATCAAAGGTATCCACCTATCATGACGTGAGAGTCACATAACCTTCATCTTTCTCAAAGGTATTACATTCCACGATAACTTATCAGACCCATTAGGGGTCAATCCAAATGGCATGAACGCCTCTTAATACCGTTTTATTCCCCGAAAATTACCTTTTATCTTTCGACCTAGCAATTACGAATCTCTCCCACGCTGATCGTCTTACCGACACAGAAATTCTCAAGGAATACTTGTCAGGTCACTTAACAGCTTCGGTTAGATCCAAGATGACCGTATGCTTTCACGACTCTAATTGGTCACCCCAATTATCCATCACTTACAATCTTGTTGACCTCAAAATCATGCCACCAAAGAGCCACAAGCTTAACAAGTCATTTCCTTAACAAAACTCGCACTCCCTTCCCAAAGGGGGCATACAGATTATGAGCCGTGAGAACTTATGATATAATCCTCAAATAACTACGTACACCCCATTATTCCTTTTGAATTCAACAATGAAGTCACCCCAACATGGACCCGAATATGGCCAAAAGGTTAAACCCATAAAATTTTGTGAAACGCCAACGAACCTATAAAATCAAAACGGCGTTTTCTGGACTTCGTAATGGTCATAATTTCATCCTGTATACCGCCGGGGCTACAACTTCCATGGATCCACAATTAACACACTATGGACCCAAATCGATTTTAGAATTCATCAAGCCTCTACAAAGGCCCACGAACTACGCCTATCCATTCACGAAGTCTGATTATCAAACCATCAATCTCCTAGGCGACCTCCTTCCAAAATTCACGAACAACCTGATCGGTCCACTTATTTACCTCGAAGGATCTAGAGTATCTCATAACTTATGCCAAAGCCGATCCTTTTACGGTTCTACATAAGATCCTCAACGATTAGCATCGATTTAACATGACCTCGAATTACGGATCAAAAGATAACTCAGCCGAATCTTCCTTTTTGATAACATCCTCGATAAAATGATCTAGAAGAAGGACAATATCAATTTCCTGATACCTCGATAAATTTAAACTCATGCTTCAAATCCTACAACCTGGTTGCAAGATGCTTTCCTTTACCAAGCCAACTATATTAGCACTGCAGTTCGCCCACCAAACTACTATTAAGATCAGATTAAGACTTAATACTTTAACTATCTCAAGTTCATACCCAAAATCGCACAATTCAACTATAAGGCACAATATGTTTACCAACACAATTTAGATCGACCCAATAACTTACTAACCAAATCATCCATAACGTCACGTCAAGATCGGCACCACAAGATAGTTCAAGTTAACTCAACCAATCGTATCCATGAACTCCAAAAATATCACAACCTCGACACTGCTTGTATCAAACTTAGATCCTTAATTAAATAAACCTAGGAATCATAAAACCATATATATAATCGGGATCCCAAAGATGCAAGTGTTGTGACATCAAGATTGAGAAATTTCATCTTCTATCTCGGCAATCCACATATTTCTCTCATGCTTCATCACCACCGAAACTCTGATCCTAAGGCACTGGATTTCTTCACTTCAAGGTCAGATGATACAAACTATCCTTAATTCGACGACCGTGCTATTTATAACTTAGATCATAGTCCCCAAATCCCTTCGGGAAAATATTTATCAAAGGTTCGTACATAAACATCCACTTTGATATATCTTTTGTCCTTCCAAGTACTAGGTCACCTTTGTCATTACTGCCAAGCCTAGGTCCTCCTAATTACACATAATTCAAAACACAATCCGGACATGGGTTTGGAATCCCCAAAACGACATCAGATTATAATATTAAACCCAAGAGTCTTACCTCCTGTCACAACAGGTGACATTAACACATTGAATTAATACCTTAGGACCCTGATTTAAAACACTGAACCTCTTCGCCGCCCGTCCATGGATAAGGACATCGCTAAATCTTGCAATCAAACCAACCATTATTGAAACATGCTCCGAGAGTCTCATCAAAACCAAGTATTCATCCTTAAAGCTTCCATAAGCACATAGGGCAATACCTCTTAATCTCCAAAACCCATGATCTTCTTCACATCCATAAACCGAGGTCAACTTCACTTCCTATCTAACATGGGGCAACACGCCATACCTTCTACCAGACATGTGGTCACCACAATGCCATCTTAAGTGTAAAAATCTACATCGTCAACCTCAATATAACCCGAGGCTACCCAAAAGTCCAAACACTTAAGCATTTTTTCAAAACAATCATGAATTGTCATCCTAAGACTTGATATACTCGAAATTTACTCCAGTCATACCAATCTCGAGCCGATGGCTCCACCCTATTCATTACACTTGCTAGGTTGATCGGGCAACCCTTCTTAACGAATTTCTAGCCTAAGGATTTCAATCCACAGCTGATCGAACTTAAACCTCAAATCGAGATTAATTAACCTAGGCCTCAAATCAATACTGATCAATTCAAGAACCCAATTGATACCAATCAAATTCCAACACTAAGGTGTCTCTACACACCATCTTCCTCTCGACCCTACAACCAATCACTAATATTAGTAGTCCCCGTCTAAGAGCCACTACTAATATTTCCTTGAGACCGAGACATTTCATATTAAGTCACTCTTTGAACATTAGCTAGGACTCATAAGCTAGCCAATTGAACGAAATTATCACTCTTAACTTAGTGCAAGCCTAAGTCATTGGGATTGGGGTAACCAAAACTACCCAGACTAGCTTAATCACCAAACACCTTTATTTACTTATTCGATCAATCTTAATCTAGCCTAAGCTTCCGCATACGATTCAAATCAAACCTAAGGCATCTCTTTTTTCTCTGATACCAATTGTGACGGACCGGATTATTTTTTCAACAAATAACCTCCGTCAATGATAACACAACTAAAGCCCATAATTAACCTATGGATTCTCTAGAAATTTCGGCAGAGTTTCCTCTACAACAGGACGAAATCCAAAAATATAACTTGCTCAAATACATCCTGTACAAGCACACATCTAACCAAAATAAATAACATAAAGCCTACAACACAACACACAAGATCACAACATCTGTCATATCATCCATGGCTCCAATACAGTACTCCTATCTACCGTATTAGATCTAGAGAGATACCATCTAAAATAAAACAAAGCTCAAAACATCAACATAAATAAGGAAGTGTAACTAAATCATCAAAACCTGCAGAAGCAAAACAAAGCCATAATATATAATAACAAGCCACCTTCATCCATGAGTGGCTGTTACATCCCATTACAACAATATGACCAAACTTTCAATGCACTTGACCTCTAGCTAACCCTTTCAAGCAAGTCTCTCTCCTTGCTCTAACTAATCTAGCGCCGGCTAAGTGTTATCATCTGAAAAGATAAACAGTAAGAGTGAGCGTATAACTCAACAAATGTAATCATAAGTCACATCTCATAGTAGAAAGCAATAGAAGCAATAACTGAAAAGGGGGGACACGTGTAATCTCAAGAGTCATGAATCTTGAGAGGGAAACAGGGGAGATCTGGGATCATTAGATTCTCACGGTTACATCGGTCATGCATTATTCATTTTCATCATTATATCATCTTTGCGGACCCGGGCTAGTAGGTCGTACTAACCAACGATGCGAGAAAACGAGGAAAGGATTGTGTTCGCTACACATTCTAAAGCCATGGCTACATTTTAGGTCTGCAGCACTCGACCATCGGTTGCATCTCCACTATGTAACATTTAACCAAACGGCTACATTTTAGGCCTGTAGCACTCAGCCATCTCAATACACCCCATATCCCTCGGGGACCAGGGTAATCCTCGTTCTTCCACAGTAGTTTCCTAAAGCGTACCACGAACGTCGCCCGCTCCCACGAGCAGCCAGAATACGTGGCCAAGTATTCCTCGGGTTCACATCATGATGGACATGGTAAGCTAAAGAATACTACCCCTATGAATTGTGGTCCTAGTTTCAAGGTTAGTTCCCACACTTTGAGGGAAAAATCCACATTTGCCATATACATTCACAACTCAGAAAAATCTCATTCCCACCACATACATCTCCATCCAGAAGATCATTCCATCACATACATCTCCATCCGGGAGATCATTCCATCACATTGCACAACGTGGATTCCCTTCCATTTACTTGCTCGGTTCACAACTTTCTGTAGGACTCAATCCCGTCATTACAATTCAATTCATATTCACAAGAGAATTTCAAATTTCATATCTTCGATAATCACGTATCATTTTAGAAGCCTCCTGGACTCGTTTCCTTTCTTCCGGCATATGGATACACATTTTCGGGGCTTACGTTTACGTTCAAACAATTAGACGTCACTTCCATGACAATTAAACCAGGGCATAACATGTATATTTCTCATTTCATTTTGGGTGAACAATGTCAGGCCTGTTTTAGAGCATCCAGACGTCGCGTACAGTTTGATACTTGTGAAATCGGGTGTCCAGTTGATACATATGCACAATTGGGACATGGTGATTCATCTTTTGAGGTCGATTCAACATACACGAAGGTGAAAACATGCAATTTCCCCTTTACACTCGGATGAACAGTGTCAGGGCCAATTTAGAGGACCCAGACACCATGAACGGGTCGAAACGTGCGAAATCGAACTCGCGGCCGACATATGTACATCATTGGGACGTGGGGGTTCACATTTTGAGGTCAATTTCACGATACGCGGAAGGAAAACGGGAAATCCCCAATTTCATGAGTTAGGGTTTTGGTGAAACCAAATCGAGTGAATCGGACACGATTCGAACAAATAACTACATATTCCTTGGTCATTAATCTTGGGTTTCATGATTCTAACATTTATAGTGGATATCGACACAAGAATACCCAATAAAATCAAGCAAAATATCAAAAGGGAACGAGAAGTGAGTATAAGAATACTTGCCTCGACGCGTGCTTTCACCATTATAACTAGCTCTCGGACGGATTTGGACTCCATGGTCTCAATCTCCTCCCTTCTCTCACTAGAATCGGTGCTCTCTCTCTCTCTAGAAGCTTCTGGGATTGTAGGAAAATGAGAAGAAAGAAGCACGATGCGGCTTAAAAAGGTGCCACCGCTCGAGCGCGCCTCGAGCAAGCATCTGGCGGGCACAATTCTGGAAATCTGGCTCAAGCGGAGCTTGAGCGGCCAACGGGCGGGCGCAATTCTGGAAATCGCTCGAGCGGCCGGGCCGCCAGCGCACCCGGAAATCACACTCGAGCCAGCGTAGCGGCGCAAGCTTCTTTGGCAGCGCAGTCAAAGAATTGAACTCAAATTCTTCTCGATTTTTCTTCCGATACCCAACCTTATTCGTTCCATAGGCCTAGTATTGATCATTAGCATACTACTCACCTCATCATTATCAAGTTTTCAGACCCAAAACCGTACAACGATGGTTTGTTTTAGGTACCTAACGGTATCTCTCTTTATCCGATATTATATCCGGATAAACAATGTTGGAGCTATGCTCTAATGTGGCATGTGGGTCTTGTGTTGTTTAGGTCGTATTTTTCTAAATATTGAAAGTTTGTTTGGATGAATTTCTATGTGTTATATAGGCTTCTACAGGTGTTTGTACAGTCTAACGTCTGTATTACAGACGGAATATTATTGATTTTCGGTTTGGATATGGTACATCACAGTTTTAGACAACTTCGTAAATTGTAGTATAAAATTTGACATCAAGTAACCTCACTTCCATCTTAGTGTTGATCATGGAATGAAATTTCCTTCTATACTTAGGCACTCCACCTTTTTTATGAAAAAGAAATTTTACGATTTTGTCCCCCGGTTATTCTACTTGATCTAATTTCCATATCTTTAGAAATTTCATATCCTAGATTCATATGTCCAACGGTTCAATGATAATAATCAGCTAACGATACTGTAGACAACTACTTCTGCAATTATCATTACCTTCATTTACCCACAAAGTGAGTTTTAGCATTTAATTTGTATAATTTTCTTATATCTCTTTAAGACTAGCTAGCCAGTTGTGAGATGTGGTCATATTCTCTTTATTATATAAATCTAAAGGCATTTGATAATTCTTTTTTCGTCATATTTTCTTCTCTAAGCAATATATTTTACATGTCTTAAAGGACAAATTTCAAAAATCTTAAACCTACAATGTAATTCTAAAATAATTGGTGATTTAATATATTAATTGATATATTTATGACTCCATTATTTGATTAGAAAATATAATCTAAAAGTACTATAGACGATAAGAAATCACATAATTCCACTCATACTATAAATTTTTATGCATGCTCCACGAATATTACATATGTACCTTTAATAATTTTTTAAATAATTTCATAATTATAGTTCATTTTCATCACTAGCACCATAATTCATCAATAATTTGCATAACAATTTCTTAACTCTTTAAGCAATTTTCCTCCATTAATTATGTACCAAGAATATTTTTAGATAAGTTTTAAATCACATATTTGAATCTCTAAAGAAGGAATTAATATACTTATCACGACTTCATGATTATTCTTCATAAATCTTTCAAATAAGAAATTTATACTCTCAGAAACTAATATAAGATATAACCCAAAAGTATTCTTGACATAATATTAAACAACTTAACTGCCCTTATAACCCAAAGGTCTACTCAACTGATATCCAACTTGGAGTCTTAAATTTTTTTCAATAGTTTATCAAATTTATTAATGTAGTTTATATTCCTTTAAAATAAGAATTCCCAAAATCTGATTATTCTTCTTACCTAATATTAAAACAAAAATTTTAATGCAACCACTTTCTCAACTAACTCTATATTATAGACTGATTACTTAATTTATTCATTTTTATATGTTCGACTTATAAAATAAATCCCCAAAGTGATAATAGAACATACCGTAATAATTCATTACAAAATGCTACTAAATTCTTTCAAACATTCGATAATAATTTACATGACATAAAAAATTTCAAATCTTCACTTATACTGCAGTCTATCCAAATCAACAACTTTATGGATAAATTTAATAATATGCATGATCCTCAAATATGAGTGCTCAGGAATGTCATCTCTATAAAATTTAAACGTTAAGTTATCAAATAAGTACATATCTTAAAGTTTAGTGAATTAATCCTCAAATATTCTTACACCAAGATATACTCAGAGTAAGCCCAAATAGTTTCCTCAACACATTAATTCAAATTCAGCCTAGGTATCTATGAAATATTACTATCCTAGATCTATGACTCATACTACTTTGACCATACACCAATCTTTAACATATTCAACTACCTACCATTTGACTTTAAGCCGTCAATCATTGGTTCATCTTGTTCGCGGAAGTCATAATGACTTTGAATCTTCTCCACTCACTCCAGAATGAATGTTTGGCATGCAAGTCGCCATCTACAAACATACATCCTAATTTTCTTTCTGCCCCTTCGAAATCGAGAATTGGTAATTCCAATTGGCTTAAGTGAATGCCACCAAAGAGAAGTTCACAAGCCTCATAATAGCCTCTGGATGGGGTACAAAGTAAAAAGGTCACAATCAAAGAGGTGCAATGAAATATCCGACATTAAACAGAGACCTAATGTAAGGTTTGAGTTTGAATTTTTATTTTAATCATAATTAATTAAATTAAAATAATTAAAATTAAGATTAAAATAGGAAAAAATTTTAACTAAAAGTTAAAGTTGGACTAGCGCACATAAAGTTGATAGATGCATGACTAGCACTCAACGTGTGCCTATGCATGTTATAGGTAGGGGGCGGTATTTGACTGTCGATTAAATGGATAGAGAATGAGAAGAGAGAGAAAGAGAGAGAGTTAGAGAAGACAAATTTAAGTGGATTAAAGCAAGATTTTGAAAAATTAAAGCTAAGGTAAGTGAATTTCAAGCATTCTTTCTTTTGTTACTATTCTTTTCTTTTTTTCTGAATATTTATTATTTTAAATATTAATGCATGACTTATTTTCATAACTAAGATAATGACGGTTCATATGTATGAATCCTTACTCTCATTGTTTGTAATATTTTATGAAATCATATTCACAATTTATTTATTTTGGGTTTTTAAGTTCTTTTCTGTAATTTTTTGCATGTATGTGTTGAATTCATGGCTCTGTAACCCTTGTAAGTTTTAATTTCGTATTTAATATTTTTGCATACTTAAAATCACTAAATTTATATCTTGTATGTTGTAAAAATTCAGTAATTTACCCCTGCATGCATAATTTGAAATGAAAATGTTAAAATATTATCAATATTGTTAATTTTTTTGTAACTATGTCTGAAAATCTTATAATATGGTATCATATATTTTAAATTAAGTATGTCTAAATTTTTGTAGTAAATTATAGCATTTCATGATAAGAAATTAAGGAAATTGAAGGACAACTATACTATATGTTAAAGAATTAAAAATATTTTCTCTAAAATAAGAAAATACATAGATTATGAAAAATTGAGTAGAGTTTTTATATATCTAAATATCAGACTTTTATAATAAATTCAGCAGGTAGTATATTATAATACACATTATTATATTATAGTGGTAATCAATGTTAGAACCTATTATCCATTGGTAAAAGCAGCATTCGGCCTTGTCTGTAGGCTTATATATATAGCGATCAACCTACGAGTATTGAATAGTAGCGTAAGATCTTTGGTTATATGGAAACAAATATAACCTGAGTTTGATCATCCACTTTAGTCGAAAAGGCCCTACTGACCCTTAATTCCTAAGAAATTGTATAATTAAGTATGAATTTTATGGTACAATTTGAATAAAAATATTTTTAAAAAATTTAATTTGTATACATTTGTCATGAAAATTCATAATACTTCATTAAAATTGATTCATTCTTCCTTTTGGCATGTTTTAATCAATTTATATGTTAAATTATATAAATTATATGACTTACTCAATTTTTCGACACACTCCAATTTCTATTCTTACTAACCCCTACAGATTAGACGATCGGGTACTTGCAAAACAGTAAGGTGCTGATTGAGAGCTGAAGTTGAAGAGATTTCAGATTAGATTTAGGTAGAAGTCAGTTATTATATTTTGTTTCGGACTATTCACTTCTGTATTAACTTAATTATGGTACTGTGTCGAATTGCAATTTTTTTATGGTTGTTCAGGGACTCTAAATTTTATTTGGATTAGATCTAACTCCATACGTAAGGTTCGACATCAAATTTTAATCGGTGTATGGAGCCATTTGATGACGTTACATTTGGATCTTGTGTTTTTGGTCATATTATTTTTATTTTGGTTGGTCAAAATATGAACGTGAAGCTCACGTTCACTATTATTTGAGTTGCCAAATTTTAATCTATTAATATCGTAAATTAGTAGTAACGGGATTGGATTTTGGGACGTGACAATAGTTAAAAATATCAAACCTCAAAATAGTAAAAAAGATTGAGCAAAAATGCCAAAACAAATCAAAATATCGAACAAGAAAACTAAAATTTCTTGCATGTCATTACAGCAGGGTTACCGAAATCACAGCGAATGGGAATGCATCAAAATCAACCTCTTGTAGAATCATGCTCAAATAGGGGGAGATTCATATCAAGTGGAGAATGTACCTTCTCAAAACTGGTCGTAAGAGTGGAGATCAACTATTTCGGACTAATTTTAACATCGAGACTAGTACAAATTGATTTAGCTAGAATAATCGGATCTAAGATAGGAACGTTGCTAAAAAATTAACTACTATTACTTCTCCATTTTCAACCTGACCGTTGAATCCCTGAAGCCTCCCCAAAATAATCAACTACATGCATTCAATCTACACAAAAACGTTCAAACATAGGAGTCAATATTGCAACTATGGAGGATACACAGGTCTAATTGCAACCAATGAAAATATGGACCTAATCTGTAGTACTCAATCTCCGGTAAATCACCAACCATAGAAGTAGATGACTGAGACAAAATCTTCAAGATGCCCAAATCAAACTATACCACACAACAATCTCTAAATGTGGCTGAAAGATCCTCCATGCATAAGTACGAGTTAAAATAACCATCATTATCTAATTATCAATCGGGATAATACGAATGTAGACGCTTCA
The DNA here is from genome assembly GCA_033239525.1 of Nepenthes gracilis. Taxonomy (NCBI): domain Eukaryota; kingdom Viridiplantae; phylum Streptophyta; class Magnoliopsida; order Caryophyllales; family Nepenthaceae; genus Nepenthes; species Nepenthes gracilis. The sequence goes on along the minus strand of BSYO01000010.1, from coordinate 9,146,725 downwards.
GCCCCTATTCTGCCGTTTCATCCGGTTACGCCCGCCTCAGTCGATTCATGTTTACAACGGCTGATTACCTTCACCCGTTCTCCATTCATTACAGAAGTGTTAAGTGGCCCATGTTAATGCTGATAATTACCCATTATTGAGCCTCATTATTATCGTTGAGGCTTTTCGGTGGTAATGAACCATGAAGGCAATTGATGGAATTGCCTTATAAATTGAAGTAATCTGTTTTGTCCCTACATTCCATTCTCACATATACACCATCTAGAAGTGAGAACGATGGTCCATAAGCTCAAAACGTCCAAAATCAGATCCGGCAAAAACAGAGGAGGCAAATAGCTGGAGGTATAAAACTCGATCCTTAATTCCACTTTCATGGTTGATTTTGCCACATTATATGCTTACATTTGGTATCAAAGCGAGGCAGTGCCTCTGCCTTTGCCGTTCTGCCATTTTTCCGTTTTTGCCCGAATTTTAAAATTCTTAAAGTTTTCGTTTTTGTTATAATTCGGTAAAAATGAGCGCCGGAAATCGTCGGGAAATTCAATTTTCGACATTTTCATATATTTTTTATCAATTTTGGTGTTAAAATGGTGTAGTTTCAATCGGGTCTGGAAAACCGGTCGAATAGGGCGTTGTCATGTTCGAGCGAACCAGGCGAAGGTTGAAGACGACCTGAATGGCGTTGTTTAATCAAGGCGTGATTCTAAACGGCGCTGTTTTTGTCTTCGGTTATCGTATCTCCGAACGGGCGTCGTTTTGTTCAAGGCTACAAGAACAAAACGACATCGTTCGTTGTTCGATGCTTTGTTTAAAAAAAAAAATTTAAACAGTTTTGGACTTGGGCCATTTTCGTTCGCTGCACAAATCCTGCGTTTGCCTTCTGCTGGCATTCCCGCGTCTGTTCTTGGGCCGTTGGCGCGGCGGCCCGCTTGCATGCACAGGCCCACGCACGCGCTCCGCCCATTCTGCCTAGGCCCACGTGCAAAAATTAGCTTTCATAATGCGCAGCAAGCGGTCTCAAACCCGAGGCCTGCGTGGGAGAGCGGCACAACCGCTGCACTGGGCGCGCGGTTGTTGTTCTTTTAGTCATTTTAATTGCCTAAATACGTTATTCGTATATATATATATACATATACGTATATATATAAATATATATATAATTATATATATTATATATAAAGATTAAAATATAATATTCATAATATAATTATATATATGTGTATATAATGTCTAGTGATTAATATAATTTAATTAATTAGGGATTGGCCACAGCGTCCTTAATTAATAAAATTATATTTTATTATCACGTATGGTATAAGGACATTAATTATGCCTAATTATTTTTAATATAATAAAATTTATCCCACAGAAAATTTTATTATATTAAATTAATTAATCAGGATAAAATGTGAAATATTTTTCTTAATTGCCCACAGGGATTAAGAATTGAAATATAATTTGATAGTTTTATCATAAAATTGGACATGAATATACTTGAATTAAAAATTTAGTTTACAGGTAATTTTTATATCAATTGATTCATGATATATGCTTTACATTGATAAAACATAATTATGTATTTTGTTAGCCTCATTTATTGATTGTTAAGCATGTATTTAAGTTTTATACAGTTATTCAATTTGTTAATCTTTTCGACACAATATGTAAAATTTTTGAACTAAAAGGTAATAACTATAAGGTATGGAAGGAGAGAATTCTTCTTCATTTAGGGTGGATGGACATAAATTATGCTATACGGAAAGACGAACCACCTGCTCTTACTCTTACCAGCACTCCGGTTGATGTAGCTCTTTATGAACAATGGGAGCAATCTAATTGCCTCAATTTGATGTTCATAAAGATTAAAATTTCTACTGGTATTCGTGATTCTGTCGACCAGCACAATAAAGTGTGGAATTTATTGAAGGCTATCGATGAGCAGTTTAAAACTTCAGATAAAGCACTTGCTAGCACCCTGATAATAAAGTTTTCATCTATAAAGCACACCGGTGTTAAGGGTGTGCGTGAGCACATAATGCATATAAGGGATATAGCAGTTCAGTTGAAAACTTTAGAGATAAAAATGTCTGAATCTTTCCTAGTGCATTACATTTTAAACACGCTTCCACCACAATATGGACCTTTTAAAATCTCTTACAATACACATAAAGATAAATGGTCGATTAATGAACTTATGACCATATGTGTTCAAGATGAAGGAAGGCTCATGATGGAACAAAGTGAAAGTGTTTATATATTCAAAGAAGAAAATTTAATACACAAGCCAAAAGAATGAGAAAGGTAAAATACCTCCTCAATCTGACATCAAGAAGGGGTTCAAGTGTTTCTTCTGTAAAAAGAAATGACACATCAAGAATGACTGTATCAAGTATTAAAATTGGTTTGAAAAGAAAGGTAATCCATTCTCTTTTGTATGTTATGAATCTAATATGGTTAATGTTTCACATAACACATTGTGGATTGATTCTAGTTCTACAATCCATATTTTAAATTTCGTATAAGGCTTGCAAAACCTAAAGAAGCCAGTAGGCAGTGAACAAAGCATCTTCTCCAGAAACAGGATGCGTTCACATGTGGAGGCTATTGGAACATGCAGCTTAATTTTGAGTAGTGGTTTTGTTTTGACTTTAGAAAATATTTTTCATATTCTAAATTTCTCAAGAAATTTGATTTCAGTTTCAAGACTTGTACCTTTTAGATATTCCATTACATTTTCAAACTCATCTTTCAATTTACATTATAAGTCTGATATTGTTAAAAATGGTACATTATTTGATGGTCTTTATTACTTAAATTTATAAAATAATACCTCTTATAATACTGTGCATGCTGATACTGGTATTAAGCGATGTGTTATGAATGAATGTTCCTCTATGTTGTGGCATAGAAAATTAATTCATATCTCCATTGAAAGAATCAAAAGATTAGTAAATAATAGAGTACTTAGTACACTAGATTTTACTTACTTTAAGACTTGTGTGGATTGCATTAAAGGAAAGCAGACCAACAAGACTAAGAAAAAATATTAAGAGGAGTTCGGACATATTAAAAATTATACATACTGATATTTATAGTCCTGATATTGACTCATTTGACCCAAATATTTTATCACCTTTATTGATGACTTCTCACGATATATGTATCTCTACTTGCTTCATAATAAGAATGAAGTTCTAGATGCTTTTAAAATTATTTAAAATAAAAATAGAGAAACAATGTGAAAAATAAATCAAGATTGTGAGATCAGATAGAGGTGGAGAATATTATGTAAGATATACTGAAAATAGACAAATGCCTGGTCCATTTGCAAAGTTTCTTCAAGAGCATGGGATTGTTGCCCAATATACTATGCCTGGTTCTTCGGACCAAAATGGTGTAGTAGAAAGAAAAAACCTAACATTATTGGATATGATGAGAAGTGTGCTTAGCAACTCCAAACGTCCAAAATCCTTATGGAATAAAGCTCTTAAAACGGCGGTGTATATATTAAACCGGGTCCCAACAAAAGCTGTTCCAAAAACTCCTTTTGAGTTATGAAAAAGTTAAAAATCGAGTTTACAACATGTACGCATATGAGGATGCCCATCTAAGGTAAGAGTTTACAATCCACATGAGAAGAAGTTGGATCTAAGGACTATTAGTGGACGTTTCATTGGATATGTCGAACGGTCCAATGGATACAGATTTTACTGTCTATCTCACAATATTAGGATTGTGGAATCAAGAAATGTAAAATCTCTTGAGAATGACTTAATGAGTGGAAGAAAACAAACCAAAAATATGATTTCTGATAATGATCATTTGGTTTCTCAACCTTCCACTTCAATCAATGCCATTCCACAAAATGCTTATGCTATTCCAGTTGACTAAGAAATTCAGGATTCATCTGAAATAGTTATACAATATACACCTATTGAGAATGATGATATAATATTGAGGTCTTCTAGAATAAGAAAGTTAGCAATTCCTAGTGACTTCATTGTACATTTACAGGAGTCTGACTACAATATTGGAATCGAAAATGATCCTGAAACGTTTTCACAAGTTATGAGTTGTAATGAATCACAATTATGGTACAATGCCCTAAAAAAAGAGATGAATTCCATGACCTGTAATGGAGTCTGAGATCTTGTTGAGTTGCCTAAAGGAGCGAAAGCCATAAGATGTAAATGGATCTTTAAGACAAAGAAAGACTCATTAGGCAATATCGAAAGATATAAAGTAAGATTCGTTGCTAAGGGATATACTTAAAAGGAGGAAATTGATTACACAGAGAGTTTTTCTCCTGTGTCTAAAAAGGATTCTCTTCGCATAATTTTGGCATTGGTTGCTCATTTTAATATGAAATTACAACAAATGGATGTGAAAATAGCATTTTTAAATGGTAATCTAGAGAAAGAGGTTTACATGAAACAACCAGAAGGATTCTTCTCTAGTGATGATGATGACAAAACTTGCTTTTCAATATAACCTACGATATTCAAGTTAGAATTTTTTTCTAACTGAATAGAAAGATGGAATGAGAAATATGCATAGATGTATAGATGAGGAGATTGAGTATTGGTGAAGAGCAGTGTTTCATTTGGTATGCTCGACTAGGGAGCGACTTCAGAATTGGAGGCAGTGCTCCATTTGGTGCACTCAATTAGGGAGCAGCTTTGGAGTTGGATGCACTTGTCAAAGTGTAGTTAGGGAGAGTGGCTTCTTGGAGGAGAGGTGTACTCATTGGAGAGTGGCTTTGAGGGAGAGGTGTATTCGTTGAAAAGGGCTTGGAGAGAGAGATGCACTCATCGAAGAGTGGCTTTGAGAGGGTGCATTCGTAAACCGAGTGGTTTTGCGAGATATTAGTGTATGAATGCCTGAGTATAAGGGGTATACTCTGAATTCGAGGACTGATTCTCTTGGGGTGCGATCTGGTCCATTCTGAGGTGATCCATTATTATGGGGTAATATCCCCTGAATATATGCGCTGAGCAGTTGTGTCATTAGCCAATTCAGGGGTATATTCATCGAGCATGTATTAGGCGTGATCAATCTGTCAAATATATATGTATAAGCACCCTAGATGCGTTCTTTAAGCGCATCTCTATTATCTAAAATATACATATACACTCATCAAGCGTAAATAAAGTGTCACTCAGTTTGATATAATCTAATCAAACTATTAATTTCAAACTAAAACCTCACTAAACTGCAATATTTTTTTTAACTTAATGCAATTAATTATTATTAGAAATAATTTAAGCTCCATACTTTATATATAGATCAAACAAAAGATCTGGTTTACAAAGAGTCTTATCTATAAATCCAAATTTCTTTTTAATTGGAAGAGCTCTTCCTATAGTTTGAGCCAAAGAATGATAATTTCTAAAGAAAAGTGGGTGGTGATTGGGGAACCTAAGTGTTCAGTTCGTCATTTAAATTAAGTACTTTTATTCTATAGATATGGAAGAAAGGAGAAGCTTTATTTTTTAAATAGGATTCAGCTTAGATTAATTTCATTTTTCTTTCAGCTCTGATATTATATCAGAAGTACTTCAAAGAAAAAAAAACAGAAATAGAAAGGAAGAGAAGTGAAAACAACATAAACAATTTGAAAATATTAGAATTTATTACTATTGGTCATACACCTTTTGGATCGACTAAATTTAAGACTAATAAATTAATTAATTGATTTTCTAACTAATAAAATGATACATCTCCAGATCTGAATTATTATACGAATTAGGAAGCCACTTGATTTCACTCGGTAGATTGAATTGAAGCGAGTCCAATATTTATTGTTTTGAACCTGGATTCTCTACACCAAAACTGTGAGCAATTGGTATGCAAATTTAAAAAGTTCATATATGGATTGAAACAAATCTCCCGTCAATAGTAATTAAAATTTGATAAAATTATCTCTTTATTTAGTTTTGAAGAGAATATTTTGGATCAATATATATACCAAAAGGTCAGTGAGAGTAAGATTTGTTTCCTTATTTTGTATGTGGACGATATTTTACTTGCATCCAATGATAAAGGATTACTGTATGAACTGAAACCAATTTCTCTCGATAAATTTAAAATGAAATATATGGATGATGCATCTTATGTCCTTGGCATCAAGATATAGCGAGACAGACCACGATGTGTACTGGGTTTGTCTCAAGAGACCTATATCAATAAAATTTTATAGAGATTTCGGATGAAAGATTGTTCACCAAGTGTAACACCTATTATGAAGGGTGATAGGTTCAATTTGAACCAATGCCCGAAAAATAATTTAGAACGGAAACAAATGAAAAACATTCCATATACTTCCATTGTTGGAAGTTTGATGTATACTTAGGTATATACAATACCTGACATAGCATTTACAGTTGGAATATTGGAAAGATTTCAGAGTAATCCAGGTATGGTAAATTATATTAATCACTAGACTTTATACACATATATATTTGTAATTATATTTTAAACATTATATTTTAACTTTTATATATAATAATAAATATAATTATATATATATAAATATACGTATATAAATATATACATACATATATATATGTATATATATATATATGTATATATATATATATATATATATATATATATATATATATATGTATATATATATATATATATTTATATATAAATATACGTATATAAATATATACATATATATATATATATACGAATATTGTATATAGGAAATTAAAATGCCAAATATGTCAACTACCGTGCGCTCAGTGCAGTGGTGACGCACGCTCGTTTCCATGCAGAAGGACTCGGGTTCTACTCTTGGCTGCCGTGCATGCATGCAGCTGTTTCAGACAATTTCCAGAATACTACAGTAATTGGCCGACGCGCTTGTGGGCCGCACACATTGCAGGTTGCCACACCAATGGCCCAGGGGCACACGGGAAACGCTAGAAAGATAACGCAGGATTTGGGCCGCGCACGAAAAATGGCCCAAGTCTAAAACCTTTTTTTTATAGCAGATGACAAAACGACGCCGTCTAAGATACTGCAGCAGCAGACAAAAACGACGCCGTTCAAGTCGTCTTCAACCTCCAGCGGGTTGCCCGAACCCGATTTGCCCGATTTTCAACCCAATGAAATCGATGCCATTTTTACACCAAAATAGATGAAAAATATATAAAAATGTCAAAAATTAAATTTCTCAATGATTTTCGGCATTAGTTCTCACCGAATCATCACAAAAATGGAAACTTTAATAATTTTCAAAATTCAAGAAAAATGGAAAATGGCAGAACAGCAAAGGCAGAGGCACTTTCCAGCTCTGATATCAAATGTTAGCAATTTATGCGGCATAAACAACCACAAATGCTGAATGAAGGATCGCGTACAAACCTCTGGCCATTTGCCTTGCTCTGTTTTTTTGGACCTGAATTCGCCTGATTTTGAGTTTCTGGACACTCTTTTCCTCTTCCAGATGGTGTATTACAAAAAATGGGTGCCATGGACAAAATCAATTACCAATATTTATAAGGCAAAACCATTAATTGCTTTCACCAAAATGGATGAACGAAAGGGCGTATGGAGAATAATGGGGCTCAATAATAAAGGGTTATCAGCAATTAACATGGGCCACAAATGCTTCATTAATTGTAGGAAATGTTGAAAGAATTTCAGCAGCCAAATTTCGACGTTGAGCAACTGGAACGTCGGCCATTGATGTTGCAGCAACGGTAGCGTCCAACACTTTTGTCTTCCGGACCACGAAAACGGGTGTTGAAAGAGAAGCGCGAAGGTATGTACTGTTACTGTGAAGGTTTTCTGCTACTGCGAAGGGCCATTGATGCTGTTGCCTCTGCCACTAATTTGTGCCGTGAGAAGCTGCTACTGCCACCGGTGCTCATCGCCAATAAGTTTGGATATCAGGTGAGTGAAAATCTATGGTGTTATCTTTAATTTTTACATTCCTCTATCGCTAGGTTGATGTTTAAATATTGTAAATATAGTAGGTTAACTTGCTATACTAAAATCTTAGCTGTCCTGTTACACTTTATACATCCTAAAATCTCTGCAATTCACACGTGAATGCGGCGTGTATCGTAGCATGAACAGTAGTAGCCGCAAAAGAAAAAGATTGAAAGCACTTTTGGGGGAATTTTGCTGATTTTGTTCCATCTTCAAGGTTTTCCTTATATTGTTTTAAAAATTCATTTATGTTAACTAATTTGCCATTTTATACTGCGATTTTTGTGATTTTGCCGTTAATATTCTATAACATGCCAAGTAAAAATTCTTTAATTTGCATGCTTGTCGATAAATTAGAATAAATATACATATATATTTTTATTTAATAGTTTTAAAAAGCAAATTAGTATATCGGTGAGATCAATAAGGATAATGTTAAATCATAATGGTTTTCGAATAATTAGTTATTAATATATCATTTTTGATATTTTTTATAATTATTTTTTCTACTTGCACACTTTTTCTCTACTATCAATGATTCGGTAGATGAAATTATTAAAGATACTACAGTGTCAAGTAATATGGAACTTGTAATATCGTAATTTAGTTTATAAGTGTTTAATACTAATTTTTATATTTCAGAAATTAAAATCATTTTGAGAAATATTTATAATCAGGTAAATAACATAGGCTAAGATGTCGATGGATATCATATCAATGAGCATTGCGTTTGACATATTGTTAAGATTGAGTATTCTAAATCTCATTTAGTCATAGATTTTAATTAGACCACAGGAATACTACGTGGCATATTTTGAGTTTATCTAGGAAAGGTAACGAGACTATTATTCATCTAAATTAAGTTCAATAATTGTACACTACGAGTAATAACACTTATAATATCATATAATTGGTTGTTTGGCAAACTTGTAAGGATTAGTATCTCACGAATTTTACCTAACCAATGGAGGATATTATTAATTTACAGTGACATAAAATTCGAGAAGATTAATTAAAAATCTTATATAGTTGGACTTTTGTAGGCATTAGTAAGAAGAAACCTATATTATTATTAATATTTAAATTTAGTAGAATTTTAATTGTATTATTAAGTTTAGTTATAATTACGATAATATTGAGTCTCCGATAGTTACTTTATCACATATTATCATTAATTTTCTTTTATATTTGATATTATTATCGAAGATATTTTATTATATTTTGATATTATTAATTTTATTTATTTATATGATATTTGATTTACCTTTATATTTTTCTTGACTATTGAATAGAAGGCTCGATCGCTATTTATAAGAAATTGTATATTTACTATCGAGATTTTAAATAGAAACGATCTTGAAGTCTAAAAGTTTCATGGTGAGAAATTTGAGTCTGTTATTACGTTATTAGTTTTTCTAGATATTTATTTAAACTATCTTCCTAGAAATTTTTAATATTATGGACATTTATAATGCATTATATTTTGAGAAGTTTATTACTTATTATAAATATTATATTTAATAATACATTTATGATATTTATTTATGATTTAAATTTTTTTATATGGTCAGTTTGGATCGGATTGGATAATTTAAATTTGGGTCACTACAGTGTGATTGCTGAATTTCGAAGGTCAAGCTTGTTCACATTTAAGATATTACCTACTTGGTGGAAGGCATGTAATGCATCTGATCTACTTTCCCTATTTCATATGGAATCTAAAAAAAGATGTCTCAAATGGAGACATAATCCGTCCCATTCATAATTAAGATGTCACATTTTTTAGTTAATTAATGTGGCATAGTCCAACTGTGCAATAAAACGCCCTATGTTATAATGTTAGAATGAGTTAATTGTGTCAACAATCACTTTATTACTCATCCATTTCATTTTACACATGGAGAAAATAACATGAATGTAGATTTTTTTTTTTTCGGTTCATGGTTGTCAATTTTGCATAGAACGTATAGGGTTGCAGTCAATTGTGACCATTCTTAGCCTAAAATTTTAATTGGGTTTTATTTTTAAAGATATCATTCTTATATATTTTGATAATTTTTTATCAAATTGAGCTGATTAGAGATAGAATAATTTCTTATAAAATTATTGCTGAAATTCATCTCCATGCATTCCTGTAGTTTGATATAATTGAGATGTGCTACCTTCTTATGCCTTTTTTTTTTTTTTTTTTGAGAGGGTGGGAGGTGAAGAATTTTGGTTTATTGGCATGTCATCCATATATCCATCTGGCACGAAAGTAGGACTAATTTTAACATTTCATCTAATCTATTTATTTTTATATAAATTTATTAATATAAATAAATAGATAAAATATTATGAAATTAAAGATATTTAATAGATATTCTAAATATTTTTTAAGGAATATTCTGATCAACAAGACTAAATTCCATGGCAACATTTTTAACAACTTAAATTATTCACATATAATGATATGTTTTAATAAAATTCAAATACGTTACTTTGACGACGCGGATCCTGGACTTCAATAAACTCGGATGATCCTCCTGTCTTGGCCCGGATTCTCGTTTCCCCGAGTTGGACCTCGCACACCACTAAACAAGAGGTCGGCGTGTTAATGAAAAATTATCCTAACCGAAAACACTCCGACGCCAAGTCAGAAAAAATAGTCTTCGAGAGAAAGAAACTGAAATCGAAAGAAAGAGAGGGAGATAGAGTGTTTGACCCAGATGTAAGAGAGACGTGAGGTCTTCTTGGATTTGAGAGGTGGGAAGGCAGTAAACAGTCGTGTGGGCTCGCTTGTTGCCTTAGGGTTTTTTGGAAAGTATCGGCGGTAGAGAGGGCAGATTTCTCAGAGCACTCAATTGACTTTCAGAAAGCATAATTGAAAGCGCTTGTGTTGTGACACCGAAAGCATGCGTTAATGAAGGCGTCAATGAAAGCATAGATGAGAGCCCGTCCCTAGAATGATGATTCTAGGGTTTATTTAATGGCTGAGAGGGTGATCTTCCTCCTTTAGAAGGCGTGATCCCCTCTGCCCACCTTGGCTGGCTTGCCTTCTAGAGCGAATGCCAGTTGTCAAGGTGGGCGTGATTGTTTCCTTGTGAGGCGGCCAACAACTTTTCAAGTTGGTTTCTTTCCTCCTCAGCATATTACCGTTGAAGTGCCTTGGTTGGTAAGGAATTGGGAAGATCTGGCGCCTTTCTTCTTTGAAGGGCGCCAATCTTGTCAATGTCCTTTTTGGTCTGAGTTGAGATCGTGGAAGGTGCTTGGAAGGCTGTGGTTGACTGTCGTTTTGGGCCTCCATTGACTTTCTGGATCCAGCCCATTCCCGGCATACCCATCACTAGCCCCCCATGCTGGTGGCCAAAAGCCTGGGCTCCGGTATGTTAATGGTGGGATGCCTTTCCTTATTTCGAGGATCTCATGGAACTTCGTGAAAAGCTTGAAGGAGAGTTTGACTAGAATTCTTGACCGTCTTGGTCAATTCCGGAGCACCAGAGTTGTTGACCGTCTTGGTCAATTCCGGAGCACCAGAATTGTTGACCGTCTTGGTCAATTCGGAGCACCAGAATTGTTGACCGTCTTGGTCAATTCCGAAGCACCAGAATTGTTAACCGTCTTGGTCAATTTCGGAAGAGTTTTCTGCCAGCCTTTGGTCGATTTACAGGGCAGAAAGCGACACGTGTCTCCCTTTGGTTGGGCGGAGATCCTGACCATTAATACGCCGAAGATCCGCCTTTTATAGGGCCAAGTAGGGAGGCGACACGTGGCGACCTTGACGGCATCCTTAATGAGGGGTTTCTGCGCCAGAGACCCGTCCTTTTGCAGGGTCAAGTGAGGAGATGACGCTTGGCAGGACTGACAGTGCTCTTAATGAGGGGTTTTATGCTTGGCACTTAAGTTTCTCTTTCGTATTTTTGAAATCATTTACGCTGTCAACCCGTCGTCTTCTTCCTTCTCGTTTCTCAGGCAAACCCTTCTAACGAACCCTTCTAAAGTTGATTAGTAAGGTTTCTGCTTAGCGGAAGAGGGTTTTAATTGAGGATAGATTGTGCACATCTCCTTACAATTACGGCAATACCTCCTTGTATAAACCCCGATGACGGCTCTCACTTTCTCTTTGTACAAAGCCCTGAGGACGGCTATCACTACCCCTTGTACAAAGCCCCGAGGATGGCTTTCACTTTCGTTATCCTCGATTATCACCCAAAAGTCCTAAGGCATGTCGGAGAACCTTATCTCCCAATGCTAAGGTCTGAACTTATTTGTCTTATCATAAAGTCGGTTCACATTTTCTTTGTTCATTTCGAACGGCCATATCACAAGCCGGTTTCAAAATTACACTACAAAGTCGGTTTCAAATTTATGTTACAAGGCCGGTTTCAAATCATAATTTTCATGCGTCGCTTGGTAATCCGGCTTCAAGGTCTCATGATAAATGCCGGTTTCAAATTATGATACAAAGCCGGTTTCAAAATTTACAATGCAAATGACGTTTTTAAAATTTACAATATAAATGCCGGTTTCAAAATTTACAATATAAATGCCGATTTCAATTATAATACTAATGCCGATTTCAATTATAATACAAGGTCGATTTCAATTATTCTTGGCTGGTTTCAAATTAATATGTAAGACCGGCTTCAAACTAATATGCAAGGCCGATTTCAATATTTTCTTAAGACGGTTTCAAATTATTTTACAAATCAAGGCCGATTTTAAATTTAGGTAATGCAAGTGACATACAAGCCGGTCTATTTTTTCATTTTTATGTACTCCAGTTTAAACATGAGTTTAGTAGAAAGTAGAGGACAGAAGGCAGAAAGCAGAAATTCAAACCAAAATACAGCTTATCAAACAGTAATTAAAACGGCATGCATTTAACCTAAATCGGAAGGAAAAACTGGCAGTTTTTAAAGCTGGAACTTTGGAGACGGAAGTATATTTGTAAAGCATGAACTTTAAAAATTGGGCACACTTGCAACAAACTTAAAAAGAATGATCGTCCGAAGTATACTTGTAACATTCTGAAGTTAAAAACAAAGTGTACACTTGCCTGACAGTCGTCCGCCCACCTCTACAGACTTGAATCTTTCTCTCCTTCTCTACTCCTTTACTGTTTCTTTTTGCTGGCGCTCCTACTTGCTTCATCGATCGAAGTTGAGTATATATAGAGGAGGGGTTAGGTGGAGTAAGTGGGGGTAAGCTACCTGCTTGGTACTTCTTCTCAAAGGTTAGGTGGGAGTAAGTAGTCTAAGTTACTTACATTGGTACTTCTTCTCAGACGGTCAACGGGGTGGTTCACTTACTTTATTAAGTTAGGGTCTAGTTGTTTTCTAACTAATCAGTAAAGTTGGTCATTGTCTTTAGTTGTCCTTAATTTATTCCGGTCAACTCTTTGGCCGTGCTCCAGAATCGGCCATTGTTTCACTTCTTTTATTCAAGACCAGTCAACCTTTCTCAAGGCCGGTCAACTTTTTGGTTGGTCAATATTTTGACGCTAGTCAACATCCGGTCAATATTACAATTTTCGGTCAACCCTTACTCAAAGCCAGTAAACATTCTTAGAGCCGGTCAACCTTACAAATTTCGGTCAACATTTTCTTATCATCTATTCCGTATTTCAAGCAGTCCGGTCTTCTGTGGCACAAGCTACCCCGATTTTAAGTGGCATAAAGTCACTCCGGATTTCATTACACTTTTGGTTTTAATATTTTATTTCGATTTTGAGGTCCCTCTTTTTTTTTATTTCGGGATTTCGCAAGACGGGAGTAAGTCGGTAAGGTTAACGCGTCGTTACAACTTAGTCTGTAAGTTGATTTTCATAATGTATTACTTTCCTAGCCATTGAAGCCCGTAGGGTTTTTCTCAATTGCCGTGGGTATCGAGTTTTTCCTTCGTCACCAAAAATCGTATCTTTTTATTATTGTTTATACTTATTTATATTTTGCATGCTTGTTAGTATTATTAGTATCTAGAATTAAATATTCTTTACGTGTATTGAATATATTTAATTTTTACTACTTTCATTATTTTTACCGGGGTCAAAAATTGATTGTATAATTTAGGACACAAGTCCTTTTTCATATCTCTTAATGGATTTTATAATTTCTCCCAAAATAGGCCCTCTAAATAAAATGTTTCGTATACGGCCCACTAAGTAATTCAAACATATATTTTAAACCCAATTACAAAATTCTAAACCCAAAATAATTATTAAAATAGTTAAATAATTATCACAACTATTTATACGACTTATTCTCATAAAATAATGAAATTGCAAACACCCAAAGTGTTACACTTATAATCATTCTAGTTGATATTTGGACTCCGTTTGTTTTTGTACATATTGATGCTTTCAACCTTATCCAAACTCAAATAGGGGATGGCTCTATGTTTCAAATTGAATTATGGATTGGGCTTACTCACTTTTTTTCTATAAAAAAGGCTTTGATTATAAACTTATGTAATCAGGACTAGTGTTTAAGAATATATATGCCATCATAAATTTCTTAGAAAGTCTCCATCCATATCATACATGTTATAAGATCTTATAAATGTCCTGTAGGCCATAAATGTCCTATAGGACCTAAATTTTTAAATTATAACAATCATGATTAATTAAACTAATATAATTAAAATTAAGGTTAAAAGATATAAAAAATTAAATTAAAAAAATCAAAATTAGACCTGAATGACTCGTTAATCTCTATTTTTTTCACACAAGTCATTTGATGATAAATGAGTGCTAAACTCATTTGACATATGTGATCACATTTGAAAGTCATTGTGTGATTATTAAAGATTTCTAGAGATAGTATGTGAATTTAATATTGTTTTTTTTAGAGAATTTACCCGGCTCACCTTTCAATCCGGATTGAGGTTGCTATTAATAGTATGATTTGGGTTGGCAACAAAATCTAAGGACTTTGCATAAAATGATCCTATCTAAATTAAAGAAATTGAAACAACAATGGAAAGGTTTGCTAAAGAGAACTTAAGGTATTTATTTTCTAGAAAGAAATTGAAAACACAGCCATGTAGGTGGAAGGATTTAACTAAGAATTATGATTGTGAAATTGAAAGGGAACTCAATATTCCGATTACGATAGTTCTTGATCATGATTTGATGTTTATACTAAAATTTTAAGAATATTTGCATAAAGAATTGGATACCAAGTTAGAATTTAGTATGATGTTTCAACCGTAAACAAATAGTCAATTAGAGTAGCACAACGGAAACATGTCGGCCCATGGCCCATAGATCTCAGGATCCAATCGACATTCAAAGTGAATGACTATTATCGAGGTTTAGGATAAAATGAGAGTCAATGTTTATTGGTTCATTTGAGAGTTTACAATAAGTCGGAGAGGTGTCTCATTGATTGGCTTTTCCTCCGAGTTTGGGAGATTGATAAGATTTCCCATGTATCGGTGATTAATGAAGTATGTGATTAAGTTGAGTCGTTATAAATGATTAATAATTTGTCTTATGTTGAGATTTCGATTTAGATTTTTGACAGAAAGAATTAGGTGCTGATGAATAAAACAATACTATTGGTTAAGATTCCTTGAAGAAATCATTTAATTAAAAAAGTAACTTGGGATCGCAAAGAAGAAATCTGGGAGAAATATCTTTAATTGTTAAATTGTAAGGTACATAAAATTTTGAGAACGAAATTTTTATAAGGATGAGATGATTGTAATGCCTGAATTTCTAAATTATGATAATCATAATTAATTAAACTAATATAATTAAAATTAAGAATATATGATGTAAAAATTAGATTAAAAGAATCAAAATGGAACCTGCATGGCTCGTGTCTAATGCAGGCTTGACACACTCCTGAAGGAGTCTTGAGCCACGCTCTAGGCTGATTCTAGTGAGATTGGGGTTCAATGCACGCTCAAGCTCTGATTTCCGCAGGTGTAGAGTTCGATGCACGCTCGACTAGGTATTATTAAAAGGAACCCAAGCTCATTTTTTACCATTTTCTACTTCGGTTTTCAAAGAAGAGAGAGCTGAGGAGAGAGAGATGAAGAAAAAGAAGGCTTGAGGAGGTCCAATCCAAGGAATTTGAGGCTAGAATTTGGTAAAGTTGGAGTCAAGGCAAGTATACCTCCAAACTTCTTTCCTTTATTACTGATTTTTGCTGATATTTTGAAACATTTTTTTCTCTAAATGCTCATGCATTTCTTTAAAATTCAAAGTATATGACTATGCTTTATATGTATGTTCATTTTTCATGATTTTACAACCAAATTTCATAAAATCTCATACGTAAGTCGTGTATTACACATAAATGTGCTAAAATTTTGCAACCAAATTGCATGTATGGTCTGAAAATTGGGTTACTTTTCTTTGTATGTTTAATATTGTGGACATCCTTTTTGTATGTTTAAAAATGCTAAGTATATATTTTAAAAACTGCATGTAATTTCTCTACATGCTCACCAACTCTGCTGTGAAACAACTCCTAACCTGACATTTTCACATGTTGCTGATTTTATTGTTATTTTGCTAAGTTTTGATTCTTGCATGTATTAAATTCATATAGTAGCTTCTATACACCTTAGATTTTATAATATATGTCTTAAATTATCAGGTACAAGTCATGGCTGTCAAATAACTGAAATGTTGCTGAAATTTTGCATATGCTAGAATTTATTGATTTTTGCTGAACTTTTCGATGATTAAATGTCTTAAATTCGTATAATAGCCTTCACACACTTTAAATCATCAAATACATGTTTTACATTAACTAAAAGATCCATAAAATTTATCGTATATAGTTTGGAATTTAGTAAATTTCCTATGTTACTTAATTTTTGCGCTGTCGCTGTCACGAATCCTGCACAAGTAAGTCAGTTAAATAATTAATTATAATTTTTAAAATTTAAAATAAATTCAATAAATCATTCTAAATTCTAAAAATTTAGGTATGACAAATTAAATACACAAGACTCAACAAATTAAAATTCACATAAGACCTCATTTGACAACCGTTCGAACAATCTAAATACAACCTGCTCTATAATCATCGTAAGGGAGGTAACAATTTAACCAAAATTATAATCAGATATAATATAATAACAAAATTATTTTTAAAATATAAGTATGGGCCTATACCTAGTCAATCCCATAATTAAATCATATCAAATACTAATTTAAATCATAACGAAACTAAAACTCACCAAATCGAACGGATAACTGACAGATTACATCTTTACTCTTACAATATATCTGAACCTTCGACTTTGAAGGGATAAAATATAAAATATAAGTTTAAAACCTAATAAGTATCATATTTAAATAAAAAAGAGTCCAATAAATCAGATGATGGGTCAAATAGATAAATATCCAATCAAATAATAGAATAAATTTAAATTGCCGATATAATAAATCTAATAAAAATTCAAGATCTAAAATTCAATGGTAGTCTTATATTTAAATTAAATATTCCAATCTAAAAAATATATCTAAATTAGAAAATAATCCTCATTGGGATATATATGTATTTATATAAATAAAATAGAAGTGATCTAGATCGATTTCAACAAGTAGATATCCAATCCAAGTCTAAAGCCCGATCAACTGATGATTTGGAATAAAATCCGATAGTTGGATGATCTAATAGCGTATGTAAAAGTCAAAATAGTATTGTAACAGATAATTCAAGGGTTCAAATCAAAGCATGTAGTCAAAATCATTTGTATGAGACATACCAAGACTTATTTATAGGCAAAATCGGTGAATCTCAAATCCAAATCTAAAATTCAAATTCAAATCAAAATTTAATACAAATAAATATAGAAATACAAATCATACACCAAATTTGAGTTTTAATTATTTAAAAACTACCTGGAGGAATAATTATATTTATTCTCAATTACCTTATACTATATCAAATACAAATCAGGTTTGCTTATATGGCCACCTATGTACTTTGTCTTCCAATGGTAAGGTTGCTTATTATATTTTTTTTAACAGTGATTTTATATGTAATTTTTAAATTTGTTAGATATATTGGAATATCCGAATATATTATAAGGTTAAATCAAACCATCAAAATAGGAAGTGTCACTACTTCGAACCTTTTTTATCGATAAAAATGAATTTTTAAATAACAAATTTTTTCATCAGGAGTTAACCAGAATATTCAATAATAAATCCAAATTTAGTGACCACAACTTGACATATGCATATGAAAATGTACGGCTTATGAAAATTTCATGTACATTTTCGTATATACATATTGATATGAGCATATATAGTATTCAAAAATTCACTCATTTTTAGAGAAAATAACAAAGCTCACAAATTTTAATAGAAATAGAACAAAATTCTCAAATAACCAATAAAAAGGTTATGTGTACAATAAAATAAACGAGCTAATTTAGAAGTGCACCCACAAGTTTAAAATTTCCAAATCAAAATAGAAATACATTAGGTGTAAAATCAGACAAAAGGTTAGGTTAGAAGATACTTGTCACAATTATATTTCAAGTAGGTTTGCCAAAAGGATATTCCAAGATACCCGAATCATGCATTCTCTCTCCTTCTGGTGCTCGCCCATTTCTCTCTCCTCCTTTTCTCTCCTTATTCGCCTCTGCCTCTCTTCACCTTCCTCCTTTGCTGGTGGCGGCTCCAGCACAGGCGACAGTGGTAACCACGATAGCAACACCAAGTGGTGGCACCGTGGAAAACAATGGCACATGCAAGCCGGTAACTCTCTCTCTCTCTTTACACCACATCTCATTCAACCACGATTAGACTGATTTGTTTTCAAAATCAGTACATATAATCCCAAAATTAGCATCCATAAGGAGAAGGGAATGATTTCTTTTGCCTCAATTTCATCCATTTTCTCTAGCGACAGTGGCCATTCTTTTTCAATTCTTATTTTTTCCTCTACTCATATCAGCGTACAAAATAGAGGGTAATATCATAGAGAGGGTTTCACTGGCTTCCATTCCCAGCATCGGATCCTTCAGTAATGGCAACTGTGATAGCCCCACACCGGTCTCCTCTCTCTCTTCTTTTCCCCTCCTTTCCTCTCTTCCCTCCTTTTCTTTCTCTCTCCCCGATAGCCAACACCTCCTGATTTCTTCTTCTGTTTCCTTTATTTATTTATTACTATTATTATATATTTAATTATATTTTTTATTTTTTTATTTTATAATTTAAATTGATACTCGAACGATCGTACAGGCGTACCTCAAGCGCAAACCCAATTGATCCAAATATCTTTTAAAATTTTATAATATTTAATAAATTTTTAACAATTTTAAATTATCCAAAATCATAATTAATATTAAAATAATTCAAATAGGGATTCGACATATTATAGTTGCTGAATTTCCTTCGTGTTATGTTAAATTTCTGCACTATTAAGCTTAATTTCGTGTAAGATAACTTGTCATATTTGGGAATTGACAAATATGTGCAATATGTGTTCTGAAAAATGGTGGAAAATCTTACATATTTACTGAATTATGCATCAATTTGTTAAAAATTACATAGCTTGCTAAATTTCTTACATTATATGCTAATTGAGCATTCCACATGTTAAAATCTCATTATGACTAAGTTTTTATAAAAATATGTGCATGAAAATACAAAATTATGAAAAAATTCTACAATTATGTCAAGAAGAGATGAACCATTTTTCAAATTGCTGAGAACCAATAATTAAAAAGCTAAGTATAGAATTTTCCTAATTTAAATATTGGACTATGGATTATATTTAGTAGGTGGTATATTATTACATACTTTAATATATTATAGTAGTACATCGATGTCTAATCCTATCATCCGTGAGATTAAGAAGTAGCATTTGGCCCTTCTATAGCATTATATATAGACAACCTACCTCTGGGTCTTGAATAGAAGTGTATAGCATTTAATTATATAAAAATATATATAACTCGGTCTTCAATTATCTGCTCCTTTAGCTATTAAGGTTTACTGGCCATGGTCTCCTAAAAAAATAAGAATTTGAACATATTTTGATGGTTAAAATAAAGAAGAAATATGATAAGATAATTTTAAAAATTATGCATAATACAGACATATATTTACAAGAAATTTCATGGTATATCATTAAATTTTAATATATCGATCCTTCCATTATATTTTAATGCAAAAATATGTATATGTTATTTGTTATATAGTACCTTAATAAACTTTTAACTTATTCTCTTACTATTTTACTAACTCCTTAGACGAGGTGCATGAGAATTTGTCAGATGAGCAGAAGTAAAGGCCAAAGAATTGCATATTATATTTTTAGAGATGTTTAATATTATTATCATATTTCTGGGCATCATTTAATGTGTTTATGTGTTGTATTTTAGTTTAATTCCTATTTTGGCTAATGAATTGTAATGTATTTGGCTTTTTAGATAGCGTTTAGACGTCTAAAGTGATGATTTATGGCATTCAGTAATGATTAATAGGTTATAGCATGTGTTGACAACTAGTGGGATGCAGTTGATAATGTATTTAATGTTGATAGACATTTGAGGTTAGTAGGTTAAATCTGAAGTCTGATTGTCAGTTGTTAGTTGTGTTGACGTTGGTAATGAAAATGTATTAGTGGGTTATCGGTACGTCTATTGGTTGTCCTACAGTAGCATTTAAGATAATATTGCAGATTTTATTTCTCTGGTTAAGTATTTTCAAGCATCATTCGTTATTTATGGTCTAACATCACGTATTTCGGTTGATGTCGGATCCACTAGTGACATGACAATTGCATTTGGGTTCTATGTATATTTTTATTTATGCGCGTTGCTATCGGTCGAGGTATCGATGTGAAATTCGCACCTAAAGATTATTAAACGGTTATTTAGTTGTTTAGTTAATTCGCGTCCAAAGCTTATTTCCTCATCCATCCACCCAAACAGAAAATAAGCTCGGCCACCTTAGTGTGGGGCCCATCCCACATCCCTACCCATGCTTTTTCTCTCTGGCTAGCCATTAGAGGCAGACTTACCACCATTGACTGATTTCATGGAGTCCCCAATCTATCCACTAAATGCACTCTATGCACGACTGGCGATGAAGATTATGAGCACCTTTTCTTCTCCTGCCCCTTCTCTAAATCCTTATGGCGCATGATTCAATGTCGTGTTGGAATTCAGTGGCCTTACTTGGAATGGTCTCAGAACATTTGTTGGGCTGCAAATAAATGGAAAGGAAAAAATTTCCAGGCTCTTTCTAAACGGCTCTTTCTCACGGCCACGGTCTATTTTATTTGGAAGGAGCGTAACAACTGCATTTTTCAAAACTCCCCCCATAGGAGATCTCTCATCTTTTTTTCCTTATCATCAATGTCATTAGGAACAAACTGATAACCTCTATTGATGCTACAAAAAGAGTAGACCGAACACACTGGATTCGTTGGAACTTGTAGTGGGTATCTCTCGTTTTTCTTCAATTTTGGTGCCCGGCTTGCCTCCTGGCGGTGTTGGCCTAGGGTTTTCTCACACACACACACACCCGCACACTCACACACACACACAAAAAAAAAACCCTCCTGGATGTTCTTTTTTGCAGTTTGTCACCCGCCCCTGGTTCTTTTGAATCAGCTGATGGTTTCTATTTGGATGCTGTTGGAAGCTGCTCACAACTGTGAAGAAAAAAAAACAAACTTCCCGGATGTTCTGTTTGCAGTTTTGTCGCCCGCCCCTGGTTCTTTTGAATCAGCTTATGGTTTCTATCCGGATGATGTTGGAAGCTGCTCACAACTATCAACGGTTGTAAGATCTTCTTCCCGACATGTGCATTTCCCATATTACGCTGAGGAATGTGAGCATGTATGTGTAAGTGGCTGTCGGTTCTGTTGCTGTTGGAATTCATGAAGCTGGAACACTGGAGATTTGTTTGGGTCTGTGTGAGCCTTTGTGAGTTTTCCTGAGTAGGGCGAAAAGAGCCGGCTCTTACAGTGAGTTTTTTTGTGAATGGAGCTATCGAAGTGCTTTGCCTGTGCCTTGCCCGGGTTACTGAATTTTCAAGATTGGTTGGTTTGTATGTGGGGAGGAATTCGTCTGTTTCCGACCCTATGGTCTGGCTGGGTGCTGGCTTGAGCCAATTTGGAAGCTACAGCTTTGCACCAGGAGGGTTTGGATGTTACTGTGATGCAGGCTTTGCACCCTTCTTGTAGCTGATTTCGAAGAGGATGCTGTGCCCATTACCCTCGAGCTTGAAGAGGATGCTTTGAGTTTATGTTCTGCGTTGGCAGCATTGTTCAGCTATTTGGTATTTTAGTTCGTTGTACCCTACATATCTGAATAAAATTTACTTAAAAAAAATTCGTATGAGATCCATTTTGGCCAAGCTGGTTGATTGGCCCGTGATTCAGTGGGCCGGGTTGCTTTCAGCTGAGATGACGTGGATGAGTCTGAGATCCCTTTGCACATGGACGAGATGTAGGCAATTAGCCGAGGTTTTGTTCTTCTGAGGTGATGTTGATGAGTCTGAGGAGCTGCCATTAGCCAAGGAGGTAGTTTGCCCGAGATGATGTGGGTAGCGTTTCCTGTATAATGGCCGTGAACATAATCAACCCGAGGTCTTTAGCTGGTGGAAGATGCTTTGAGCTGCTGCCCGATGCCAGTAGCAGATGATAGGTTTGCAGATGCATGTAGGGCCTCTGGATTTCTATTGGCCTTTGGACTTTTTCTCTCTTAACTTGGAACGATGGCCTTCAGGCCCCTTTCTTTCCTTTTGTTCCTTTCTTTTTGGTCTCATTTTTTTTGGCCGGTATTTAGTTTTTTTGTCTCGTAGGGTTAGTGACATTTTTTCCAATGTTCGGGGCTTGCATCTAATGTCTTTGTTCTACATCCAAGTCGAAAAAATTCTTGGAGATATAACATTGATTCTATTTATTTTTCCTTTTTTTCATTAATTAAATCTTTTCTTATTTATCAAAAAAAAATTAGTTAATTAATATTGATTAAGTATTAATATCATGATCAAATTTGGGACGTAACATGTCTTCTAGCCTAGGGATCAAAACTTCTGTGTCTATGATAATTGAATCCCGCTCATATAAAAAAATTTATGTCCAAAGAAAATAGGACAATAAGAAAATGGTATTTTCAATAATATACAAAAGAACAAACCGAACAATATCGTGATTAATGGAAAGAAATCATGAAAAATTTAGAAATTGACATCCCATTCTTCTAATGACTCCTACCCGATAAAAATAGAAACAAGTAAATAAACTAACCAGAAATTAATGTTAATACAAAAGTGACTAATCAATGGAATACAACATTAGGACAAGTAATTACATCAAATCATCCTCCATTAGCCACACTCAAACTTAATGTTGATAATAAAACAATTATTGCAACACCTAGGACTAATACAGATCCAGCTAAATTAAAGGATATCAAATAAAATTATTAACAGAATATTTTTTAAGATCAAAACTAACATACAATTTTACAACAATTAGATAGAGTGGAAATTTATGTACAAAATAAGATTCCAAATCAATTTTCTAATAATGTATCTCAATGTCTTGGTTTGCCATGTACTCTGGCAGCTAAGTATATTACTAGTATCCAATTACCTCAAAAAAAAAAAAAAAAAAAAAGGAAAATCTCAAAACGTACTTGGAAAAATAATTGAAAATTTATGCCAATATAATATTGGCTCCACGTCAACGCAACCCAATCCAAAAATCTACACCTATTCAACAAGAGGACTCACATTTTGATAAAGTCAATAAAATATATAGAAATCATTACACAAAACACAGACGACCTTAACAATATTGAAATATCATAAATTATTATCGACGGCCAACTTCACCAGATATTCAATAAAGGGATAAGGCAATTTCATTTCAAAATATTTTAGTGGTGAAATAACTTATAACTAGAATATTGATGGAAATTAATATATAAGATATTATGCATTCTCCATGAAATAGGAACCGCTGTTGTGACGGACCGTATTTCTAGCTAAAATTTGACAGAATTTTAACAGAAAAATGGTCATTAGACTAATACAAAACCCGTACATTAACTTTATACCATAAAAATACAATCGCAACACATCTCAACACAGGATCCAAAAGCAACAATAAACGTGGCACCAATGTCATAACTCCGAGTATGACATTGGCTCAGACAAGATACTATTAGGTACCCAAATTAACCATAACAACCTACAAATGCACATACATCCATCAAATATAACGGAAACTATACACTATATACATTATCATCAATATACATGGTCATCAAAAATAATACAAAAGACTCCATAAGATACAAATCCACAATGCTAAGTCTACAAGATTATCCTCCAAGTATTCGAGCCTGGTCGACTTCTAATCCTCTACCCCACCCTATCAGGTATAAACTCGTACTCATCTGAATGTAAGAAAAAATAGTAATTGTGAGTCAAATATTTAGTAAGTACAATATAATCAATGATAATAAATAACATATACAAAATAAAGTAGAGGAATGATACATGAGCATAATGAAGATGAATAAATATGAAACATGAATAAATATATTTTCAGAATTTATTTATCTTTTTCATTTTACTTATTCTTCCTTTAGGTTCTAAAACATGTAAAAATTTTATTATCTTTGTAGACCAAGACCAGTAGGCCTTACTAACTAAATAAGCAGTCATTCGTAGTTTGGATTATATTTTCTTCTACACAATCAAAAGCCATTTCCTCCTATTCAGGACCCAGAGGCAAACCATCTATATATAGTCCGTATAGAAGGGGCCTTAGCCGCATGTGACCATTAGTAGACAATGATCTTCCATTATAATATACTAAAGCATGTTAAGAAATATCACTCGCTACAAAATAAGGGTAGAATAATTCTTGAATTTTCTCTGTAATATCTATAGCATGTGTGACGTCCAACATACAAATCTATTATTAACCTGATTCTTAACCATATCTATGAATATTGATCATAATTATTTCTTTATCAATTATTACCATGTACCATCAAAGGGACTTAAACTTACCCATATCTGTTTATGTGGATATTAGGCTTATCATACACATGACCCAAATAAATAGAGATGCCTACTAAAATTATACCAGAAATTTTGCGAAAACAAATATTGATCAAAATAACATCACCATATATTCATGTGTCAAAATACCATCTTAGGATTTATTTACATTGGGTACATCTTTTTTTTTTCTTCATTACATACTTCCTACATACATCAACGATAAACTAGTACATAGAGCAAACTAGCATACTTATAACCTTACTAGTCTATATTGATAACTTTTTCCTACCCACTAGGGTACACCAGAATATCAATCAAAATATAAAGTCTCTGTCCTTTAGGGTACATCAAAATAATAACCAAAACGTAAAATCTCTGTTCTTCACTTCTACTAATCTGGTAAGAACTCGCTTGGGCCATCTGAAGGGTTAGTAAAATAGTAAGTGAGTAAGCCAAATACTCAATAATGTACAATATATAGCAAGAGTTAAGTATTTTTGTACAAAAAATATTTTATCATACATAATAGGAATCGACTACATGAAATGCAATGCATTTACTTTTCTTTATTCCTTTATTTTACTGAACTTAATTACAAATTTCTTATCTGGAGGGACCAGGCTAGTAAGCCTTATGTGACGGAACGGATCCTAGACCCTATAGGATCCTACGTCAGACAGATTCAGAACAGAAATCATAAATTTATATCAGTAAATTTTACAAAAAATTCGGTAGAGTTTTATCAAAAAATTAGACAAAATCTAAATATACATCCTGTTTATATACATTAGTACAAAGCATACATAATATCCAGACCTCAAAATTTTGACCATAATACAAAAGCAGGATCAATACAGGCACACAACTATCCACAATACCATAATTTTTCTACAGCACGCATTCACTGGACCACAAGTGTCATCCATGGCCTTAATTTAACAATCATATCAACTATACCAGAATTCAGATAAGAGTTATCGTCTAGAACCTGTATAGAAACTCAGAAAATATATAGCGAAAGTAACTATGTAAACTTGCAAAAACATAATTTCTAGTCCATCAGAATATAAAACATATCATGGTTATTAATACATAATTTCCTTTACAAGATTCTATGGAACATGCAGAACTATCTTTTCTTCCAAAATACTTCAAGATAAATCTTCGAGACTTTACCGAGACTCCAAAACCTTCTTTTCTAACTCTAGCTAGGCCTGATCATCCAATATCTTCTCTATAACTTATTTGGAAGAAAAAAAATAGTAAAACAATGAGCCAAAACTCAATAAGGTATTAAAACATGTAGAATATAATGTTCTCATGTATAACATAATTACCGATAAATAGTAACATGCATGTAGTTCATGAGAAAAGCATAATTCTGTATAAATAGGTCTCAATAATCATCATTTATACTTTCATACAAAATATATATTCGTTAGAACAGGAAACTACGATGTCATCACGAAAGTAGGAGCATTCATGAAACAAGGATAAAGCATAATGCTATTTAAATATGAGTTGGAATCATGAATCGGTGTAACTATACTTCAATAATCATAAATCAGTAAAACATGTTTCAGTAATCAGGAAAACAGTATCAATTTTAGAAATTCTAGAAATTTTTTTTCTATCAGTAAAGAATCCTACTAGTAGACCTACTAGCGGAGAGGACGAATAATTGAGAATAGATTATATTTACTCCACATAATCTAAGGCCAGTATAGTAGTCCCTTCCGTAGGACATCCCTTCTCATGGGATTCGGTGCAGTAATGCTAGCCAGTAACAGTAACTATTCTCTAGTTTAACGCCCTGAGGAAGGACGGACCACATATAACTCCATGGATAGAGTTATCCTTAATTACCACCATAACGTTTTAAGACATGTCGGTGAACCTAACCTAACTGTATATCAATCCTGCGTCCTAATTAGCAGTATTAGTAACAGTTTTTTCTCATTTTCTTAACTGAAAACCCTTTTCAATTTCAGAAATCGGTTAGAGTTTCACAATAACTCTTCAGTACGGTTTCAGAATATATAGTAATGGTTTAAAAATCCTTCAATTTTGCTTCAGAAATCCACAGTGATTTATCAGTATAAGTCCGTATAAAATTTTCAGAAATAAATTACACCAAGAGCTTTATTTCTGTTCAGATTATCTTTTATTCAATAGAAATTTTGAACAAAAAACACTAAAACCCATCATTTTCATACCTAGCGTTTGGCCGAAATTACGGGATGATAAACGGACCCTTAACACATGTATTTTCATGAAATCGATGCCATAATTCCAAATACATATACAAAATCATGCATTCAAACCAAAAACTCCCAATTTTCGAGATAGGGTTTACGATATACAGTTCGGACACGAAACGGAGGCAAAACGCGAGCTAAATCATGAAATCGGGGTCTTTGATCATAGTATATTCACATAAACATGAACTTTAGTCCAAAAATTATGAGATTCACGTATTATTCATGTCAAAGGTTACATAACAAGATTTTTGGTGCATAAACGATAACATGGAGATATTGAAACACTGTAAAAACGATATATAACGTCTGAGGTACACTTACCTGAACCCGATCTATCATTATTTTTACCTGGATCGGAGTGAAACGGCCAGATTCCTCCCTATCTCTTCCCTTTCCCTCTTCTCTCACGCGGTTCCTTCGCTGAACAGGCCAAAATGGCCGAAGGAAAACTCACAGCGCGCTTTTACACTCGTTGGGGCGCTTGAGCGCTGCTCGAGCGCTTTCTCTCAGACATAGCACTACCTCGGGTGCTCGTCGAGCATCCTTCAAGCATTCAATTTGCAAAATCATGTCCGAGCAGTGCTCAAGCGGTCCTCGAACGCACTTCTTGTAACCTTCCTCGCTCCCGCCTCGCCTGGGGCAGCCATCGGGCGGTCACATTCATAAAATGATGCCTAACCGGAGCTTGAGCTCTGCTCGGGCGCTCATCAGGCGCACATCGAGTCTACAGCACGAAAACGTTACATTTTCACCATTCGGGATCCGTGTTGACCCTTCTAACCTAATTCCTCACATCCTTAGACCCCAATTTTGATTATATAACCATAATAAGTCATGATTATCATAATTTAAAGCCCAAAATCTTATTTACGAATTAACGTTTCTCGGTTTACAACTTTTACTCCCGATTTATCAATTCTGGAACTTCGGGCTTTTCAATCCGATTCCTCTCATACCTTTTTAACCCTAATTCACTTGTTTCAATTTAATTACCTCCCGATTATCATATTTTAAAAATCCAAAACCTCTTCACCTATATTAATCATATCTTGAAAATCAGTACTTTACAAGACCCAATTTCCTCTTTTACTTCCAAACTCACCTTTCTCCACATCTTAAACCCAATTCTTGTTCATTATTGACTTAATTATATTCTAATTATCATATTTTCGGATCGGGATCTCACACCTTACCAGCTAAATGAGTAGTTGATCGAAATCTGAATTATATTCTATCCACACAATCTAATGCCAGCGCTTGTATTAGTACCTCGAGATGGGTGATTGTGTTCTATCCACATAATCTAAGGCCGTAGCTCGTACCTCACCTCGAGATGTGTGGATTGTGTTCTGTCCACACATTCTAAGGCCGGAGCTCGTATTAGCATCCCGAGATGGGTGGTACATATCTTTATACCCGATAGACAAGGCTGGAGTCATCTTAGCGATACTAAAATTGAATTATCAGACATCGATCTTCCACTATAATATATTAAGATATGCCAAAATATACTATCCATTAATCTATCCTTGGTCCAATTTCTTATTTCCTTCAAAACTAAGTAGAAAACTCTATGCTCATTTTTTTCTTAGTTTTCTTTACTCTAGAAGAATATAACTGAATTTCGTAACACTCTTGTAGAGTCCCCACACTTTCATGCATAGCAAATAATATTTAAAACATATACAGAAAATGCATGCCATTCCTTATTCCGTGTGTGGAGTATTTTAGTCTACTTGGTTGTCGATTATTATTTAATTCAATAATTTGACTTGATGAAATTTGGGCCGAGGTCTTCTATGGCCGGGGGTGCTGATGGCCGAAGCCTTAAATGGCCAAGGAGGGTTGATGGTCGAGGTCTTATATGGCCGAGGGGTGGTGCTTTAATATCCGGGTGGTAAATTTATGTCTAGGAGCAAGTGTTGGCTAAAAGCCATATCATGGCTAGGAGCCTCACTTAATGGTCGATAATAATTTTGTGTCCAGAACTAAGTGTCCAGGGGCAAGGTGGTGGCTAAACCCATGTTATGACCAAGGGCATCACTCAAGGGCTGAGGACAACTTTGTGTCCAGGTCTAGAAGCAAGGTTATGGCTAAGAGCCATATTATGGCCAAGAGCCTCACTTAATGGCCGAGAACAATTTTGTGTCTGAGGCTAATCGTGGCCGAGATCAATATGATGGCTGAGGACAATATTTGTGGCCGATAACGATGTTAACAGCCGTGGATGATATTATGGCTAAAGACTATACTAATGGCTGAGGATATTATTATGACTGAATACTTAATGATGCCCGAGGGCTAATAACGGCCTATTTAGGGTCGGTTCAGGCCGTCTTCCAGAACTACCAGAATCAAAGTCAGGGTTGCTGACTGGATTCTGAAGCTCGTTGGGAGCCCGGTTTAGTATCAAATTTTAAGTATTCTGTGCGGCTCTTTTATTGGTAGGTATCTCAACCTTTGTACAATGTACTGTGGCTGGGCCAGCCACCGATTCAATCGTATGGGGTCTCGTTTAGTCATGGTTCTGGAATCAGTCAATTCTTTCTCAGTAGAATTTCTTCAAGACAGTTTGGCAATTCTGATTTTTCCAACCAAATTGGGATCGGTTCTTGACCAATCCAAGGCATCCCATTATTCCTAAGAGAGTCTAATTTAATAATATGCTCATTTTATGGCCGGTCCAAGTTATATATTTAGTCGGTTCAGGCCTGGAAAGTGGCCAAAGATTCTGCATCAGTAGTTTTCTGATGCAGCCAGGGTTTTGTTGCTGTTTTGGGGCCTGTTCGTGACCATTTTAGCTCAAATTTTACAGATTAACATTTTAACATTATCATAATAAAGTCAAGTCATTATGGCTGCCAGTTCAGCCCATTTGGGAACCGATTTCGGGGCCAAAAGTTCATATATCAGCAGAATTGCTGAATCTGGCCGGTTGCTGATATGGAGGCCGGTTCAGTGACCAGCTTAACTCGGCTTTTTGAGCCGTTTGGTCACGACTTAGGTAAGATACTAAACTTATAGTATACCAAATTTGGGCTTATTTGGACATCGTTTGGTCGGCTGTTTGGCAAAAGTTCAGAAAATAATTTCTTGGGCAGTTTAAACTTCAGATCCCAATTCAGCCACTTCATGAAATTTTGGATGATTATGATCAAATGCATACAAATTGCAAGTATTAGAATGATAATACTTGACGAATTAACAATGAAAAACAACAAAGAACGAAGGGAATCAGAGTACACTTGCCCTTATGAATTATTGTTAGCAGAGTTCTGTTTCCCTTCTCCTCCCTTTATTCCCTTCGGCCACTCAGTTCCCTTCTCCCCTTACTCCCTTCGGCCGCTATACTTCCTCTTTCTTTTCTCTCATATTTTCCTCTTGCTCATCCTTTCCCCTCGTGGCTTTATATAGAGGTTGGGGAGGTTTGCTGACTCATTCCTATTGCATCCAACTACTGTCAGCAACCATCTTCTAATGCCGACAAGTGTCCTCTACTTAAGATAACTCATCCCCCTAATGGTGCTCAGTCACCTAGTCTAGTTTAGGTAATCATTAATCTAACGTATAGAGTTCTAGGTGGCATTACATTTAACTAACATAGCTTTTAAGGGATAAATTTTGCAACTATAGTCAAAATTGGCTGCTGCCACAATTTGTGGATATACAGTTTGATGAGGGCCAAGGACACGTTGTAGTGGCCGAGTACATGGCAGTTGGTGAGGGCCGAGGACATTGAGCTTGTAATGACATAGGGGCTTACATGGTAAGTGGCCGAGTTCATGGAGTTTGGTGAGGGCTGAGGACATTGAGCTTGTAATGGCCAAGGGGCTTACATGGTAAGTGGCCGAGTTCATGGAGTTTGGTGAGGGGCGAGGACATTGATTTAGTGGCCGAGGAATTGTTATTTCCCGGGGCCCTCTAATCTATAAGTCTTTAGCATAATTAGTATGTTTAGCAAAAATTATGAAATTTAAAACTTGGCCTTTACAACATGCTAGAGAATACTACCATCTGAAATATAAATCCGTGATCCAAGTTTCACAATTTTTTATTTTTTAAGAAAAAGTCTACCAAATTTCTTTCACAAAATTCTCACTTTGAGAGAATGTATCATAAATATATCAAATTGTGGTATTCTTTTCATATACTTATATAATTTTTATATTTCTTATTGGTTTAAATCTTCACATGACTTAAATTATATACATGGTCATCATAAAACATGGAAGGATAGAAACTCTTACCACCGTGAGCCAAATATGATTTTAGAATTTTTTGACAATAAATTTCCTTCACAAACGTATATAACGTAATTTTCAGAATACACACAAATAATATATATAATGTATATGTCAAATAATATCCTGATTCATATCCGATAATATTTAGAATACATAAAATTAATGTATATAAAATATATGTGCATAATTATCAAATATATGGAGTGCCCGCGTTTATAAAGTTAAGGTTACGAATTTCTATAGTGAAATCATGTATAAATTACAAACAATTCGGATAAAACCCAAAGGGGGCGTGGGTCAGGGTTTCGGTAAGCATAATTTCGTATAAAAATATCAAATCAGATACACAATCAACAAATTAACATATTCAAGGCATGTGTAATGATTTTCTGAGGCTAATTTATACAAAAATCCCAAAAATTGGTGCGTGAAAACATTCGGGCGTGGGGTTAGGGTTTCGGTGCGAAATATCGATCAAAACTAAGAAATCGAACATGGGATCGGAATATATATATATGTTCAATACGTGGGTATCATGAAAATAAAAGTATGGATGGGTATCATAACAAAAACACCGAAAGGGATCGGGATGAACAGTGTAAAAAGAGAAAGAAAAGGGTATAAGTGTACTTACCTCGACCCGATCTATAATTTCTCTAATTAACTCCAAGTCGGAATCGAACCTTAAAGCCTTGATTTCCTCTGTCTCTCTTCTCCTTCGCAATCTCTCTCTTCTCTCTCTCCCTTTCCTTGCGTAAATGACGCGAAAAAATAGCCGTTGGGCTTTTATAATGCGGGCCGGTGCTCAAGCACTAGCCGGCACCTAGCAGGCACTCATTCTTGCAAATCAGTGCCTGCCTCGGGCACTCGAGCACTTGGCAAGTGCTATATCATTGTTTCGGGCGCCTGTGGTGCCGTTCAAGGCACCCAGCAAGCGCCTCTTGCCAAGGCCTCCCACCACTTCTGAAACCAATTTTTTCCACATGGATTAAGCTTAATTTTAATCATATTAATTTAATTATCCATAATTACGATATTTAAAAATCGATACTTTACAATTTTCCCCCCACTTATAGAAATTTCGTCATTGAAATTTAACGAACCTCAAAACTCAACAATCAAAAAAAAGTCCTTTTAGATCCCTTCATCATGCTCCTAGGTTATATCCCAAGGAAAATATTTATCCTAGAAGGCCTTAACAAATTGAACTATTCTAATTCCCAATACTTAGTGTTTCTTATCTATATCTAGATTGGAACCTTATCACAAGTCAAATTCTTAATCCTCCACAAGTTTTAATTCGATCATATACTCATTCCCTCAATTATCGAAGCCTATGAGACTTCCTAACAATCCACTAAATTTTAAAGGCAACCCAAATTTACTGGCTATTTCCTCGACTTAATTGAAATCCTTGAACGAACTAATGGACTTCTACTTCAATTCATCTTAAGCCTCATAAATAACTGCTCTCTTTAAACCTTAAATTGAACCTTAAAATACATGGTCATTCGTTCCGCTGCTCAACTCTGATTAACCATTTACTTATACACTAAAATCAACTTGCAATTATTATCTAATGATTCATATCAGACACCTAAACCACACAGCAGTTATAGACCTAAGAATATTCCAAAGATATCAATGCATCTAATGCAAAACCCATAATCCTCAAATTATAATCCACTTAAGAAATATAATTGAAGCAATTACCCAAAATTATGATAAATGGGTCATCCTCGTTTGCTAATTCATAATTATCCAAATTCCAAAAATCGTTGCCATTTTAACAACCTCGAAGTAAAATCACGATGACTTCTTATCTCATAATTTTATAACTGTACTGCTCTGAGTATAATTTTGTCTCCCAAATCAAAAGCACAACATCCCATTAGCTCGAATTTTAGAATCTACACACGGTTCATCCTTTAACATCTCCTATGATTCTTTGAATTCATTAATAACACCGTCACAAAATTTATCTAAATATAGCCAGAAAATCCACTCCATGAAATTCATAAAAAGGCCAACGAATCTAAAATCCCAAATGGCAATACCAGAACTCATAACGGCTACATTTTATCCTGAATGCTGTCATGGGCACAATTCCTAATTATCCACAATTAATAACACCATGGATACAGATTGATCTTAGAAAACATCAAGTCCTTACAAATGACCAAATAATTCACCTATTCATTCACAGTGCCGCATAATAAACCATTAATCTCTTGAGCACTCTAAATTTTCAATCATCCACAATTAACCTTATCAATTCATCTTACCTACCTCAAAGGTTCTAGAACACTCTACAGTAGCACCCAATCGATGCTTCTTCAATTCTACACAAAATTCTTAAAGATCGGTATCGATTTTGACACATCATCGAAATATTGATTAGATGATCAATCACCTAATCCTCCTTCCAAAAATATCCTCAAATGTTCACACAATCAAAACTTCTCATTGACTACAAAATGATCTCCAGATGTGGCCTCATATGCTAAATAATTTAGACACGTGTCTTTATTAAACAATTTGTAGGTACAACGATACTAATTTCTTAATACTTTGATCAACTCTCCCCAATATTCAAAATTTCATAATTAGATTGCAGAGCATAATACTCTTATCAACATAATTCATACTAGCACGGCGACTCATCAACTAAAACACCACTAAAAGTAGATTAAAGCTCAATACTACAAAACAATTTCAATTAGCTCAATCGATTATATGTACAGTCCTAAGAAAATGCCTCAGACATCGATATATAACTAGTGCAAGCCTATGGTCTTCAAACAAATGAATAAACTTAGGAAACACAATGAAAATACAGATTCAAAATCCCAAAATAATATATGTACTAAAACACCAAAATCTAGAAACCTAACCTTCCATCACAGTGGATGGCACCTCTACACCTTGAGCTATCACCGCAAAATCACGATCCAAGGCACCGAACTTCTTCATTGTCCATCCCATGAGATAAGGACAGTCCTTAATCATGTATCCGAACTATCCACAATTAAAATCATGCTCCCGAAAACTCATCGGGAAGAATATTGGTCTATAGAAGAATTCACAAACACATTTCATAATATCTCTTTATCCTCCCGACCCATGACTCATTTCTCATCAATCATCCACGGTTGGCTTCATCTACAACCTATATGGGGCAAACATTATCTTATCTCCTCTGGGACATTAGATCACCGTAACATCATTCAATTCTCAGGACCCATATTTCAACTTCTACAAGATCCATGCCACCCAGAATTCATGCACTTGATCATCATTATTAATCCGATTAT
Source organism: Nepenthes gracilis (assembly GCA_033239525.1). Taxonomy (NCBI): domain Eukaryota; kingdom Viridiplantae; phylum Streptophyta; class Magnoliopsida; order Caryophyllales; family Nepenthaceae; genus Nepenthes; species Nepenthes gracilis. The sequence goes on along the minus strand of BSYO01000010.1, from coordinate 9,111,972 downwards.
AAATCGATATCCTCGAATTCGCTAATACCAAAAATTGACTCCAAGTTATGCTAACTTCGAGCCATCGATTCCATCTTATTTGCCTCACTTGCCATGCTATTCAAGCATCCCCAATCCTAATCTTCGAATCAAGATTATCCTAAATTAATCCTTAAGGTATCATTCTTCGACATCCCTTCTCCCAATTCTCGCCCGGACTAGATCTTCTAAGACTCTCAAGTCTCGACATGCCACTCAACAAATCAGATATTCGACCTCTCTATCACGAGGTTGACTACCTCCATGTGTCAACCTTCATCTAAGTGGCATGATTAGCTATAAATATCCTTTATGAAATAAGAATAATGTGGGTTAGTTCGTAATTCGGACACTAATTAGGACAATGCAAGTTAGACAACCAAACTTACCCACTAATTTCTAACTTAGTTCGAGCCTAAATTATACAAATTAGGACAACTAGAACTATCCGGTCTAACTTAATTATCCGATGTCTTCATCCACTTATTAATCTATCTTACTTTAACTTAAGCTTTCGTATAAAATTCAGATCAAACCTAAGGTATCTTGTTCTCTAATACCAATTGTGATGGAGCGCATTTCTAACCGAAATTCAGCAAAGTTTCGGTAGAAAAATGACCATCAGACTGATACAAAACCTGTATATTAACCATATACCACAATTATACAACCACAATACATCTCAACACAGGATCCAAAAGTTACAATAAACACGTGGCACCAACGTCATACCTCCGGATATGATGTTGGCTCAGACAAAATGCTACTAGGTACCTAAATTAACTATAACAACCTATAAAAATACATACAACCATCAAACACAGTAGAAACTATACACTATATACATCATCATTATCATCATCATCATCAATATACATGGCCATCAAAAATAATACAAAAGACTCCATAAGGTACAAATCTATAAGGCTAAGTCCATAAGATCATCCTCTAAGTCTTTGAGCCTAGCTCACTTCTAATCCTCTACTCCGCTCCATCGGGTATAAACTCGTACTCATCTGAAGATAAGAAAAAATAGTAATTGTGAGCCAAATACTCAACAAGTGTAATATAATCAATGATAATAAATAATATATGTAAAATAAACCAAAGGAAGGATAAATGACTATAATGAAGATGCATAAATATAAAATGTGAATAAATATATTTTTGAAATTCATTTGTCTTTTCCATTTTACTCATTCTTTCTTTAGGTTCTAAAATATACAGAAATTTTATCATCTTTGCGAATCAAGGCTAGTATGCCTTATTGACTAAAGGAGCGGTCGATCGTAGTCTGAATTGTAATTATTTCTACACAATCAAAAGTTATTTACTTTTATTTAATACCTAGAGGCAGGCTATCTACATATAATTCCTGTAGACGGGATCTTAGTCGCATGTGGCCTTTAGTAGACAATGATCTATCACTATAATATACTAAGACATGTTAAGAAAATATCACCCGCTATAAAATATGAGAATGATAATCCTTGAATTTTTACTGTAATATCTATGATATATCAGAGAATATTATCCTCTGAAATATAAATTTATGGTCTAGGTTTCACAATTTTTTATTCTTTAAGGAAAAATCTACTAAATTTCTTTCACAAAATTCTCACTCTGGGAGAACGAATTATAAACATATCAAATTGTGGCGTTTCCTTCGTATACTTACACAATTTTTATATTTTTTATGGGTTTAATTCTTCACATGACTTATATTTATGCATAGTCATCATAAAATATTGAAGGATAGAAACTCTTACCACCGTGAGTCAAACATGACTTTAAAACTTTTGGATACTTTCCTTTTATTTAATACCCAGAGGCAGGCTATCTATATATAATTCCTGTAGACGGGATGTTAGTCGCATGTGGCCTTTAGCAGACAATGATCTACCATTATAATATACTAAGACATGTCAAGAAATATCATCCGCTATAAAATATAACTATGATAATCCTTAAATTTTTACTGTAATATTTATGGTATGTCAGAGAATATTATCCTCTGAAATATAAATTTGTGGTCTAGGTTTTATAATTTTTTATTCTTTAAGGAAAAGTCTACTAAATTTCTTTCACAAAATTCTCACTCCAGGAGAACGAATTATAAACATATCAAATTATGACGTTTCCTTCGTATACTTACATAATTTTTGTATTTCTTGTGGGTTTAATTCTTCACATGACTTAAATTTATGCATAGTCATCATAAAACATTGAAGGATAGAAACTCTTACCACCGTGAGCCAAACACGACTTTAAAACTTTTGGATACTAAATTTTCTTCACAAACATATATAACGTAATTTTCGGAGCATATACAAAATAATATATATAATGTACATATCAAATAATATCCCGATTCATGTCCGATAATATTTTGGAATACATAAAATTAACATATATAAAATATATGTGCATAATTACAAATATACGGAGTGCCCGCATCCATAAAGTTAGGATTTTGAATTTCTAAAGTCAAATCATGTATAAATCACAAATAATTTGGATAAAACCCAAAGGGGGCATGTGTTAGGATTTCGGTGAGCATAATTCTACATAAAACTTCCAAATCGGATACCAAATTAATAAATTAACATATTCAAGACATGAGTAATGATTTTCTAAGGCTAATTTATGTAAAAATCTCAAAAATCAGTGGATGAAAACATCCGGGTACCAGGTTAGGGTTTCGATACGAAATACCCATCAAAACTAAAAAATTAAACATGAGATCAAAATATATATATGTTCAATACGTGGCTATTATAAAAATAAAAGTATGGATGTGTATTAGAATAAAAATACCCAAAGGGATCGAGATGAATAGTGCAAAAAGAGAAAGAAAAGAGTATGAGTACACTTATTTTAACCCGATTTATAATTTCTCTAACTAATTTCAAACCAGAATCGAACCCGAAGGCCTTGATTTTATCCTTCTCTCTCTTCTCCTTCACGATCTCTCTCTCCTCTCCCTCCCTTTTCCTGCGTGAATGATGCCAAAAAAGAGTCGTTGGGCTTTTATAATGCGGGTCAGTGCTCGAGCGTTGGTTGGCGCCCAGCAAGCACACCTTCTTGCAAATCAGCACCTTCCTTGGGTGCTAGAGCTCCAAGCAAGCGTTGCATTGCTACTTCGGGCGCTCGTGGCACTGCCTGAGGTGCTTGGTGAGCGTCCCTTGCCGAGGACTCCTAACATTTATGAACCCAATTTTTTTTACAATGATTAAGTTTAATTTTGATCATATTAATTTAATTACGCATAATTATAATATTTGAAAACCGGTACTTTACAGCTGCTACTGTATATAGGATATAGAAAATTAATAACCATCAAGCATGTTGATTCATCGTAGCCAGATTCTCTAACAAACTCAAATTTTGAAGAGATATTTCATATCCCCCTTCTAATAAGGAATATATATTCAATCACATTGAACATCTTCAAATCGATGAAGAAGATGATACTATCATGTTCTAAGACAAAGAAAACGTTGACAAAATATTAGTATTAACTATATATCAAGTTTTTACAGTAAGTCCTAGTGACGAATTAACATACTCTAAGATTGTGTTAACAATTTTAAGATGCCCAACTCTCAAATATTTTTGTTTTATAAAGATTTATTTATTATCTATATATTTAGATGATGAGATTGCAATGAATCATTCTAAAAAAGAGAATTTGTTACAGGATTATCAACTTTATTTTCCAAATGTATATTAGCAAAATTATCTGAAATAATTCGGAGGAAGAGCTAATCCTTTACATAAAATGACTATTAGATAACTATTTGAATATATTAAGAAAGAAGGATTATGATTATATAGAAAATATAAAGAATAAAATAAATTCTCTATAAACCTGACCTTGTTGCGTCCCGGGCCCAAGGTTGCCGTACGGATTAGGGAGCCTTTGGATTCCTAAGCGTGCGGGCGCTCCGGAAGAAGGGTCCGGTCTCCGTCTCTATAAACCTGGACCTGCACAACACAAACAACAAACAAGAGGTGAAGGGTCTGGCAGGATTTCTCCCACCGAGGCCGCTTCGACGCTCAAGTCAGCAATATTCCCGCAATAAACGGAAATGGCGCAAGTTAAAGTGGTGCGCGGAGAAAATGCTGTGAAAGCGTAGGAAGTGATTATGCGGTGATGGGAAATGTTGTGAGCAGTGTTGGAAGGCCTCGGCCTCCGAATGCACCGCAACAAGTGGCTAACTTTCCCGCGATCTCGAGGATGCCGGGCTTGTGAGCGAAGTCGGGCTAGATGAGGCAAAGCTCGCTTTGACTCGTCACTCTTGTGTTTTTAGAGAAAGGGAGGAAGATGATCGAGGACACTTGAAGCAACGCCCGTGAGGGTCGTAGTTGATCGAAGAGTTCAAGGTCTCAAGATTGATCGCCCGGTCGATGAAGATCGAGAGGGTTTCAGAGCTCCCAAGAAGGTCCCTTCTCTCAGGGGTGTGAGGGTTTTTATATACCTCACCCGTTGGACTCTTTGGGCGCCAAAACGCCCGTTGCTTGGGCCATTGCGCCGCTGGTCGCTGCCATGGACCGCCGGTCACGCCGGGGTAGCCCGTTACCGTGCTTGGCACGTCGTCAGGCGTCGTTGACCATGCCCGATTTTCCCGAGCGGATTGGTTGTCCGCCAGACGACAATGGTGGCGTTACGCTGTGGCCAGCCACGCCTCTATTGGCTAGCCTTTCCACCTTTTTGTCCTGTTCCCGGCGACGCATTTAATGCGCCGCAGGTTACCGTTGCCTCCTTCCGTTGTGGGCTTGCGCCATTCACCCTTTGGTCAATGACATTTCCCTCGTGGGCCTCGATCTTCTCCTGGGCTGCGACCTGCTTCATGGGCCTGGGCCTGTCTTATGGGCTAGGACATGGGACCCAACACTAGCCCCCCATGCCTGGGCCGGCCAGTGGTCGGGCCTGGCATGTCTATTGGGTCCATTTCCACGGCCTCACTCTTCTTCCTCGTGCCGCGCCACTTTTGTCGTCTTCCCAATTCGCGCCTTTCCCAGGGCCAGGGCAGGCTTTTCAGGCGCTGCTGCGACCCGTCACCTCGCCCGGCGAGATTCGCGCGTCTTGGGTTGCGTCTGACTAGTGGTCGCTGCTGTTGCCCGGAAGACGTTTGCTGGATGCCGTGTCGCGCTGGGTGAAGGGGTGGCCTGCATCTTGCCCATAAATAGGGGGGCACTTGAGCGAGTGAAGTTCATCCCTTATCAACGAAGCCTGAGAGGCGATGAGGAGATTCTCGGCTTTCCCGCCCGGTGGGCACTCGAGAAGGAGTTGGATGGACCACTTGCACGCCCGGGTTCCCCGATGGAGACCGTTGTAGTCCAAGCCTTGCGGCTTGCTTTCTTCGCTAACGAAATGGTTCGCCATTCCGCTTGTCGCGGCGCTTCTTCCGGTCAGCGGCCCACCGGGTGAGCGGGATTCTTTGACTTCCTCCGAGTATCTTCTCCCGCTTGAGAAGGCTTTCGAGAGGGGAAGTCCTCCGCGCGTGCCGGCAGGCGCCAACCATGGAAGGGGTGCGAGGTCGCAGCCCTCCGAAAGCTGGGCTTGACATCGGACTTTCCCGAGAGCCCGACTTCAAGAAAGCTTCGACCTTTGGATTCAACTGAGACTCCCACCGGGATGCTCCCGCTTCCGCCCGCCTCGTCGGGTGTAATTCGGGCGGCTTCGCGCCACAGCTACGGGGCTCTCCTGGGCATCGCAGAGAGCATATCGGGCTTCGCCTGATCTTCTTTTGTCTTTCTCAGCCTTCATGGTCATGGGCCCTTGTAATTTATAAGAAAGCATTTAATAAAAGAAGTAGCCTCTTTGTCTTCACTTTTGTCTTTTTCTCCGTAAATGCTTTTCTCGTGTCGGGCATTTTACCCCCAAGATCCACGCGTCATTCTTTGGGAGCCCGTGGGGTCCCCTTCCAACCGCCATGTCCCTTGAGTCGCTGGGCGCATTTAATTCCTCGCGCGTCGAGTCGTCGCTCCGTCTTGAAAACGCGCGAGTTTTCAGGGGCCTCCACGTGGTGGAACACCATTGGCCCTTCCTTAAAAGCTTTTCGCCTTTTGGGCTTGCCGTTCTTCCAGAAGATCTGCGCGAGTTTTCAGGGGCCTCCACGTGGTGGAACCCCATTGGCCCTTCCTTAAAAGCTTTTCGCCTTTTGGGCTTGCCGTTCTTCCAGAAGATCTGCCTATTTAAACGCGCCACTTTCTTCCGAAATCTGGCACGTCTTCGTACTTAACCATCCATTGGCAGTTCAATCTTCCTCTGCGTATTTTCTCGTTTTGTGGCGGTTTCTTTTCTCTTTTCCCCCCCTTTTTTTCGCTATGCGCTTATTGGGCGCGCCTTCCGGAGTGGTGCTATCGCAAGCCTTCATTTAATGCGGCGGCGCCAGCGTGGACCCTAGCCAGGCAGCTGAAGGGTCGCGCCCGTTAGCCTGGCGCCTAGCCATCATTGCAGTTGATTTGAGGTTCTGCGGTGCGCTCCGATGCCACCACGTGTCCCAATCTCCGGAGGCGATGGCGTTTCGGTTTCCCGCCTCTTGGCTTGGGGTTGCCTATTTAAGCTAAACGTCAATCTCCCTTATTCCTTCTTCTGATTTCTTCTCCCTCGTTTACACTTGTAACTTTTGAGAGACAAATGGCTCCGATAGCAGAAGCTTCTTCCTCTTCTCGAGTCTCCAGGATGGTGCGCCACGGTGTTCGCAACACCAAGTCGATTTTGACTGAGGCGTATATAGCCTCCCTTAGGGTAGATTATGCAATCCCTAGCGAGCTGATCTCCCGTGTTCCTGGTCCTGAGGATAGAGCCAACGCCCCTCCAGAGGGCTTCATTACAGTATACGAGTATCATTTGAAGGGGGGCTTCAGATTTCAAAGGTAATCGCTTGCTGCACGCGGTAGTCGGGCGCCTGGAGTCCCATTGCAAGGCTTCATCCCAATGCCTTGCGCTACCCCGGTGTGTCTCTGCGTCTTCGCTATTACGCACTGCGACTTTGATGCCAAGGCGGCTGTGGTAATTTTTCGGGCCACTTGAGTCTCGAGGATCGGATATCTCTCACCCCAGGACGGGTTCAACTTACGCGCACCAATCCCGACTGGGTGGAAGGGCCGGAAGGAGCGCTTCCTCTTCTCGCAGAACCCTCCGACCGTGAGCTTCCAAGGGCGTGGGGCCCGACCTCGGAGTACTTCCGGGACAAGCCCACCGACGAGGACATTGTAGAATCCTCGAAGCTGATCTCCGCCATTCAATCTGAGGAGGAGAACTTCAAAATCCGGGGCTGCTACCTTACCTCCGTTGCATTCGAGATCGCCAGATGGGGACCTCCCGCTGGCCGGGCGGCGGCAGGGCCAGGCAAGGGGGGTTCCGGAGATTCGGAAGCTCCTCCGCCGCCCGGTGGGACTGAGGAGGAGAGCTGCTCTCAGCTGCGTTCTTGAGTAGTGGCGGGACGCAAATGCCTCAAAAGATTGAGGGAAGTCAAGCGACTTCCGAGGAGGCCAAGGAGACGAGTCGCGGTCCTCCTTCTGCGGAAAACCGGCCCGAAGAGATCGCCTGGTACGCCGCCGAGGGAAATCGCAGCACCCTCGCCGACTTCGACCGCGGTTCTAGCCGCCCGCGAAGTCTCGCGAGGTCGAAGCCCACTGGGGATCCTCCACCGGGCGGCCGCCAGGCGCCGGTCGACGCCGCCATGCCGGGAGAGCCTGAGGGGCCGCTTATCATCAAGCTGAGCCGATCCGGGAGGCCCGAAGTAGCGGAGCTGCTGATTTTTGTAGAGCCCATTTCGCCGCGTAGGCCTTCCGAGACTGCTTGTATTTTCGGAGGCTGGCATCACCTCGCCAGATACAAGCCGACGAAGGGGAAGCCGGATCGTCCTCGTGGGAAGAGCCCCGAGCGTTCCTACGGCTTCCGCCTTTCCACCAACCCTCCTCAAACAAATGAGGGAGCCGAGCCTCCGGGAGAGGTTCCTTTTGCTGAGTTTGCGCGGGCCGTATGTTCGGGGAGGGCGACACCGCCTCCCGGCTGCCGTGCGGTTCAGGGCCGGGCGAAGGGGCAGCCGGGCCCCCGTGGCGGGAGCTCGCGAGCGCTCCTTCGGCAGCCAGCCTTCCAGCCAGCCCTTCCCAAGCTGTCGAAGACTTTGAGTCCCATGGAGAGGCTCTTTTGGATGAGCTCGCGCCAGTCACATGTTCAGAGGTCTACGCCGCTTCCACCGCTGAAGCCGTTCAGGCTGGCGAAGGGGCAGCCGGGACGTCCTCGCGGCAAGAGCCCCCGAGCGCTCCTACGGCTGCCAGCCTTCCAGCCAGCCCTCCCCAAGCAGTCCAGGAAGTTGAGCCCCAGAGAGAGGCTCTTCTGGGCAGTTTCGCACGCTTCCTTCGTGCCGAACATCTTCTGGTATGGTTGTTTCCTTCTGGACCTCTTCCTTTGTTGTTTATTTTGGTCATGCTTCTAACTTTCCTTCCGCGCAGCTCGAGGATACGGTCCCCCGAGGTACGTGCTTGACTCTTTTCGCAGGGCCTAGAGCGGATTATCATCGACGGCATCATCTCGGCCCACGGCAGCCTGGCCCGAATCACATCCCTTTCGAGGGAGAATGGGCAGCTGCGACGGAGAGTTGTGCGCTGGAGGGCCTTCTTTCGCCGCGGAGGAAAGGATCGCCGGTTGGTTGAGATGTGGTTGGTCGGGCATTCTCCTTCAGAGTGGCAATCCGCGATGGACACTCGCTTGGGACGGTATCCGCTTGTGCCGCAGATTGTCTCCCGGGCGGCTCCTCACGCCCCAAATGACGCCCTCCATCCAGGGAACGCAGGGCGGGAGGCGTCGCGCTCAAGACTTTCCCCGAGGAAGCGGGTCCGTCGAGTCTTGCCGATTAACCTCGCCGCCCGTTAAGTTTTGAGACCAGCTTTCCGCTCGTTGTATCATTTCTCTGTCTTTCGTATAAATGAGAAGCTTCGCTTACACTTCGTGTCCACGCTTCCCCTCATCGCATGCTGTTGCTTGCTTTTGCTTTGTTTTCATTTGTTGGATCACTCTTCGTGTTTGAGCATTAGGCTCTTTAGAGCCGTTTTGGTTAAGGCCCTATACAGCGCGCCTTCGCGTGGTGCTGGCCCTTCGTAAGAGGATGTCATCACAGCTCACACGTTTGGGGGCTCGATCCGTAGTGCGGATGTCGCCGCTAAGCCCCCGGAGCCTCAACGAGGGTCGGGCCAAGAGTCGTCGCCGCGGAACCGGACTCCCGGGTCTAGGACTCGGGCGCGCATAATCATGGAGGTGTGTCGCTCCCGCCAAAGCGTTATAATCACCAAGTTAAGGTCCTAGCCCACCACCATTGTAGACCGAGGGTGCTCTCTTCGCTTTAAAGAAGGTCGCCGCACGCCTGCGATTCTTTGCCCCCTAAGGTTTTATCGGGCCGTATTGTGGGATTCGAGAGCCCCCTGTGCCTAATGTTTTGACCGCGGTCGTTGGCGTATAGCCTTTCAATGGATCGCTGGATCCTTTGTCCGAGCCTACGGCGGACGCCTCGAGCCGACTAGCACGGGCTTAGTTTCGAGTGGCCGCCGGGCCTTCTCGGCGCGGAGCCATGGTGAGTAAAGCCGCCCCGTGCCATCTCGGGGCGTGAGGGCGAGTCCTCGAGACGGCCCTCGCTTTGGACGCCAAAGCGCTGAGCCAAGGATCGGTTTTACGGACGGACGCTTGTCCTCCCGACTTAGGGGCGCTCTAGGTCGTTTGATTTGAAAATGCAATGCATGACATTAACTCACACAAATGAATATGCAACAAGATACAAAGAATTATGATAATCAAAGGTAAACTCATGTTCAAGCATTCATCATGATGCATGCGTGTGCGACTTACCCGAGTCCGAGTTGCATCATTGGTAATACTTTCTTAAGTTGGCGGCGTTCAGTCCGCGGGACCAGCTTTGCCGCTCGACGCGTAGCTTGTACGCTCCGCCTCGGAGGATTGCGGAGATGAAGAACGGTCCTCCCCACCTGTGGAGAGTTTGTTCCTATTGCGGTCTTTCCCGCCGCCTCTGCTCCGAGGACCAGATCTCCAACTTCCGTGGGCGTGCCTTCACTCGCTTGTTGTAGTACCGTGCGACTCGGGCTGTTGTTGGTAGGCCGTAGTCCCGAGAGTGCGGCGTCTCGAACCTCCGAGAGCAAGTCCAGGGCTTTCCCGCAGCCTTCGTTCATTGGTGGCCGGGTCGAAGCATTCGATCCGCGAGCCCTGCATCCCCACTTCCCACAGTACCACCGCCTCGGCCCAAAGCAAAGGTTGAAGGGTGTCTCCCTTGTTGGTTCCCTCGCAATCGCCGGTATGACCACAAGATCGACGGTAGCTCCTCGGATCAGAGCCCCCAGCGTCTTCCAACTCGGGGTTTTTAACCCGTGCGCAGATTGTGCGGTTGGTGACTTCGACCTGACCGTTTGCTTGAGGGTGCGCCACGGATGTGTGCACCAGCTTAATGCGGAGGTTGCGGCAGTACTTCGTGAAGCGTTTGCCGGTAAATTGGGTTCCGTTATCGGTTACTACGACTTCAGGAATCCCAAAGCGGCAAACAATGCCCTGACAGAGGAACTCCGTCGCGTTCTGTTCTGTAATCTTTGCGAGTGGGACAGCTTCTACCCATTTTGTGAAGTAGTCGATGCTAACGATCAAGAATTTTCTTTGTCCGGCTGCCATCGGTAGGGGTCCGAGTATGTCGATCCCCCATTGTGCGAACGGCCATGGGGATTGGAGATAGTGCAGCTCGGTGTGTGGCTGATGCGTCATGTTGCCATGGACCTGGCAACTCTCACACTTGCGGACGAACTCCATAGCGTCTTGTTTCATGGTGGGCCAGTAGAACCCTTGCCGCATGACGTTGAACGCTAGGTTCTTCCCGCCAATGTGAGATCCGCACAGCCCCAAGTGTACTTCCGCTGGGCCGCGTGAGTCGGCTTCCTCCGGGGTAAGGCACTTCGGGAGAGAGGGTGGAGTATCCTCGCCTGTACAATCTCCCATTTAGAACCGTGTACCATCCTGCTGTCTTCTTGATTCGCTGGTCTTGCCGGGCGTCTTACGCAAGGCTTCTTCAGTGAGGAACTTTATGTACGGAGTCATCCAGTTGTCCCTCGTGTCGATATGAAGGACTTCTTTGTCTTCGGCATCAATGCTGGGCACGCTCGACTTCCGGGGTTCCCTTTGCGCTTCTCTCTGATTACGGCGGCGTCCCGAGCGCCGATCGGTCAGCGCGTTCGTTATCCGTTCTCGGGATATGCTCGATCTCGACCGGCGAACTCAGGGATCAGGGCCCTTACTTTCGCCAAGTACTTCACAAGTTGTGGGTTCGAGGCTTCAAGTTCCCTTCACCTGATTGACCACGAGTTCGGAGTCACTACGTGCGACCGGCGACCGTCGCGGAACACTCCCTCGCCAAACCGTAGGCCCGCAAGGAGGGCTTCACTCCGCAACGTTGTTCGTGGCGGGAAGGCCGAGTAATCTGAGTATACGATCTCCACACCTCGGGCGTCCTTAACATGATTCCAACTCCACTGCCTGCCTGAGTAGACGATCCGTCCATGTTTAGGGTCCACACAGTGAACAACAGGTTCGTATCTCCCGGATTGCTGTCTTCGCCTGTCTTTGGGCGTCATTTGCCTCGACGATGAAGTCCGCCAGAGCTTGTCCTTTCACGGCTGGCCGCGGCCGAAACTCCAAGTCGAATTCTCCCAGTTCGACGGCCCACTTAACCAGCCGGCCTGACGTCTTTGGCTTTTTGCAAGATCGACTTTAGTGGCTGGTCTGTCAGCACGACAATCCGGTGTGACTGGAAGTAGGGTCGCGGTTTCCGCGCCGCGTAGACAAGCGCGAGCGCCATCCCTTCCGCGTGCGGGTAGCGAGCCTCTACGTCCGTGTGCCTCTTGCTTCGTAGTACACCGGTTGTTGCTTGCCTTCGTGCTCCGCTACTAGCACGGAGCCGAGCGCTTTGCCGATGTAGCCAGGTAGAGGTAGAGATCTTCCCACCGTGAGGTGAGCCTCAAAGCGGCGTCTTGGAGAGATAAGTCTTGAGTTCTTTGAATGCTTCGCCGCATTCTTCATTCCACTTGAACCCGTGCGACTTTGTGCCCTTAGCGCCTTGAAGAAGCGCAAATACTTGTCGGCCGATTTCGCTAGAAACCGTGAGAGGGCGGCTATTCGGCTGTCGCTTTACGACTTCCTTTATGGTTCGTGGGGGTTCAAGTGGAGTATTGCTTTGATCTTCTCCTGTTAGCTTCTATTCCGCTGGGATACAATGAAGCCCAAGAACTTCCCGAGGTCACTCCGAACGCGCATTTGACAGATTGAGCTTCATCCCATGTTTGTCGGAGGATTTGAAAAAGTCTCATCTAGGTCGTTGACGTGGTGGCTCGCGACTTTGCTTTTCACAAGCATATCGCCGACGTACACCTCCACGCGTTCCGCCCTATCGAGCTTCGAACATTCTGTTTACAAGGCGCTGGTGCGTTGCGCCGCATTCTTGAGACCAAAGGGCATCATTTTGTAGCAATACGTCCCTTGATCTCGTCATGAACGAGGTGTGCTCCTGCGTCTTCTCGGGTCCATCCGGATCTGGTTGTATCCCGTAGTAGGCGTCCATGAAGCTCAGCCAGCTTGCCCGGATGTGGAATCCACGAGCCGGGTCGATCCTTGGGAGCGGAAAGCTATCTTTGGGGCCGGCCTTGTTCACGTCGTGAAGTCGACACATCCGCCACTTGCCGCTCTTCTTTACCAACACAACGCTGGACAGCTACTCGGATACTGGACTTCTCCGATGAATCCGGTGTCTAGGAGTCTCTTTACTTCTTCCCATGATGGCCCAACTTCGACGGAGTGGTTCCTCCGCTTCGCCGGACGGGTTTTCGGCTCGCGCCCAGTGCCCACCAGTGGACTATACTGGCCGATATCCCGGGCATGTCGGCGGGGACCCAGGCAAACATGTCGGAGTTAGCCCAGAGGAAGGTAATTAACTCGTCGCGATCTGCAGGTGGAAGGGATCTTCCCACGTTGACGCATCGTTCCGGACGGAAGGATTGAGAGGGATCGCCTCTTGTTTCTTCGCCCGATCCGGGCTGTTGGGCGACGTCTTGTCGCGAGGTCCAGTCTTCGCTTGGTCTCGCTTGGTGCCACCGGGGTTGACTTGGGATGTAGTGTGTTCGCCCCATTTCTTGGTCTCCCAGACTTCTCCCACGCCCGTGGGGTGGGAAATTTCACCTTCAAAGTGGGGATGGACGTCACGGCCTCGAAGGTTGTCAGGAAGGGTCTGCCGAGTATGGCATTGTAGACGGACGGAAGGTCGACGACGAGGAACGCCAACTCGCGCGTTATAGAGCGCGGGTGGGTCCCCATCGTGACTTCCAGTCGTATAATCCCTTGCACTGGAACAGGCTCGTTGTCCAAGCCGTATAATGGTCCGTTTGCTGCCTTCATTTGGTCCCGTTTTAGTCCAAGTTTAATGAATGCAAAGAGATACAAAGAAATTTTGCGAGCTTCCATTATCAATGAAGACCCGTTTGGTTGATAGTCAAGCACCACCCAGTGAAACAAGGGCCGATACAACAAGGGGGTGTGGGAAAGGTTACATGTGCCATATCGTCGCTACTAAAGCTAATGACATCATTCCTAGCCCCTATCTTCGCCCGCTTGTTCTGGAAGTCGCCGGGCTGTCCTCGCTTTGGCGCGCCGTGTCGGCGGAAGAGATCATGTGAACCACGCCGGCTGCCGTGCGGCTCCTGAGGCTCGGCCGGGTTCACCGTCGGAGGGAGCAGGTTCCTGACCCGAGCTCTTCACGAACCGCTTCAAGTGCCCACGCCGGATCAGTTCTTCAATCTCTGCTGCCGCAGCGACGATGGTTCTCGGTCGAGTGCCCCAGCATGGGGCGATGGTACTTGGGAGCAAGTTGCCACGTCGATCACGCGCTGGACCCTTGGGCGTTTTTTGCCACTTGAAGAATTTTTCATCCTGGATCTGCATCAGGATGTTTGCACGGCTGTCGTTGAGCGGGGTCAGAGAGGTCCTGTTGTAGTCCCTTTTGGGCCCCGACGGGGGCCGCTGCTGCTTCCGGCGCTCCGAGTAGCGCTGGCTGTCGCTGTCCCTTTTCTCCCTCCCGGCTGAGGCTTCCGGGGTCGGGTCCACTCGCTCGACGCTTCGCCTCATTGGCCTCTTCGGCCGTGATGTATGCCCGAGCAATGGTCTCAGCCTCCCGGAAGTTCTGAGGGCATTGGTGCGACAGTGTTTGAAGAAATCCCCGCGCCAGCAGTGGCGACGAAGGCGTTGAGCTTCGGTTAAACGGAGAGGTGTGGGATCCGCCTCGCCTCGGTGAAACGGTCCAAAACCGCTTCGAAGCTTTCATCTTGTCTCTCGTCGGAGGCGACCGGGAGTGCCACGGTTGCCTCTCCTCCTTCTCGCCGGAGGCGAACGCTCTCGGAAGGCGCTTCGGCAAGCTCGTCGAATGAGCGTATGGAGTTCGGGGGGAGGCTGTGGAACCAGAGCAGCGCGTCACCCCTAAGGGTGACGGGGAAGCACTGGCACATCAGGGCCTCGCTTGCCCCTTGTAGAGAGAGGTGGGTGCGGAAGCAGTTGAGATGGTCCATTGGGTCCTTGCTCCCGTCGTATCCCTCCAGTACCGGCATTTTGAACTTGCTCCGTAACGGTTGCGTCCGCAAGTCCATGGCGAAGGGCGATCTACGAAGGTCGGCGGAGGAGGGCGTGGGTTTCTCCTTGTGCAGGGTGTCCCACAACACCTTGACTTTCTCCTCCATCGAAGGGTCCGTAGAGCCTCTTCACGCACCGAGGACGTCACGAGCTCCGTGTTCCCCGGAGGTGCGTCTCCGCTGCGTCGAGGTGGCGACTCTCCGCCCGAGAGGCGTTCGCCCGTTGGAGCTGCGCTGGCGGCCTCTGTTGCCACGCGAGTTGCGGGGTTGCGCCCTTCGGCCTGTCCTCCCTGCTGCCGTTGGCGGGATGGCTTTCCGCCTCGTTCGCCATCCTCACTTGGTGCGGCAGGTTGCCGCGCGGTCGAGACGGTTGCTCGCCTCCCGAGCGGCTTCTCACGCCTTCCTCTCTTTGGAGGTGGAGGCTTGGGCCGCGGGGGAGCAGTCCCGGGCTAGGCGGTCCATGTTCGCGCATACGGCGAGGAGGACTTCTTTCAAAGATCTATGTCCGTCGCCATGCAGCGGACCTCGTGTTCCGGGGCCGGTTGTTCGCTTGGTTCCGTGGGGGGACTTCTCCTCTCGGGCGGTGACTTCCACCGCAGAGCACTAGTTTGTGCTCGGGTGTTCACCATTTTCGGTTGTTCGCCGATTGATGGGAAAGAGACACTTGGCTTATTGTCGGGCTTCCCACGACGGCGCCAATGTTGCGTCCCTGGCCTAAGGTTGTCGTGACGGATTAGGGAGCCTTGGATTCCTGCGTGCGGGGCGCTCCTAAGAAGGGTCCGTCTCCGTCTCTATAAACCCGGACTCCGCACAACACAAACAACAAACAAGAGGTGAAGGGTCTCAGCAGATTTCTCCCACCGAGGCTGCTCCGACGCTCAATCAAGAATATTCCCGCAATAAACGGAAATGGCGCAAGTTAAAGTGGTGCGGAGA
This sequence comes from Nepenthes gracilis, assembly GCA_033239525.1. Lineage (NCBI taxonomy): Eukaryota > Viridiplantae > Streptophyta > Magnoliopsida > Caryophyllales > Nepenthaceae > Nepenthes > Nepenthes gracilis. The sequence goes on along the minus strand of BSYO01000010.1, from coordinate 9,096,345 downwards.
AAATGCTGTGAAAGCGTAGAAGTGCTTATGCGGCGATGTGGGGAAATGTTGTGAGCAGGTGTTGGAAGGCCTGGCTTCCGTAATGCACCGCAACGGATGGCTAACTTTCCCGCGATCTCAGAGGATGCTGGGCTTGTGAGCGAGTCAGCTAGATGAGGCAAAGCTCTGCTTTGACTCGTCACTCTTGTGTTTTTAGAGAAAAGGGAGGAAGATGATCGAGGACACTTGAAGCAACGTTCCGTGAGGGTCGTAGTTGATCGAAGAGTTCAAGGTCTCAAGATTGATCGTCCAGTCGATGAAGATCGAGAGGGTTTCAGAGCTCCAGAAGAAGGTCCCCTTCTCTGTGGGGTGTGAGGGTTTTTATATACCTCACCCCGTTGGACTCTTGGGCGCCAAAACGCCCGTTGCTTGGGCCATTGCGCCGCTGGTCGCTGTCATGGACCGCCAGTCATGCCGGGTACCCATTGCGTGCTTGGTACGCCGTTCTTGGCGTCGTTGACCACGCCCGATTTTCCCCGAGCGGATTGGTTGTCCGCCCGCAGACGGCAATGGTGGCGTTGGCGCCAAGCGCAACCACGCCTCTATTGGCTAGCCTTTCCACCTTTTTTGTCTGTTCCCGCGACGCATTTAAATGCCAAGCCGCAGTTACCGTTGCCTCCTTCCGTTGTGGGCTTGCGCCATTCACCCTTTGGCTGGGCTGACATTTCCTCGTGGGCCTCTGATCTTCTCCTGGGCTGCGACCTGCTTCGTGGGCCTGGGCCTATCTTATGGGTCAGGACATGGGACCCAACACAACATAATACTAAACAATTTGAGCAACAAATAAGAGTTTTTTGTTACCTATATAGAATGAAGAAACCTAGAGCTCTATCCCGCTCCAAATCGTGTATCTCTAGAAATATTTAACCACTACTAAACACTCAATACTATCCACGTCCCATCCTCCACGGTATACAAAAAGACATAGAAGAAGACCAAATACTAATTATCATTCCAATTATAAATGTAATACTTAAACTATAATTTGTTGGAAGAATAAGCAACCAGGTTATAAATTTCATCAATGTAAAATTAAAAAATATATATATATATATAATATTTAAACAAGATGAAACTTTAAGAAATAATCTTATAAATATTTTGATAAGTCATTCTAAGGAACCCAACCATAATGACTAAGAGAATTACTCCAACTATGAATCAAACTCTAAAGATGATTAAACTTATGAAATAAAAAAATATATATGAAACAGCGTATGCAGACTCTTCTATCTTCAATCATAAGGAACCTCAACTACAACATTTGTGTGGTTGTATATTTCAAACTATTAATATGATCAAAAATCTAAAGATAAAAACAAATTTTTATTAGATACCATTGATGAATCATTTATCCAAAAGTAAGAAAATAATATTTACTAAGACTAAAAAAAATTAGTTATTTAAACATAAAAATTTGAAAATCCTATGCCTTTTAGTTTATATAAAATATTTAAAAAATATCCAACTCAAATCTCTATTCAAGCAAGTTGCTATTAACTTGTTTAAATAGACATTAGATATCATGTAAGATTTACATTTTTTATTTATGATAATTGGGACTAATCGGATAAACTAAATACCACCTGAACATAATGTCCATCAATACTAAATACAAATCATAATAAACACCATATATATATATATATATAAATCAAACATGCATAGGATCCAAAATCATGCCACAATATCGATGGTTCCGACACTGACTTAAAAATACGACGTCAGACATTTAGTAAAGAATGATACTTGTAAAAATATCAATCCAATATATACATACATATCCAACAATATCGCCGATATAAAAACACATCAATAATAAATTTCTTTGAACCTGCATAATGTGAAACATCATGTTTCACTTTCACAAAATAATCCAATATAAAATAATAACCTTGTCCATGATTAAATATAACACTGACAGTTTTGTGTGACAGAATAGCTTTTTTTTTTCTCAGAGGCTTCCGTCAAAACAGAAACAGGATTAACGGACTAAATTATAAGGCAAGACTTCTGTAAAAATTTTGACAAAGTCTCCTTTATAATTGGATAAAAACTTAAAAAATACAACCTGTATGATCAACCCTTATAAGCACACAACTATTAATTATACCACAATTCTTCCTACAATATATATACACAGGATCACATGTGCCATCCATGGCATAAATTTATACAACCATTAACTACACTAACAGTTCAATAATGAGATGTCGTCTAAAATCTGTACAGTATATCCAAAAGTTTAGAGCGGAAGCTAAACTATTAACTTATAGAAGCATAATTCTTCCTTTTTACCATCATGTAAATCATATACATTCTATACAAAACTCACGTGTGCATGAATATCCATAGTTGCAAGACCCATATACAAAATCACATGTCCAGTTAAGTCTTTACATCAATTGGTTCTCCCAAAATAGCTCCAAAATGCTCCAGGTCCTCAAAAGTCTTCAGAGATTTCCTTCGATCACTCTTTCTCGTCGGGCACTAACTCAACCGTCTCATCTGGAATGGAGAAAAATAATAAAACAGTGAGTCGGGACCCAACAAGGTACATGCATATACGCAGTAAAACAGTGATGCATAACGATTATGAATTTATGTAGAAACAGAACCGTTAAACAAAATATAATCTGGGAAACAGAGAAAGCATACTTTATTCGTATTAAATTCAAACCGTAAATCGAATCGTGAATCGATGAATCGGTAATCGAATCCAGAATCGGTAATCGCAGAATCGTTTTAATAAAAATCAGTCTGACGAATTGTAACGGTCTGAGAATAAAAAAACAGTTTCATAACAGAGTGATGACATAACAGAACGGTAACAGACCCTGCCAGTATACCCTAATAGCTGAGAGAGCGAATGATCGATGATAGATTGTATTCACTCCACACAATCCAAGGCCGGTAACTGTAACAGAAGTATCCCATCTCGCGGGATCGGTACGGTGTGCCACCCGAAGGTAGGCCAAAAACTATACTTTCCTCCTGACCGTAACACCCCTAGGAAAGGGCAGACCACATATAATTCTATGGACAGAGCTATCTTCGATTACCACCGTAAAGTTCTAAGGCATGCCGGAGAACCTAACCTGACTGTAATCAGTCCGGGTCCTAAATTATAGTATCAGAAATAATCTCTTTATTGAAAACCCTCTTTCACAATCAGAGTTTCACAATTTCCTTTCAATTAACTTCAAAATGTTCAAAACATATAGTAATGGTCTAAAAACTCCCTTAGTTTTACTTCAGAAGTGCATGAAAATTTCATCGGTATAAGTCCGTACAAATTTTTAAAAACAAATTATATCGAGAGCTTTTTAATGTCAATTAACTTTTATATAACACGAGCTACGATTAAAAATCATCAAAACTCTTTCATTTTCGTACCTAGGGTTTCGTTAAAACTTTCAGACTCAAATCGATCACTAAGTATGGGTTTATTCATGAAATTTAGGCCATAAATCCATACACATACATTAAGCCATGCAATTTAACCAAAAATCTCCAATATTTTTGAGTTAGGACAAAATTGAATACAATTTACATGCTTATTCACGAAATCGAGGCCGAAACTTGCAATAAACATGGGTAAACATAAAATCTAACCGAACAATAAAAGAAAACATGTTTCATTTACTTTAATCATGCAACAACACTTTAGAGCATTTTTATCAACTTTAAAGCAAAAGGAATCGATAAAAACAAAAAACAACATTCGAAATACACTTGCCTTTGCCCAATCTACCGTTATTTTTACCGGTAGTGGATTGGAACAAGTGATTTTCCCTTTTCCTCTTCTCTTCTTCCTTTTCTTCCTCTTCTTCGTGTGTGGTCTGCTCTCTCTCTCTCACTTTCCCCTTTTCTCCTTCAATTTATAACAAAAACGAAGTCAGAACGCGGGCAAAAGTCAGGGCTGCGCTCGAGCGCGTGTCGAGCACGCGGCGAGCGCGGGGTTACTGCCCGGTGCTCGGTCGAGTGCCCCTGGCAAGCCGCGAGCGAGTAGCCACTGGATTTTTGCGCTCGTTGCAGTGCCTCAGGTGCACAGCAGGCGTCACTCAACTGCTTGCTGAACTCGGGTATTTTTTTAATTTTTTACTTTCAACCATCATTTTTTAATACATGTTTGGCCTCTTAATGATTATCATCATTTTAATTACTTCCAATTATCACGTTTTTGATTCCAGGACCTCACATTTCGAATATCATAAAATACCACACGGGCTAATAATATCGCCTAAAAATTTATAATACATCAAAAATCATATCCGAAAATCAAACAACTAATCTATAACAAGAAAAACGACCTAAACCTGTCCAAATATAATAATACCTAAACATCAAAACCAAAAAGCCTAAACTCTTTCAAATCTTTGATCTAACTCATTGGGTAAGAACTCCTGCATCTCCTACTCATCTAAAGATTAGTAAAAAAGTAAGAAAGTAAGCCAAATACTCACTAAAGTATAAATATAAATAAAAAACAAATACAGTATACTTTTAAAATAAATTGAAGGAATGGAATATGATCATAATGAATATATAACATAAAATATGATCAAATAGTATTTTCGGAACACATTTAATTTTTTTCACATTTTATATCTGATTCCTTTAGGTTTTAAAATATACAGAAATTTTTTTATTATTAGATATCAGGGTTAGTAGGCCTTACTAATTAATGGAGCATTTGATCAATATCTAGATTTTATTCAGTCCACACAATCAAAGGCCAAAATTGCAGGACACAGCGATCTTCTTTCTTATTTATATCTCAAAGAGAGGATGAATTATATTTAATCCATACAATCAAATATCATATCCTCCTTATTTACATCTCGAGAGTAGGATGAATTGTGTTCATTTTATACAATCAAAGGCCAAAATCGCATAGCAATATTTATTTAGATAATGATTTATACTATAATATTTTAAGGCATACCAGGGAATACTATCATCTGAAATAAAAATCATTGATTCAATTTCTTAATTTCTTTTCAGATTTCATATAAAAACTCTACATAAATATTCATAGTCCTTTTTCCTTAATTTTCTCACTCCATGAGAAAATGCAACGTCTTGATGGTTTAACTCGAGTTATATAGAATTAATATAGTAATAAATAATTTAAAATATTGATATTAATAAATATTATAAATAATAATGAGTTTAAAATAATTAATAATAAATAATAATAATAATAAATGGGAGTAAAATATATATTAGTAAATATTAATAATAATTAGAAATAAATCATAATCATAATAATTTTTATAAAATAATAATTGTGGATATAATGATAATAAATGTAATAATAAGAATTAAATAATTAATAATAATAAATTATATATTTTTAAAATATATAATAATAATAATAATAATAATAATAAATAAATAAATAAATAAATTGGGAGAAGAAGGAAAGAATCGGCCGAAGGAAAAGGGGAAAGAAAAGAAGAAAGAAAGAAAGGAAAGAAAGAAGAAAGGGAGAAGAAAAGAGGAAGGAGGGGAGAAGAGAGAGAGAGAGAGGAGCGGCGCAGCAAAGGGAGGAAGGAAATCGGGCCTCAAATGGAAACTCGACAAAAACCCTAACCGATTCCTTCATTATTTAAGGAGACGTTGGTGTGGGAAGAAGGGGGAGCCGCCGTCGTGAAACCCTAGCTGTCGTCGTTGTTCTTCGCCATTGCCCATCGCCGTCGCATTTGTTCCTCGCCATTTCCACTACTACTGCCATCATCGACCAGTGCTAGAGGAAAAGTCGCCGTCGCCGCGATTATCGTCACTACCGTTTGCCGCTGCCATTGTGTCGAAGCCGAAGACGAAGACGAAGCCGAACCGGTGCTAACCTAGCTGGGGTTTTACAGTAATCAGGCAAGTGATTTCCCATAACTTTCACCATCTCCTCTAATCGCAAGTAAATTACTACCACTCTTGTAACTAAATCTTTCCCTTATTTCTTTAATGATGTGGAATTCGGGTTTGTATGTGTTAATTTTGGAAAAATTGGCGTTGGTTATGGGAGTCGAAAATGTGGGGAAAAACAGAGTCCCATTTTTGTGATAAAGAAACGAAAAAATTTATGGGCTTCACATAGAAATTGAGGGCCAAAATTTATGAGTTAACAGTACCCATATCTTATTTTGTTGGATATGAAAAGAAAGGTTGGGATTTTTATTCATTTCGGTGAAAATTAGTTGGAGGCACAAGAACAGAGCCTCGTGCTCTGTTCGTGTATTTCGTATGACTTTGGCAGCGTGATAGGCCTCAGAAGAGGGTATGCGCATTCGTATTCTACGGATAATTATACGGTATATGTGATGCTGTATACGTACGCGTATGTGTGTATGTGCTCGTGTGTGAACGAATGGCCGTGCTGCTGCTGGGTGTGGCGTGTGTGGAAGCTACTGGCAGTGTTGCTGCCGTGTGTGCTTATGTGTGTGTATGCTACTGGTGTGCGTGAGTGTATTGGCTGTGTGTGTAGCCGTGTGAGTGTGTGAGTATGGCTGTGTGAAGCTGAGTGTGGTGTGAACGGTGGAGTATGGATCTGTTGCTGTGGGTGTGTATAGTAGTGGTGGTGGGTGTGTGTGTGAATAAACAGTGAGCTGCTGCCCACGTGTGCAGTGTGTGTGTTGTGTGGTAGGTGTTTGTGTAGTTGGATTTGCAGTGTGGATGTGTGGTTCAGTCGTGGACTGGTATATTTAAGTGTAAATCTAAGTATATGTATATATATGTATTTATATGTATATTGGGTTGTATACAAATAAATATATATTTATAAATGTGTGGGCAATACGTGTAATTATATATATTGTGTAAGGATATGTGTCCGGTGGTGTATGTTAAGTAGAGTGGGTACAAATTATTATAAATGGGTTGTGTGTACAAGAACCGTGTGACGTGTGCATGAAAGTTTAGTTTTAGCAGATGGGGTTGAGGCAATAATTTAATTTCATAGGTAGCTTGTTAATAATAATGATAATAAAATAAAATATTATATTTGCTTGGAATTAGTTAATTTATATGTTGGCCTTAGTTGTAAACATCGCACCGAAACAGAATGGAAAAACAGTTAAGTGGTTGAGTTAAGCATATAAATTATATCTCGGTCTATGTTCATTCTTTGTTCATTCCGTGATGAGTTCCTTTGTGTTAGATTTGATGGAGTGAGTACGATCTGTGTCAGCATCGAATGACGTTTCTATCATTGATATTACAAAGTCTTCTTTGCGTTATACTCGGTTGTGTGAGTATTTGAATTGTTGGTTTTCTACGGTTAAGGTTGAGGAACGTATGAAAACACTAAGGTATCTAGTCGAATGGGAGGCTACGACACCTTAGCGTGGTCTACACCTATCCAATACTGATTTCCGTATCATGGTGATAATGAGGTATGTTTATTGTAGTGGGATACTTATAGCCACGTGACCATTGTAGGAGATGATATCAGAGATATCATTTGGCGAGGGGTATCACGGATGGTATCGGCATACTACGGGTGCAAAGATTCGGGAGGACTGTGTAGGGGTAGTTGGATACCATGGATAACCTCGTTGCACTTACCCAGCCGTTGGGGTAAATGCGACCTTTGATTCACAAAGGCGTAATAAGATCCAAGAAGATTCTTATTATCTCGCATGCAGTGGTGACCTTAAAGTTGAGTAGATAATCAAATTCTTGATATTTCAGATACAGTGAGTCAAGATGGATACTTATAACCTAGTGACTATCGTGAGAATGATATCTCGGGATATCATTGGTGAGTCAGATCGGAGGTGGTATCGGGCCAGTTACTGGTACAACGTCCGGGAGGACCGTAGGGGTAGTTGGATATCATGGATAACCTCGTTGCACTTACCCAGCCGTTAGGGACGTAAATACGCGGCCTTCGGGTCACTATGGTAGAATAAGGTCCAAGGAGATTCATTGTGATGTTTCATCATTGTTGATATTTCATGATTTTGGGATTCGGTTGAATCCATGAGTTATATTTTGTAGAATCCATGGATCGGATTTTACGTTATTCAGATTTGGTGGAATCCATGTTGTTTATCGATATTGATGTTCAGGTCGTTCATGCTGACATTCGGACTAGGGAATCCTCACTTATTAGTGATATCGGATTCCGGGGATTACCGCTTGTTTATTGGCACTCTTGTTGTTTTTGGATGTGCGGGTCTTGTGGGACCTATTTTGCCTAGAGTCGTATTTGCGACGTATTGTAATTTGCTCGGATATAGTAGATTGTTAGAGTGATGTTGAGACTTTATAGTTGGTATCCGAGATTGTTATTGTTGTATACCATTTTTTATTATTATCACTTGCTGGGCTTTGGCTCACCCTTATGTTTTGTTGGCTCCAGAGTAGACAGGTTGACACCATGATAGAAGAGATCGCGTAAATAGACTCCAGGCAGAGGTGATCTCAGAGATTGAAGCCTTCCGGATAAAGATTTAAGATATTGGTAGTTTAGTTACTGTTCAACTTTTAGTAGATTTCTTTATGAGAATTGATATTTTGGTATATCAATGTCATTTATTGAAGTTATTATTATTGCTAATATGGATGTTTAATTTATGATGTATTTATGAGGATTATTGATGACGTTCTGTTGATAATGTTGAGTTAATTAATTATGTGTAATGTTTGAAATTGGGATGATTCGAGACTTTAACCGTGACGGTCCGAGTCGGAATCAAGGATCCGAGCTCAGGTCGCTATAGAAAATACCAAAACAGATAATAGATTGCAGAGTTTTAATTTCTTGATACAAATTCATAATTTTATATTCTTGAGAATGCATATACATATTTTATATTTTTTTGAGCTTGTACAGATACATATTTTCATATTCATATGTATTTAAGTCTTAGACTTTAACATGTGCTTTTCCATAAAAAGCAAATGTGCAGATAATCGTGGACTTCAACATAAATGCACCATAAATTATAATTCTCAAATTTCAATTATGCAAAAACTTTGTGCATATTTGTTGATATAAAATAGGAACCAAATATTGAAAAATAACATATAATTCATAATATCTTTAATCCCTAAATCTCGAATATCAGTATAAAACTACGGAACAATCAGTAAAATATACATGTATGGACAGAACAAACAGATGGGTGTATAACAATAGCATGCATATTAGTAAAATCTACAAATAACAGTCAAATAATATTAGATACAAAATCGAACCAAAGATAGGGTTAGAAGATACCTACCTCAACTTTATTTAAAATAGATTTGCCAAAATGACACTCCAAGGTACCTGAATCGGGCCCTCTCTCTACCACACGTGCGCCCCTTTCTCTCCCCTCCCTTCTCCCTCCTGCTTTGCGTTCGCCTCTGCCTTCTTTCCTTTCCTCCCTCGCTGACGGTAGCTTCAGCATGGGTGATGGTGGTAGCAGCAATAGTAGCACCCGGCGACAACGACGGTGACGGATGGCGGCCCATGCAGCCGTGGCGGCCCCTCTCTCTCTCCTTCGGCTGCAAACTCCACCTGCGCCTCTTTCGCCTATTTTCTCTCGATTTACTCAATTTCTTTCAAAATCGGTATATGTAATCCCAAAATTAACATCCACAAAGAGAATGGAATGATTGATTTACCTTGATTCCGCTGATTTTTCTCGAGCAACGGCAGCGAATGGACAGCGGCACATGCTTTGGTTTACGATTTCTCTCTACTCACATCGATGCATAAAATGGAAGATAACACCACGAAGAGGGCTTCATTGGCTTTCATTCCCGACATTGGGACCTCTTGTGGTAGCGGCGGCGGCGACATCCCATGCCCATCTTCCTCTCTCTCATCTCTTCTCCTGCTTTTCTTACTCTCCCAGAAACCATTATTATTATTATTATTATTATTATTATTATTATTATTATTATTATTATTATTATTATTATTATTATTATTATTATTATTATTATTATTATTATTATTATTATTATTATTATTATTATTATTTTCCATTTTACTTTTTTATTTCGAAATATAAATTGGTACTCGGATAATAGGACAAGCGTATTTCGGGCGCCACTCCACAATTCCAATCATTTTTCAAAATCTCACAATATTTACTTAATTTTTATTACATCTATATTACCCAAAAAATAACAAATAGTCCCAATTAAATCAGATAAAAATTTAAGATATTATAATAATTATGGTTAAATAAGATGATATAATCAAAATTAGGGTCATTAGATGTGGAGAAAGTGTAGTGAAATGTCGATCTTGAGCCGGGTTTGGGCTACACCTAAGGCCCACTTGAAGCGCGCCAGGGGTGCGATTTCCAGTGACCCCACGTTCGAGGCCCGTCCAAGGGGCACCCGACTAGCACTCGAGTGCTTGAGGGGCACCTAATTGGCACTTGAGCACCAATTCGGGTATTTAACCCATGCACTCAATTTCATTTGGGACATTTTTGTACAAGGAGAGAAACAAGAAAGAGAGGAGAGAGAGGGAGCGCACCGGCGATGAGAGAGAAGAGAAGATTGAGGCTCTCAGGTCCGTTTTCAACATGGAATTAGTTGACAAATTTATAGATCGAGTCGAGGCAAGTGTACTCATATACTTTTCTTTCTCCTTTCACTCATTTCTTACCATTCCTTCTGGGTATTTTTATTCAAATACCCATCCAAACTTAGATTTTAAAGTATTTATATATTAAATATACATATATGTCAATTTGCTTTCCAATTTTAAAGTATATGTATGAAAAACATATATACATGTCGATTTTATATCCGATTTTGAGGTTATATGAAATATTGTATTTAATCAGAAACCCTAACCCCACGCATGCCATGATTTCACGTATTATGATGTTTTACCACTAGTATTTCGTATATAATGTTTTGCATGTCCGGGTGACTATTTTAGATCCTTTAAATGTGCGAATTTCCTTCCTGAAATGTCCCATATGTTAAGTATACGAATCGATATTATGGAAATTGCTCATTTTGTATATTTTTATGTAAAGTCTTGATGTTGTTTGGAATCCTGGACCATAAATTTGAAATTATTTATGAAAATTGAAGGATTAAATGCATATTATACATATGAAGCGGAAAGTGCATGGAATTTAATATTTATGGTTCAAAAATGATAATATTTCTATTTTTAACAATGAAGGAAAAGTTTCCTAAGTTTCAAGTCAATTTATGCATGCATTTAAAATTATGTAAACATCATATAACAAGAAACAAGTACATATATATTGAAAGCAATTATGGAAAAAATTCTGCAATTATGGAAAAAATTCTACAATTATGTTAAGGAATTATGAACTGTTCTCCAAATGGGTGAAAACCAAATATGTATAAATTTAAGTGCAGAATTTCTTAAGAAATTAAGAAGTTAAAAAATTGGACCAATGAATGTTCATCAGATAGTATATTTTGGTATGTTTTAATATATTATAATGGAAGATCATTATCTATTAAGGACCGCCTTGCCACTAAGGCACCGTTTATAAGGTTATATGTAGACGGCCGGCCTCTAGGTCTTGAATAGGAGGAGAAGGATTTTGAATGTGCAGGAGTAAGCACAATCCAAATTTCGATCAACTGCTACTTTAGTTAGTAAGGTTTATTGGCCTTGGTCCTCAAAGAAAAATTAAGTTTTCAACACTATTGGATGAGTAAGATAATGAAAAAATAAGACAGAGTTTGAAATGGTTTATGAAAGCATTTTCTGATCATGTTTTATAACTATTTATTTATCCTTATTCTTTCTAATATGTACTGTTATATTTCAAATATAAAGTATATATATTCCTTTACATATTGTACTTTGTTGAGCATTCAGCTCACTTTCTTACTATTTTTATTAACCTTCAGACGAGTAGGAGACGTAGGAGTTCTTACCCAGTGAGCAAGATTAGAGATTTGTAAGAGTTTAAGCTTGTTGTTTCTGTTATTTATATATTTACATTTTTTGGTAGATTTAGGTTGTATTATTTATTGTAGATTAGTTAGTTTGGCTCTGGACATAGTTGAAATTGTATTATGGATTTTTCAGCAATATTGTTAGCTTGTGTGGTATGTTTGTGTTGTTCGGAGCTGCTAGTTCTGTGTTCAATCTTGGATAGGATTACTATTTATTATGCTGGATTACTTTGTGTAATTGAAATAAGATGATTCACGTCGTATAGGTTATGGAAAAAGTTTGTTATGGATGATTTATATTGTTAGTGTTTTTCAGGCATTATTTATAATATCTAAATATTATAATTTAGTTTAATTTTAATTTCGAATGATGGATGTAAAGTAAATAAGTTGTAGCTGATATTTAAAAGGTTGAGCTATTGTATTATGGAGTTTGGTATTGGTTATTGTGTCATGATGGTCTTGGATAGATTTTTATATGTCAGATTGTCGTTATGGTACAAGAAAGTGTTTTTACTTTTGTTATATTGCTTGATATATATGTATATGTTGAATTAATATTTTCGCAAACATCTCTTCTTACAAAGGTCTAACATCATATTTTTGGGTTAGTGTTAAAGCCACCGATATTGTGGTATGTTTTTAGATCCTGTGAATGTTATTTATTTATTATTTTGAGGTTAGTTGAAATATCTCACGTCCAATAAATTTTATTTCAATTATATGGTTAATTGTTTATGTTGTGGGGTAATTGATGGGATTTTGAGTCGTTCCATCATAAATAGTATCAGAAGAAGTTGTAGGAGATGCCTTAATGTCTAAATTAGGTTTATCTTCATTCGAGACCTAAGTTGATTGATTTTGGGTTAAAGTTTAGGTTTGATTGGTTATGAGTTGAGGTCCTCAATCGAGTATTTTACTGAGGTGGGATGATCTAATCTAATTATTAATGTGTTGGTGATGGAATCAAAAGATGGCAGGGCTCGGAAGCAAGGGAAAACTAAATACTCACCTAAAGCCAATTCTGGTATTCGGTTTGGGTCTGAAAATGTAAGTGGTTGATTAATTAAAATTTAATTATTGTACCGGGCATTGATGTGATATTAAGGGGTCTGGTTGGAGAGTCACTATGCTAAGTGCATGTTTACAAGTTGGGTTATGAATTTTGAACTCGCGGAAGATTCAATCGTGAGGCAACGGAGTTGATATCGAATCTTTTCCTTGCATGCAAACCATTGATGATGGTGTGTGCCAAATTTAGCTGGCAAACGTAATCACGTCTGGAAGTCATCTTTTGATCACTAAGAATTTTTTAGCTATGTAAGTATTTGAGGATATTTCTTAGAGGAAAAGATTAATCTAGCTTATCTTTTGGATGGTAAATCGAGGTTGCTACTAAAGTTATACCGGGATGGTATCGATTTTTAAGGATTCCATATAGAAACGAGGGGGCATCGGTTGAGTGCCCACCGTGGATGCTATAGAACCTTTTGAGGTGAGTAAGATAAACTGATGAAGTTATGTGTGATTGATTGAAAATTTAAATTGTTCGGTAAATAAATGGTTTGATAAGTGGGCATTGTGAATTAATAGATGATTCGTTTTATCTATTAAAAGGGCTTGATGTTTCGTAAGATCGATCTGTATCTAGAGTGTTATTAGCTGTGGATAATTGAGAGTTGTGCCCACAGTAGCCTTCAAAATAAAGATACAACCGTTACAAGTTCCGGTAATACCTTTTGGATTTGTGGCTTTGTTATGGATTGGATCTTCCGGTTATATTTACGTCAATTTTTGTAAGGGCCTCATCGATGAATTCAAGGAATTATAGGTGGTATGAACTCTATTTGAGGATTGTATCATGGATTGTAAAAAGCAGTTAGTTGTATGCTCAATTGAGAAAAGAATGTGAGTTTGGTTGGAGGAAGTGTCATGTTGGGCATGTAGCTTCTTCGGTAGTATGATTGTGGATCTGTAGAACATTGAAGCAGTGACTAATTTGGGAAAGACTGATTGATGCCGCGAATGTGTGCGGTTTTATTGAATCTAGCTGAATCTGATAAGTTATTCGTTAAGTGTCCCGTGAGGATTGCAGCGTCCGTGGGCATTTGGCTTCGAAGTGATCTGCATTCATCAGAATGAGATATGCAATGATAGCTTTCAAGAAATGAATGGTAAATTATCGACCATATCGTTTGGGCTGATCCCTGATAGATCAAGTGAATTATAGTAAATGTGATACTTTTGAGGAAAATTTAGGATTGTATTTTCCTACAGTGTATATGGGTGGTTGCCCTTGGGTTAAGTTGGTGAAAAGTTTATGACAAGAATATTTCCAAATCATGAGTCAGTGGTCAGGATCTTCGCTTTGAGAATTTATAACTATTGCTTATATGGAGATAGTTATCGTCTAATTGATTCTAAAGGTCTGAGAAGTTGTTTCGCCAAGAGGAGATGATCATACGGTAATGCAAGCGGGTAAATCTACTTAAGGACTGTGAAGGTGAATCTCTGCGTTTTTTAAGGAAAGCGAATATTATTGCTGATAAATTGATGTCGGAAGTCTTCAAATTTAGTATGTTTTTTATATTTCATAGGAGATGTTGAAGGGAGAGCGCTAGCCAGATCCTAATATCTAAGCATATGAGGTGCTTTGCTTTGGTTTTTGGGAGAAGAGTTGTATCTGAAATATTGATGTTTTAAATTTATGAGAGGGGAAGTCCTCATAATTTTGTTTCAGGATTGTTAGGATAGCAAGGATTATATGTGTTATTTGGATAATTGTGAATTGACTATCGAAGACGACCCATTTATCATGAATTTAGATGATATATTCGGATTGAATAAGTTGGCTCATTAATATGCCAACAAGATGATAAATTTGCTTTGTATTCGAATTTTGAGGCTTTGGTGGTGACCTAAGGCTGTACCGAAATTTTTTAGTGATTGCTTCAATCGTGTTTCTTAAGTTAATTATAATTTGAAGATTATGGGTTTTACCTTAATTGTATCGATATCTTTGGAGTTTTTCTTAGGTCATGATTACTATGTAATCTAGGTGTCTGATATGAATCAATTAATAAAAGTTGTAAGAGGATTTTTAATGTGCAAATAAACGGTTAATTAGAGTAGCGCAACGAAAGCGTGTGGGTCCATGGCCTATAAACTTCATGATTAAATTGACATTCCACATGAATGATCGTTTTCGAGACTTATGGTGAATTGAAGTAGAAGTTTATTGGTCCGTTTGAAATTTTATAGTAAGTCAAAGAAATAGTCAATAAATTAGCCTGTCTTAGAATTTGGTGAATTATCGTGATGTCCCTTCCCATGCATTGATGATTGAGGAAGTAAGTGTGTGCTCAAGATAAGCCATTATAGAGGATCAAGATAACTCCATTTGGCTATAGTTCTCAGGAGAAATCATTTAATCAAGGAGGAGACTTAGGAACGTGGAGAAAAGATCTGGCAGGATTATCCTCGATTTTAAAATTTTGAGATTTGTCAAATTTTGAGGTCAAAATTTCTATAAGGGGGAAGGATTGTAATATTTGTATTTTTTATTTATGATAATTATGGCTAAATAAGATGATATAATTAAAATTAGGGCCATTAGATGTAGAGAAAGTGTGGAAAAATGTTGGACTTAGGACAAGTTTGAGCTGCACCTGAGGTGTGCCCAAAGCACGCCAAGGGTGCGATTTCCAGTGGCCCTGTACCCAAGGGGTGCCTGACTGGTACTCAAGCACCAGCTCAGATATTTAACCCGTGCACTTAATTTCATTCGGGATATTTTTGTAAAAAGAAAGAAAGAGGAAAGAGAAGAGAGAGAGGGAGCGTGCCGGTGATGAGAGAGGAGGAGATCAAGGCTTTCGGGTTCGTTTCTAGCATGAAGTTAGTTGAGAAACTTGTAGATAGGGTCGAGACAAGTGCAGTCTTATACTTTTCTTTCTCCTTTCGCTCGTTTTTTACCGTTTCTTCCGGATATTCTTGTTTAAATACTCATCCAAACTTAGATTTTGAAATATTCATGTATTAAATGTGCATATATGTTAATTTGCTTTCCGATTTTGAAGCATATGTATAAAAAACGTGTATACATATTGATTTCACACCCGATTTTAAGGTTTGTACAAAATATTGTGTTTAATCGGAAACCCTAGCCCCACACATGCTATGATTTTGAATATTATGATATTTTACCGCTTGTGTTTCGTATATAATATTTCACATGTCCATGTGACTATATTAGATCCTCTAAATGTGTGAATTTAAAGTATGATGTTTTCTGAAACATCCCATAGGTTAAGTATATGAATTAATATTATGAAAATTGCTCATTTTGTATATTTTTATAACCCTAAATTTGAAATTAGTTATGAAAATTGAAGGATTAAGTGCATATACCTACAGTATCAACTACCTCAATAAAACGGTAGCTTCGTCAACTTACACTTTGGGACTTTATGGAGCAAGTTCAAAAAATTATTTAGACGCTTCAAGATTACTTAAACACTTAAACAAATGATATATTTAGAGGTCTGCTTATTCAAAATTATTTTTATTTTTGAACATATATATATATAAAGACTTTTTCAATCACAATTTATTTTATTTATCAACACATAATTCTAAATATATCCAGCAAATGTTAAAAAAAAAAAAATCAGTTATTCATAGATAATATATCTTTTAACTATTAAATCATTTAGCAAAAAGAAGATTAGTACAGGACTTTTATTTACTACCACAAAAAACCTAATTACTCAAAAAAAAAAAAAAAATCGTCACTCAAGTAAATTTGCTTCATCAATTTTCAGTGGAAAAGCAAAATCTACCCTAACTATTTCCACCATCAAAAGTTTCACCGTTAATAACCCAGATTATCAGCAATCCAATGGTTAAGATAAAAAACATCAGCCGGTAAAAAGCACGTATCATTTTTATAATATTCATTAGTTGTTTAGCCATTTGAGAGGGCTTTAAGTTATTGTCTTCACATTCTCAATTTGCATTCCCATTACATTCTCTCAAGCAATATTTTATGTGTCCCTTTTACGAATACAATTTTTTGTGAGTGTGTACATCGGGGTTTTAACCCTAAACCTAAGTCGGGCATAGAGGAGGCGCCCGAGCTGTTTGGTTACAGAGGCAACAACACTAATCTCCATCACCAAGTGATGCTCTCTTTTCAATTAACATAACTGTAGAGTTTACTGTGTTAAATACTCGTATATACTATTTTTGCGTTAACCCCCCAAAAAAAAAAAGAAAGAAAAAACCAAAATATTAGGGTGTATTTGAGTATAAAAAAGTTTTAAAAAAAGTAAAACAGAAATAAAATAAAAACCTAAATATTTTAATATGGTTTTGTCATTATATTTTTTTAGGATTTTTTATATAATTTAAACATAAAAATATTTTATTTTATTTTTTATTTTTATAAATCCAAACATGCTCTTACTATTTATAAATAACGGTCAATGAAAATATTATTTCTATGTAGAAGTTTCGTATACGGTTTTCAGGTCATACTGTAGAAATATCAAAACGACTGGATCCCAGATACATCCTCCTATCTTCCTACTAAACCCAGATACCTTCTTTTTCTCTTTCTCTCTCCCTCCCTCTCGCATTGAACTACAGAAGGGCGCACGGAAAGGAAGAATGTCAAGTTGTGTATCTCGAAGCCCTCTGATATCTGCTGAACCGATGAACAGCCACTTTTTCACCCCTCGAGCGCAAAGAACTGGTGTCGCATTGGTAGTTTTGAGATCAGTGGGTTTTAGGGCTTGCAAGGTTCGAGCTTCAACGCTCGATTCACATGAAACGCCTTCAGATTTCGGAAAGCGTATGGAACAAGCCTGGATAATTTCTCAGGTATCTGCAGTTTCCGTCTCTCTTACGTATTGGTACAGTTTATTCTCGTTTTTGTTTTCCCCTTCTGCTGAATTGCAGATACTGTTCTATGCGATTTCTGCATGAGCTTGTGGAGATGTTCAATTGAACATATGGAAGCTTAACAGAAATATTTTATCCTGTTTTCTTGAATCCCTTTTCATTTTTAATCCTTCCGTTTGCCAGACTGCTAAACGTAACCCCCAAACGAGAAAAGAAGAAGAATTGAGTATGATTGATAGAT